>JAVGWX010000014.1:20859152-21436170 GCA_036924085.1 Ariolimax columbianus | reverse complement strand
AGAGAGAGAGAGAGAGAGAGGGAGAGGAGGAGGGAGGGAGGGAGGGGGAGAGAGAGAGAGAGAGAGAGAGAGAGAGAGAGAGAGAAAAAGAGGTTGGTGATGATATAGTACCTGTTACTTTGCATTTAAAGAGAGCTGTTAATGTAAGACGTACAGGAATTACAAAATAATGTAACAATGATCGTAGAACAGGCCCAGCAAGCCAATAGGCTGATTTACAACTGTTTCAAAAATAAATGCTCAAGTAAATAGGTAGGTGGGAATGTTTAAGATGAAATAACAAGACATTTACGCACCAGCTTCTCTACGATGCGTAAGGTAAGGCAGTAGTAGACAAAAGGAGAAGAAAGAATATGGTGGAAGAGGTTAGTGATGATGGAAAGGGGAGTGGGTGATGTCAGCATGTGTTGGTGATGAGTAGAGGGCTTGATGATTGTAAAGTGAGGGTCTTTATGGTGGAACATGATTAGTGATGGTAGAGGGAGTTTTCTTTCTCATGCCATCTATAAACACAAATGAGCACATAGATTGAGATGAGACAGAGGGATGGATTGAACATAACAGTCACATAGTTAGCACATGAAAGAAAGAATATTGTAGGGAGCCTGCTCCTCCACACCTAATGATATAAATGAGCAGATGCATGTATTGAAAATAACTAAGGCCACACAAATGACACAAGAAAGAAGATTGACCCTCGCATGGCACATTACAACATCAGTGGACAGTCGAGATAAGACATGAATAAAAGTCTATAGGAAGGACACAGTAATGAGAAGAGCATCTCCTTACATGGTCTATCCTCTTCTCCCAGGTCACATTGGAGTCAGACAAAAGATCCTTGATTTTTGTCACCTGATCCTGGATGTCTCTTGTTGAGTAGATCTGAAATGGACGATAGAATAAAATCAACATTTGGTTCAATCAATCATTATTTGTGATGGGAAAGAAATTATTTATGATGTTGTTTAATGCCCACAATGAGTAAGTTGACTCTTTTGTGCGCCCTGAAAAGGACGTTAAGTGGCGAGTTGTAGTAGCTTTCCTCAGCATTTTGAGCATGCAGATGAAGGTGGACTGCGGTCCTCCAGGCGATTGTGCTATGCTTGGCTTCATCTGCATGAGACTTACTACTACAGGGATCATATCGATTGATCCACATCTCGTCAGCCAGGCTGCCTTGAAAACAGCCTGTTTCCAGGGAACTCTACATGGAAGAGAGATTGTGGTTTTGGTCAGTGAATTGATCCTGATGCGACGTCCTGGTCATGTATGCTTTGTCTGACTGGACTAGTGCCTCATTTACCCATTATTTGTGATAAAATAAAATTTAAAATTTAATTAAATTGGCTCCTTTGTGATTTAAGAAACAATTAACATTTAGTTATACCACTAGTGATAAAGAAAAAAAATGTTCTTTTTGAAAAAACAAAATATATGCATTTTGGTAATATATTATCTACTGCACTGAAATACATAATCTACTGCAATAATTTGTTGTGCACCTATATAACGTGAGGTGATTGCACAAATGAAGATTAGGTCAATTACAAATTTTTAATGAATTGTAATGTGTTTCTGTAAATTTATAATTCATTTTATCACTAAACTAGTTTATGTGCTGGCAGTGGTTATATGCCACGGTGGATAAACTTCTCTGATGCTGTGAGTAACTTATGGTAGTTACTCAATTTTCCTTTACAAAAATTTATTTCAAATTTTCTGGTAGGAATTTTTTTTTTTTAATAACATTTTGTAACATAAAAAAAGATCATTGTTCATAATGAAAAAAATCTGCAGTTAAAATAAACATTTTTTGCAATATTTAATTTTTTAAATAAACAATTGGTAAAATTAATTAATCCTTTGTAATTGACAGACAAAAAACATTTACACTATGTTATGGTAAAAATCAGCAGTTCAGTGAATCAATCATCTTTTGTGATACAAAAAAAAATAAATGTTCCTTGCAATAGAAAGAAAGCAACATCATATATATGTATTTCTTTTCTAGCAATTTTGATCGAATAAACTGTTTATTATGCCTGCTTATTTTTTTTTTTATCTTGATTTGATTTTCCTTGCCTTTTTTCATAAATAACATTGCATATCTGACACTAAAACAATAAAAATGTAAAATTGTCTTCAGCCATAAATTTGATACAAAATTGTGCAGATTTTAGCCACTTTTGAAGGTTTTCCTGGCAGAAAACTGAAAAAAGTAACCATCTTAACCATTCCAGAAGGAATTTCTAGCTGAAAATTTGCAAAATGTATTATATTTTAGCCATTTTTTAAGGTTATACTATTTTAAAATTTTGGAATTTTGCAGATTTTAGCCATATAATAGCCATATAATAGCCATATAATACTATATAACTGGGAAAATGCCTTTTTTTAAGGCATTATTAGCAGAAAATTAGAAACATTTAGAAGATTTTAATCATTTATGAAAATACTTAATTTCAGTTACAACAAGCCTGTATGTGTTGTAAAAGGCGATTAAAGAGCTTTGTGCATGATATTTGCAACCTCATCATGTAAAATGGATTGCTGTAGAAACTTTTACTGAAAGAATACATAAATGCTTTGGTACAGCCTTCCTACAGTGGTAGTCTTTTGTTTCCCTACTTCGCATAGGCTCTTCTCTTCTACCATAGGGTGAAGAGGTTTTCTTTTTCTTTCAATTTATCTTTTCTACATTACTGGGAAGTCATCCACAAGTTTGATGCTTCTTTGTTGCCTCTTATATTGTGCCTGGCAGGTTACAGTGTTTCTATTCTTTGTTTCTCTATGTAGTTGCAGTAATACATGTGTGTTTATGCTTCGTCAGGTGCAAAGAGGAAGGATAAGTACTTTAGAAGACTCAACCATTACTAAGACCTGCCTTACCTTGATATTTGGGACATCCTCAAATGACTTAATGAACAGCTCTTCATCCACTGCGCCTGACCCACCTCCAGATGATGCTGCGGAGAGAGCAAAAAATCAATATGCATGGGTATTGGATGCATAGAATAGCTAAGAAGAAGTGATGTCTGTGGGAAGATGTACAAGTGGATCAACCACTACCTCAAACAAAGAACGGCCAGAGTCCAAATACAAGGGCAGATGAGCAAAAAGGTGACACTCGAGCAGGGAGTACCCCAAGGGGGAGTATTGTCACCCACACTCTTCCTGGTATATATAAACGATATTACAGAGAATATACCAAGAAGAGTCCATAGCTCAATGTTTGCAGACGATCTGGCTATGTGGACCTCTGAAAAGAATCTCACCATAGCAAGAAATCGGATGCAGACGGCCCTAACATCGCTGGAAGAGTGGGCAAACTCATGGCTGGTCAAAATAAACGAGGAGAAAACCACGTGCACAATATTCTCGCTCTCATTAAAACCCCAAAGTACCAAATTAAGTCTGAATGGCAAAATCCTGCAGCCAAACGACAACCCAACCTATCTGGGAGTCACATTTGATCGGCGCATGACATGGAAAAGTCAGATTGAGAGAAACCGAATGAAAGCCAGAGAAAGAATGGCGATCATGAGAAAACTTGCTGGCACAAGCTGGGGAGCAGACGAAGGCATACTAAAGAAACTGTACACTGGAAGAGTGAGACCAGTTCTCGAGTATGGCATCGCGGCATGGACAACCGCAGCGAAGGCGAACTTCGATAAAGTTAACAAACTTCAAAACCAAGCCATGAGAATTATAACAGGTGGCATGAAGTCAACGCCAATTGTAGAACTCGAAAAGATTACAAAATTGCAATCCATGACCGATAGAAGAGACTGCAGAGCCCAGCTGCAGTCAGAGAAACTCAGAAGACTGACGGACCATCCAATGTACAAGAGACTAAACAATTTGGGAAATGGGAAACTAAAGCGGAGAAACTTTGCAGAAATAGCCAAAGCAAAGATGCACGAAGATCCCATAAACGCACTAACAACACCAAAACCCATCACTACTGTACGAAAACCTACTTGGCGGCAGAAAATATACCAGGTATTGCAAACAAAAATTGCCAGAGTGAAAAAGAAAGGAGAGACACTACCCTAAGCTTCATAACGAAAAGCTACCCAAGCATGGACTGGACCCATGCATACACCGACGGTTCTGTAACAAACACTACACAGAACGGAGGGGCAGGAGCATTCCTGAACCTACCAAATGGCAGAAAAATAACACTGTCATTCGCTACTGGTAAGTACACAAGCAATTTCAGAGCGGAGGCAGAAGCACTGAGGGCGGCAGTGGAAGAAATGGTAACACACAGTGAAAATGAGAGCCATATAGTCCTGCTGACAGATGCTCTCGAAGTAGTCACAGCGCTAAAAAGCCAGAAAAACACTGAGCTTAATGACTTAAGAGCAGCACTCTGCAAACTGTGCCAGCAGTCCGCACCAAAAAGGGTAGTGGTACAGTGGGTTCCGTCACACTGCAACATCCAAGGCAACGAGGAGGCAGACAGACTGGCAAAAGAAGGTGCAAGGCTACCACAAACAGATACCAATATGACATACGAAGAGTCAAAACGGCTTATCAAAGCCAGATACATGACCAAATGGGAAACCGAACATACTGGTTACACCAAAAACGATGCCTATTACCAGTTGAACCGAAGAGAGCAGGTCGTTGTCTTCAGACTTCGCACTGGCCACAACAGACTGAGGTACCACCTATTCAACAAATTGAAGATAGGGTGTACCGACGAATGCCCGTGCGGTACTGGTAAAATGACCACTGAACATCTGCTGCAGAACTGCCCGACATACGAGGATCAGAGAGAGCAGATGTGGCCATTGCCAGTGGAACTGCAAGACAAGCTCTATGGTAGTGGCGAGAGTCTCAGGATGACCGCCGCTTTTTTCGAGAAAATAATGGTTACTGTCTGACTGTGTGCGCAGAAGAAGAAGAAGAAGGATGCATAGAATACAAAAATATCAATTCATGGTGCCAAGTTGCTCATGTTAGAGTCAGATGAAACATATTTGAAGCAGAAGATTCATAATAACAGTGTGATTTGATGTCCCAAAGAGCTTCTCTATTATGGAGGAGACGAATAAATGAATTACTTGTTACAGGCATGTTATGTGTACTAAAAACAATGCCTAGCTCAGAATCAAAGCCCACCTCAGCCCAGAACCAAAGCGCAGCTAAGAACCAAAATCTAAAGCCCAGTCCAGAACTAAAAGCCCATAAATATACTGTACATTTACTAAAAAGAATTGACCCTCATAGTTTATATACACAGTAGATGACACATTAAGGTTGATTTGTGACGCCTTCTCATATACATACATATATATATATCAATCATCATCATCGTGACGTATCTGCTTCGGAGGTTGATGATAATAGATCTCCAGTTGTCTCTGTCCCGTACCAGGTTGGTACACTCAATCCAACTGTGTCTCGGCCATATCTTGTATTGTCTGTCCATCTGTACCTTTGCCGCACTTGTCCTCTACTCTTCCCTCAAATATAACTTTCAGCACACTGTCATATCACTTGACATGACCAAAAAAAATTTCATTTTTCTGCTTTTTATTTCCTTCATATATATATATATATAATGAATGTTAAGATGTCATCTTCTGTTGTACATAAACTATGAGGATCACTTTTAAAGTCCCCCTTGTAGAAAGACTCAACATCAAACATGCATGCTCAAACCATCAAAGCCACATATGAACAAGCTAACATTAAATAAGGCAAGAACAATAGTAAGAAAAGAACACGCCCACTAGCCTTCCAAAAATGTGGTAAAAGGTCACTAAGGATTAAGCATGGGGCAAGCTATGTCATCATGCAAACTAGAAACCACCACAGTAAATGCTTAGAGGTTTCCTGTAATGAGGCCAGCTGTAGTGGTGGTCTTATGCTACACTTGGAGCGAGAAGGCAAATCAATCAATTAAGCAAGTTACACTGCTACGTGGGTGGTGTGTTACATGATCTAAAAAGGGAAATAACGAATAGTCACACTGTAACCTGCACAAGCATGTCGTATGAGGCAGCAACATAAAGTTGGGTATGGGGGGTCATGTAAAATATATCAAAAAAACTTCAACATATACAGATAGATCAACTATGAATAGGAAGACATGACTTGTACATGTTGAAGACATGTGCTCCACTGGGAACTAAGAGGTCTTCGTGATAAATCCAATAGCAGTATGCAGTAAACAACAATATTTCCTGCATTCACATTCCAAAAACAACAAAAGCCACACCCACCATTTTCAGACTAATTCAACAACAAGCCACATGATGATGATTACATATACTGGCACACTCCATTTCATAGTGCTTTGCTGATAAGGTGATTTGCTGATAAGGATGCTGCACTGATAAAGTGCTTTGCAGATATGTTGCTTCACTGATAAGGTGCTTTGCTGATACGGTGATTTGCTGATAAGGTACTTTGCTGATAAAGTACTTCCCTGATAAGGTTCTTTACTGATAAAGTGCTTTGCTGTTAAGGTGATTTACTCATATGGCGATTTGCTGATAAGTTGCTCCTTTAATATGGTGCTTAACTGATGAGGTGCTTTGCTGATAAACTGATTTGCTAAGGTGCCATAGTGTTTCACTGATAAGCTACTTTGCTAATATGACACTTCAGTGCTGTAGTGCTTCAATGATATAACCATTCAATGATACAACCTTTCATGATATAACACTTCAATGATACAACACTTCAATGATACAACACTCCTATGATACAACACTCAAAAGATATAACCCTTCAATGATATACCCCTTCAATGATATACCCCTTCAATGATATAACTCTTCAATGATACAACACCACACTAATATGGCATGACAGTGCTGTGGTGCTTTGATGATACAACACTTCAATGATACAACACTTAAATGATACAACACCACACTAATATGGCATGACAGTGCTGTGGTGCTTTGATGATACAACACTTCAATGATACAACACTTAAATGATACAACATCACACTTCTCTGATATGGTACTTTGTTAATATGCCCCTTTGCTCATATAGCACTTTGCTTAAACACCGCTTTGCTCATTTGGTTCTTCATTTCTGTGGCATTTCGCAGATGTGGCGCTTCACTGTTACAGTTCTTCATTGATATGTCTCACTTAAAGCTGCATCACTTATAGCTGTATTGCTTACATAATACTTCATCAATACACTTCACCGATAGCTGTTTTGCGCTTTTTCATGATTATAATCCTCGTTACATTCCTAGCACATTCTTTGCTTCTGCCTTTTTTTACCAACAACCCGCACCCAATGAGTGCTGCAAATTTCTTCAGTGGGCAATTAAAAAACCCTCTCTCTCTCTCTCTTATTCACCTCCCACTCTCTCTCTCTCTCTCTCTCTCTCTCTCTCTCTCTCTCTCTCTCTCTCTCTCTCTCTCTCTCATTCTTTCCATAGCAGACACTGCTGTCAGGTGTTGAGGAGGTTTCAGAGACACTTGAACCAAGCCTCAGCATATTTATGAGGAGGCGGGTCAATTTCCTTCCCTGTTGCCCTTTCTTTCCTAACTATAAGCCAGGTACCCATTTACAGCTCGGTCAACCGGACGTACCAATAACAGGATTTTAACCCTTACAGTGAAAAGTGAAGGCTCTACCCCTCTTATAATTACATAGCCAATTATTTTTTTAATCATGGCAGTAGCAAATGTCTCATCATCTAAGGTCCGCTGTAAACTAGTGAGACAGCCTGGACTATGAGATTTATTCTCAAGCAGGTGATCAACATCTTCACTGTCTGCTCCCACTGCTGATCATGCCTCATGGACTCACCTCAACACCCCAGTGATTCTCAGGTTAAACATAATAGGGTCACTGTTTCCTCACAGGCATTCCACAGATGCGAATAGTGAATGTTGTGAATGGGTCTAGCAATATCACCATTTAAAAATCACCACTACTTAAACCACTGAAAACAAATAGACTCATAATTCCATAAAAGCTGGTTGCAGCGTTATGCATATACTCCACTATCTGGAGTGAAAGGTCAATTAAATGATGATATATTAGCAAACTTAAATTCTCTAACAAGATAGAGATCTTGCCTCTATCTCTCTGTCCATTCTGACATTGTCAGAGGGAAAGTTTATCATAAATCTGAATGTTCCAACTAAATAGAGATCTTGCCTCTATCTCCCTGTCCATTTGGACGTCTTTGGACACGTTTATCATAAATCTGAATTCTTTAACAAGATAGAGATCTTGCCTCTATCTCCCTGTCCATTTGGACGTCTTTGGACACGTTTATCATAAATCTGAATTCTTTAACAAGATAGAGATCTAGCCTCTATCTCCCTGTCCATTTGGACGTCTTTGGACACGTTTATCATAAATCTGAATTCTCTAACAAGATAGAGATCTTGCCTCTATCTCCCTAATAATTCTGACAGTTGTCTGTGGACTGAGGGTCACTGTGATCGGGAAGTAAGGCACTCATTACTCAAAGTGATGAACGAAAATGGCGTTGTTCAAGCCCTGCAGGTTCCAAGCGAACCTTGGTCTCAAAGAGGTGGGACCAGAGTGCCTGCATTTTGAATTACCTCCAGTCATCTTTACTTATGTCTTGCCACTGGCCCAAGGTAGTTCTGGAGCAGAGAGTGAGTTTAATGACCACCGCAGCTTCTTCCTCACTATAATCCTAATACAGCGCAAGTTACATCATCAAGAAAGAAACCGTCTGGTGATGCCGCCATCATCGCTTGCGCTGGGCAACTAACTGTGGACATACTTCCCAGATATTTGTGTTCTCTATCTTTTGTCTATGTTTCTGACCTGAATATTCAATCAAATTAAAAGCTTGTCAGCTCCCTACGCAGCACAGGTTTTCAACAAAAACGTGTTGTCCTCCTGTCCTGTGTCATCTGTTCCAGCTCTGTCCATATATTCCCTCTTCCCTTTATGTTTGTCTCGACGTTTCTTCTGCTTGTCTATTTTGGTCTGCCTCTAGGTAGGGGTCTGCCTCTAGGTAGGGGTCTGCCTCTAGGCTGGGGTCTGCCTCTAGATAGGGGTCTGCCTCTAGGTAGGGGCCTGCCTCTAGGTAGGGGTCTGCCTCTAGGTAGGGGTCTGCCTCTAGGTAGAGGCCTGCCTCTAGATAGGGGTCTGCCTCTAGGTAGGGGCATGCCTCTAGGTAGGGGTCTGCCTCTAGACAGTGGTCTGCCTGTAGACAGGGGCCTGCCTGTAGGTAGGGGTCTGTCTGTAGGTACGGGCCTGCCTCTACGTAGGGGCGTGCCTCTAGGTAGGGGTCTGCCTCTAGGTAGGGGTCTGCCTCTAGGTAGGGGTCTGCCTCTAGGTAGGGGTCTGCCTCTAGGTAAAGGCCTGCCTCTAGATAGGGGTCTGCCTCTAGGTAGGGGCATGCCTCTAGGTAGGGGTCTGCCTCTAGACAGTGGTCTGCCTCTAGATTGGGGTCTGCCTCTAAGTAGGGGCGTGCCTCTAGATAGGGATCTGCCTCTAGGCAGGGGTCTGCCTCTAGGCAGGGGTCTGCCTCTAGGTAGGGGTCTGCCTGTAGGTAGGGGTCTGCCTCTAGGTAGGGGTCTGCCTCTAGGTAGGAGTCTGCCTCTAGGTAGGGGTCTGCCTCTAGGTAGGGGTCTGCCTGTAGGTAGGGGCCTGCTTCTAGGTAGGGGCCTGCCTCTAAGTAGGTATCTGCGTCTAGGTAGGGGTCTGCCTGTAGGTAGGGGCCTGCTTCTAGGTAGGGGCCTGCCTCTAAGTAGGGGCGTGCCTCTAGGTAGGGGCCTGCCTCTAAGTAGGGGCGTGCCTGTAGGTAGGGGTCTGCCTGTAGGTAGGGGTCTGCCTCTAAGTAGGGGTCTGCCTCTAGGTAGGGGTCTGCCTCTAGGTAGGGGTTTGCCTCTAGGTAGGGGCCTGCCTCTAAGTAGAGGCCTGCCTCTAGGTAGGGGAATGCCTCTAGGTAGGGGAATGCATCTAGGTAGGGGAATGCCTCTAGGCAGGGGAATGCATCTAGGCAGGGGAATGCATCTAGGTATGGGTCTGCCTCTAGATGGGTGGGGGAAGAAGGGGGGCGGGGGGGGGGGGGGGGGGTCCTTGGTTAGTATGTTTCACTTGACCCTGATGTTAGCCTCATCGTCCAGTACATGTTATTTAAATATGAAATCTAAAAACTTGACATGGTCCCCTTGTACAGACCAGTCTAATTAATTAGATTTGTTTGAATCCTTTACAGCCAGGCCTTATTGATTGTATTAGTGTCAACCCTTTACATCCAGGCCTTATTGATTGGATCCATGTCTTAACTAACCCTTTACAGCCATGCCTTATTGGTTGGTTCAGTGTCTTAACCCTTTACATCCAGGCCTTATTGATTGGTTCAGTGTCTTAACCCTTTACATCCAGGCCTTATTGATTGGTTCAGTGTCTTAACCCTTTACATCCAGGCCTTATTGATTGGTTCAGTGTCTTAACCCTTTACATCCAGGCCTTATTGATTGGTTCAGTGTCTTAACCCTTTACATCCAAGCCTTATTGATTGGTTCAGTGTCTTAACCCTTTACATCCTGCCTTATTGATTGGTTCAGCGTCTTAACCCTTTACATCCAGGCCTTATTGATTGGTTCAGTGTCTTGACCCTTTACATCCAGGCCTTATTGATTGGTTCAGTGTTTTAACCCTTTACATCCAGGCCTTATTGATTGGTTCAGTGTCTTAACCCTTTACATTCAGGCCTTTTTGATTTGAGTGTCCTAACCCTTTACATCCAGGCCTTATTGATTGGTTCAGTGTCTTAACCCTTTACATCCAGGCCTTATTGATTGGTTCAGTGTCTTAACCCTTTACATCCAGGCCTTATTGATTGGTTCAGTGTCCTAACCCTTTACAGCCAGACCTTATTGATTGGAGTGTCCTAACCCTTTACAGACATGCCTTATTGATTGGTTCAGTGTCTTAACCCTTTACATCCAGGCCTTATTGATTGGAGTGTCATAACCCTTTACAGCCAGACCTTATTGATTGGAGTGTCCTAACCCTTTACAGACATGCCTTATTGATTGGTTCAGTGTCTTAACCCTTTACATCCAGGCCTTATTGATTGGAGTGTCCTAACCCTTTACGGTCTTGTCTTATTGATTGGATTCATGTCTGAATCCTTTATGGTCTGGCCTAATTGATTAGATGCGTGACATAAAACAGAAATCTAGTCAATTAGGTTGGACTGTAAAGGGTTATATTTGATTGACTTCTGTAACATCAGTGGCGTCACTAGGGAATGAGTGTGTGATTGTGCTTGTGTATGTGTGTGTGTGGTAGATGCTGACCACACTAGGTGAAACATCAGAAATGGTCACACCAACATGACTGTCACTTCAATCTTTGTGCAGTGTTTAAGCAGAAATTGTCCAATCTAAAACTTATAAAGAACTGTTTACGGCCTGATATGCGACAATCAACGCTTTACGATCTTGCGATGTTATCAATTGAAAGTGAGTTGGCGAGAGGCATTGATTTCGATGAAGTCATTCACACATGTTGGCAGCTTTGAAGGCTAGGAAAGCTCTGATTTAATGGAGATTTATGAGTAACATTAGTGAATAAAACATGACTAAGGATTGTGTATGGTCTGGTACAGGGAAAGGTCTGGGTGGTGGGGAGAAACTAAGGACACAGGGGGAGAGGGGAAAGAGACACCATTAGTTACAGCACTGGTGAGATCAACCCTCATTGCAACATAGTCACCAGTTGTTGTCTTTTAATGATAATGATTCTCTTATTAACTCCAACTGAAGCATAGGCCCACAACTACAGTTGATCTCTGTATAAGAAAGACTGCATCCAAGTATTTGCAGTGGCGGTTTCAATAGCAATGGTTTTATATGATGATGTTGTTAGCCACAAACACAATCCTCTTTAGATGTCTTTTACGATATTCTTGGAAGGTTACAGTTGTCCTATTATTTTAACTAGATGCTTTTAAAAGTCAATCATCGGATCAAAATCTTTCAGCCCCATGTAGAGCACAATTATTCAATAAATGCACGCCAAATCGACCTGTCCTAAGTCATCCACTCCAGCTCTTTTCACATCTTCCCTGAGCCTTAATTTTTTTATTACAGCTTTCTTGCAAGTCACGTTTGTGGTTTGGTCTGCCACTACTTCTTGCCCTGGGAATTCCAGAACAGAGACTGTCTTGCAATGCTATCAGTCTGGTTATCTCCAACAGTTCCATATTTGTGATTTCCTCATACTATTTCTATCTTTCTATTCTGCTTGTGGAACGTATATCTTGGTCGACAGTGAGCTGGCTTGGTAAGAATGGGATTACAGCATGCCAGAATTCAAAATCACGGACGGATAGAAGAAAATCAGGGCCTGGTTCGATCGCTCCTCCAGCAGACCGAGCTGTAAATGGGTACCTGACATATGAGTTGTATAAACAACAATGAAGGGAACTGGTCACCCCACCTCACATAGGCTGCGGCTTATTCCATGAAGAGTTACCTTCATCCTCGACAATTATTGCCATGGGACCCACCTTTACCTTTTATTCTGCACAGGCATCCATTAATACCTTGTCGTGGGTTTGTTTGTTTTTTTTCCTTCTATATGTTTCAGAACCACACAATAGCATGCACTTAATACTGGAGTTGAAGGTCTTTATTTGTATGTTGGACGTAATTTCTTTCAATTTCCATTAAGATCTCCATTGCAACAAATGCTCCTCTCACCTTTTGTATTCTGATTCTGACATATCACCTCCTACTTTATCGATATTGCTACCAAGATATATGCCAACAAGAAGATACAGATAAACATTAACCATATTGTTATGCACCAACTAATGACCTCAATAATGAGTGACCATTTTGTTCTGCTGACTTTCATGACCTCCGTTTTTTGTGGTATAGTTTACACCAACATAATTCAAAATGTTGTTCTCGTAGTAAATGTCATATACTGAACACAGGCACAATCACAAGAAGAGCACATCGCCACAACATCAATATAGAGAAAGGGAAGCACGATCAATACTGAAACAGTTCAATCAATACCTGATCGTTTCCTTCTGGGCTCTGCTAGTGGGATAATGGAATGTGATATTGGTTGGTTAATTGTTTGTGAGAGGGGGGAGGGAAGGGAGGGAGGGGGAGATTGAGAGGATGGGAGAGAGGAAAGTATGGAGAGTGAGGGATGGAGGGAGATGATGCGAGGGAGAGATGGGGAGTGGGAGGCAGGCAACGGAGACAGGGAGAAAGATGGAAGGAAGTAGAGAAAGGGATGGAAGTAGAGAATGGGGTGGAGAGAGGGTGAGAGGTAGGGAGAAAGGGGTGAGAGAGGAGGAAAGGAAAGAGGGGAGGGAGAAAGAGGGGAAGTGAGAGATGAGGAGGGGGAAAGAGGAAGGGTGAGAGAAAAAGGGGGAGAGAGGGATGGAGATATGGGGAGGGAGAGAGGAGGAAGGGAGAGAGGAGGAGGGGAGAGGAGGATGGGAGAGAGGAGGAGCGAAGAGAGGAGAGAGAGGAGGGGAGAGAGGAGAGGGGGGAGAGGGAGGGGGAGTAGGGAGGGAGGGTGAGAGGGAGCGAGAAAAGGGAACAAAGTGATGGAGAGTAGAAGGGAGGGGAGAAAGAGGGAGGGAGAGAGGGAGCAATTGTAAAAGGGGTGGACATGGCTGGAGAGAGGGAGAGAGAACGGGTGAGACAGGGAGGGAAAGATAGGAAGGGAGAGAGGAAAGTTGGGAGGGAAGGGAATAGAGGAGGGTAGGGAGAGGTAAGAGAGAACGAGAGGGGTAATAGGGGAGAGTGAGAGAAAGAGAGAGAGAGAGAAACTGAGAAAATAGAGCCTGCAAGATGAAGACCCAAAAAAGTTACAGAGATAGACGGAGGCAGTGTGAGAGAGTTGATAAAGAGTGATAGAGACCACGTGAAAATTGAAGACCGTAAGAGAGAGTGGAGGAGTGTGGAAAAGGACGAATGGAATGGGTAGTAGGAGCGAGAGACAAGGAATAAAGGGGAGACTCCAAGAGAGAGAGAGAGAGAGAGAGAGAGAGAGAGAGAGAGAGAGAGATGGGGAAAGTGAAATGAAGAAAGCGTAGTAGTGGAGAGATTGAGAAGATACGAGAAAAGAAGATAAAAAGACAAAGATGAGGGGTAGGGGGTCAACAAAAAATACGATGTGTTCAAAAAGTATCCGATCTTTGGGCCGGAAAAAAATATGATTACCCACCATGGAGTTTGAAACCGTAATCCCCTTCAAAGTACTCTCCTTGGGACTACACACACTTCTCTCAGTGGTGCCGCTATTGTTGGAAGCATTTCAGGAAGACCTCTTCAGGAATGAAGTACATTTGGGTGGTCGCATTCCTCATGTCTTCCCCTGGCTCAAATCGGGTCCTATTCAGCTTAATTTTCAACTTGGAGAACAGCCAAAACTGGCAAGGAGCCATGTCGGGAGAATAGGGAGCCTGGCGAACCACAGGAAGGTTGTGTTTGGCCAAAAAGTCTGAATCAGATGTGAAGAATGGGCCGGTGTCTTGTCATGCTGGAGCTGTCAAGTGCCCATTGTCTACAGGTCCGGTCGTTTGCGTCGAACGGATGACCTAAATGTAGTACACTTTGGTCATGTTTTGACCTTGTGGTGCGCACTTGTGATGTAAATCACCAAGGTAGTAAAAGAAAACGGTCAGCATGATTTCCCACCGATGTGCGGCCATCTTTGTAGCGATTATACCACTCCTTAAATGTGTGTGATGCTCATCGTATCGTCATCGAAAGTTTGGTGAATCTTTCGGATGGTTTCCGCTTGGTTATCGCCTAGCTTTTGGCAACATTTGATGCAACACTGCTGCTTAATTCTTGCTGTCATGTCGTGGTAAATGAATACCCGACGGTTGCTCACTACACTCAACGGCTGACTGCCAGTGACTGAAGCAATCTGCGGGAGGAAAAAATGCACGCATGCGCATGACAGTTCCCCTATACCTCCCTGCCGAAGGATAGCACCCATGCTTCATTTGTTTCAGTGGATAAAATTAAGATCAGATACTTTTTGAACACACCTATTAGATGGGAGATAATGTGTGAGAGGCAGAGAGAGAGAGAGAGAGAGAGAGAGAGAGAGAAGTGAATTGAAGTGATTAAGAAAGAGTGTGAGAAAGTGAGATGGAAGAGAGACATTGACATGGAGAGGGTGGGGTGGGTGAGGAGGGGGTGTGGGGGTATACAATGAAAGGAAATAGTGAATAAGATAGAGAGAAAGTGTGAGAAAGCGAGAGAAGAGAGAGACAGACAGTGGCAGAGAGAAAATAAGAAATATGGACAATGAAGAACAGTTTATTGTGAACAAGAAAGAAAGTAAGACAGTGAGAGAGACAGTGACATAGTAAGGTAAAAGAGTGGGCGAGTTATACAATATAAGATAGAGAGAGTGAATAAACGAATTGAGTTGGGTTCAAGTTCCATCTCCACATCTAAACTTGGCTTCAATGGATCTTAAACGTCATGTGTCTCTTGCCTTGATGGTACAATCTGAAGTCAAGTATTTCCCTGTCCATTGTTTGATGTTATGCTACAACAGATAGAGAGAGACCTGAGGCGCTACTCCTGTCAGGGACAACATACTGACTAGGACGTCGCGGCAGGGTCAGGTACATCATACTGACCAGGACGTCGCGGCAGGGTCAGGCACAACACACTGACCAGAACATCGCGGCAGGGTCAGGCACAACACACTGACCAGGACAACGCGGCAGGGTCAGGCACAACATACTGTCCAGGACGTCGCGGCAGGGTCAGGCACAACATACTGACCAGGACATCGCGGAAGGGTCAGGCACAATACACTGACCAGGACGTCGCGGTAGGGTCAGGCACAACATACTGACCAGGACATCACGGCAGGGTCAGGCACAATACACTGACCAGGACGTCGCGGCAGGGTCCGGCACAATACACTGACCAGCACGTCGCGACAGGGTCATGCACAATACACTGATTAGGACCACTATATATCTTCCATGTAGTGTTCCCTGGAAACAGGCTGTTTTCAAGGCAGTCTGGCTGACGAGATGTGGATCGATGTGATCCCCGTAGTAGTGAGCGTAACGCAGAGGAAGCCAATCATAGCACAACCGCCTGGAGGACCGCGTACCCCCTTCATCATCACGTTCGGGACGTGAGGAAAGCTACTACGACCCGCCACGTAACGTCTTTTTCAGGGCGCACAAAATAGTCAACTTGCTCATTGTGGGCATCAAACAGCAACAACATCCTCCAACTGATAGCGATGCATACCACTGGCTCCCTTGCGCTCCATCGTCCTTTCCAATACGATTTTCAGTGAGATCCTATGTTGTTTGACATGACCAAAATACTGTAACTGTCAAAAACACTGATTTCGTTCAACAATCCTATTTCCACGCCTAATCTCTCTAATACTACACTATTTGTTTTCTCTTCTTTACATCAGACTCGTCTCCTTATTCTATCTATCTACATTTCAAAGTCATCAATTCTCTTCTCAACCCGTTTGTTCGGTATCCATGTTTCTACGAAATACAAGAACGACGAGTCTGTTCACTCACATTTTTAATTTGTGAATTATTTTTGTGGATGTCAATATATGACTCACCATGGTGAAAATAGATTTGTTCTCTTTTTGATTTACTTTTCGCATCTTCCATTTTCTGTTATTATATTTGCAAGAAAGGAGAAGCTATTGACCTGTTCCAGTATTTGACAGTCTATTTTTTTTTAATATGTAGATTTACGGGTCTGCCTTGGATAGAGGAATGAGTGAGAGAGAAAGTGGTGGACGGTGAAGAAAACAAAGAGAAAAAAACAGACAGAGAGAGGGAGAAGGGAGAGAAAGAGGAAGGAGAGAGAGAGAGAGAGAGAGAGAGAGATGTAATACAAAGGACGACACAAAACTGCCTCTGCCATTACCTGAACACATATCAATACACTGCTCTCAACAGAATGCAGTGTTGTATTGGCTGGCTCCTGCTAGCCCAGGCTACCAGCACCACATCAAACCAATCCATGTACTACACAGACAGTTCAACATCATTTCATCCACGACTTGAATTAGTCATCCAAACTGTATCCATAGTAAGAACAAATGACAATCCGAGTTTTGGGAAAGATGCACAGCTGGTCGAGTTCCTTAACTCATCGCATTCGTGTAGAGAGGCGCAATCATCGCTGTGTGAACTGGGTTTCGCTTCGAAGAGTATTCATCCACTATATTTGTTTGTTATTTGGTGTGTATCTTTACCGAGTGCAAAAATACTTGTCTGGGGTGTTGTTCTCGCGACTAACATACTTCGTGTCCACAATAAAAAATGGCAATCCGAGTCTTTTCCGTACTTAGAACTGCGCACCTATAACACTATAAGGTATAATTACAATGTACGAGGAAGATCGTAATGCAGATGGATATTTTATAGTATAGCTCCTACACAAACACATGTTTGCAGCAACAAACTCAACATATTTGGTCCAAGAAAGAACACAGTATCCCCCTCCCCTCTTAAAGGAACGGGCTTACTATTACAACCAATGCAACACACTAGATTCCGGAGAGAAAACGCCAGAAATCCTATACAATGATAACCAGTGCATTATACATGGCCAAACAGAAAACTCCAGAAATCATATATAAACGAGGACTTACAACAAGCAGAGCAACATTCATGCTTCAAGTTAGAAAACGTTAAGTTACTTGGCTCTACAGAGAAAACGTAAACACCAATTTAGCTCCAATGAGTAATGTCAATTACATTTGACTCTAGAGAGAAATCGTTAACACACTAGGCTCTAATGAGAAAATATCAACACGCATGCCTCAAGTGAGAAAACGTCAACACAATTGGTTCTAGGGAGAAAACGTAAACACACATTTAACTCTAGAGAGAAATCGTTGACACACTTGTCTCTGGAGCGAAATCATCAGGAGTCCTACACAACGACGCGCAAACAACCAGCTCCACACATGTGTCTGTAAAGGGAAAATATCAACCCATTGGCACTAGAGCGAAAACGTCATCACACTTGGCTTAAGAGCGAAAACGTCAGGAATCCCACATTAGCGACGGACAAACAAACTAACGTAACACACGTATCTGAAAAGGGAAAACGCCAAACCAATTTGCTCAAAAGTGAAGCAGATTGTAGTAACATATGGGGCAATTAAAAGCCAGAGTAAGCCAAAACGGAAAGTGAGTAGGAACGATCGATTGGACGACAAACAAGTTAATGTTTACCACACTACCAGTTAGCACTTTCACAATACATATCAATATGAACATCCAACACACCTAAGTAATAGGGAAATGTATCTAAGGTATAAGACTTTTTCTCATGCTTCGTCATTCACACATGCAAAAAGCCCACTGAGTGTGAAGTAGTAATATGTCATTGAAAATTATATATTAAGAAGAATATAGAAAGCTATAGAAAGAAAACTAGAAAAGATATCTCTAGAAAGTAAGCTTTAGAAGGAAAGCTCTAGAAAGAAAACTAGAAAAGATCTCTAGAAAGAAAGCTCAAGAAAGAAAAGATTTTCTAGAAAGAAAGCTCTAGAAAGAAAAGATATTTATAGAAAGAAAGCTCTAGAAAGAAAGGATATCTATAAAGAAAGCTCTAGAGAGAAAACTAGAAAAGACATATCTAGAAAGACAGCTAGAGAATAGAATACACTAAAAATAAAGCACTGAAACCTCTAGAAAGATGTCTCTAGAAAGAAAGCTGAAGAAATGCAACTAGAAAGACAGTCACTGGAAAGTGAGCTCTAGAAAGAAAACTTGAAATGATATCTCTAGAAAGAAAGCTATAGAAAGAAAATTAGAAATTCATCACTGGAAAGATAGCTCTATAAAAAGAACTTGAAAGATATCACTGGAAAGAAATCTCTAGAAAGAAAGCTCTAGGGTAGAATACTCTGGAAATAAAGCTCTTGGAAGAAATCTCCAGAAACAATCCCAAACCCAAAGTTGCAAAAGGTTTAACTGTCGTCATATTCCGGATGCAACAACAAAAATGGCAGTGGCTCTACATTGCTGCTCTGTTCTAGTTCATTATAGATGCCGACAGACCGTGGATTTGACGGGAATTCACACTAGTCGACGACTTACACATGTGTTCACGGAAACATGTTGTTTTCCATTTGGACTGGTTCTTCTTCTCCTTCTTCTTCGTTCGTTCTCAATCTCCCGCTACCAAACCCTGAAAGGGCCTAAGTAGCAGAATGTAGTCCAGAGAACGGAATGCGTTGTGCGTTAGTTTACAGCTTGACTGCGATATGTGCACCTTTCGGTCCAACACATCCGACTTCAGCAAGCATTTTTTGAGTACCGGGTTAGCATTCCCTCTTCGATCTCTTCTCCTTAGCCAGTCTGCCCTGCTGCAGCCTGTTATCCAGGATCACCGCGTGGAGGTGTAGAAGGGTCTTGGCAGCTCTGGTTCGCTGGCCCTGACGCTAGCAGTCAGCTATGGGACGCTAGCAGTCAGCTATGGGTCGCTGACCACTGCAGCTCATGCGCTGCTCAGCATCTTGGACTGGTTCATTCGTTCGTGTTGTGTTTTCTTCCGTTTGATTATCCTTGAATGGACATAACTATATGAATAGCACTACGCTTAAACATGTGTCATATTTCACGGTCTAGTTCACACGGCTGAACTTCACGAGATTGGCGCCCTTCGCCCTAGCTGAAGACAGTGTCAGCTGTGATGTATGAAATAAATTTAGACATAAATATAATGAACTGCCACTTGGAGAGAGATGGGCTCTGTCAGGTGTGTAGCGGCCCAAGACACACCGTTGTTGTATGGCGGAAGCTAGTACTACAAACTGCAATAACGGTGCCTCGACGACCTTCTAGGTTATGGGATTGATGGTGATGACAGAAGACTCTCAAATTCATGGCTATGCATGCTGAAATCGTTATATTTTTATTATTTTATTAAACCTGTCACTCCAATTGGCGGAGCATAGGCCCAACACCACATTTTGATAAATCGTATCCAGCTTATAGGGAATCCTGACTACATTTGTTTGTAGTGTAGTGTTATTGGCAAGGAAGATCGCAGCCGCAATACAAACTTTCTGGAAGACCTCGGCATGTACTAAAGCAAAAACCTGCTGATTGTAGAATAGCCACCTGGGCTCAGTGTCTCGCATATAAGGTGTTGTTGCTGAAATTAACGAGCAAGTTTACTCTTTTGTTCGCCCTGAAAAGGCCTTTAAAGTGCGGATTGTAGTATCTTTCTTCACACCCTGATGGTGTTGATGAAGGTGGACCGCGGTCCTCCATGCGGTTGTGTTATGCTTGGGTTTATCTGCGTGACGTTCACTACTACGGGAATCACGTCGATCTACATCTCGTCAGCCAGACGGCCTTGAAAACAGCCTGTTTCCATGGAACGCTACATGGAGAGATTGTGATCTAGGTCGGTATATTGTGACGCGTCCCGGTCAGTATGTTGTGCCTAACTAGACTAGCATCTCAGTTCCCCAAATGCATATAAGGTAGAAGACTCTCCAACTAATGGCACTGGCACCTTGTGGAAAATGCCCAAGCCAAATACTTGTCAAGTGTGGAGCAGACTTATGAGGGTAAAATAAAGCACTATGAACATCACAACTGGAATCCTGGTATTCAATCGGGTAGATCGGTGTCTCGTGTCAGGTAACCAAACGCGTTCCTTTTGTTCTACAAATCCATCTAGTGAAGGTGTTGTCCCTTGTCTTCTCTGGTGTGTCTTTCGGACTCACATTTAACTATAAATACGTTTAACTTAACGTCTTTATACTGGTTTAGAAGACCCAGCAGAGTTTCTATACAACCAGTTTAATTTACATTGCCTTGCTCTAAAAGCTAGCGCATCCAATTTATTCTTAAATGCATTAACTGTCGTTGCCTCCACTACCTCCTCTGGCAATGCATTCCAAGCGTGTTTGTTGGCGGGTTCCTTATTACGGCTTACTAACCTTGGGGAAGGTACATCTCTGAGTTGTCCGTTCTGCAGGCTCTTCCCTGTTTACATTTAGCCTAGCCAGCAGAACAGCACCTACCATCTGCCTGAGACGGTGCTGGTGATCGTTAAACTGTCCTTGTGCGAGGTCTTGCTCTCAGGGCGTTTCCCATCATCTCTAGAAGGTGTGTCGCTATTAAGGTGTGTCACTTACTATCCATGGATACAACACAGCAAATGTTCACAAAAATGGTAAATACATGAAGTGCATTCAACTTGACTTGGTTGTCCCGCTTCTACCACGAAGTGTAGGCCTTGTCTTTTACTTGTGGTTTATAGCTTCTACAGGATGGGGTAGCCCAACCCTCCTTAGTCACGTCCAACAACTTACCTGGCAGGCTACAGTGCTACTATTATCTGCTACTCATTCGGGTTTCGGTAATAAACGTGCAACATGTTTTCCGGAGATCAGATTAACTCGATTGTTTTTCTCGTTCGCCGCGTTTCCTAAAGCGATGTACTGCGTGTTGCTCCTACTAGCCCAGTGCATCAACCATCAGTACAATGTTGTTTAATGTGTTTACTTCCCATAGAGGAAGACTTTGCTGTTTCATTAATACTAACAAAAGCAGGTTTGAGTTATGGTCCGTGTCACAAACCGTTTCGACACATCGTCTCCCAAATGAAGATGTCAAATTGCAACCGAATTCTTCGGAAAATTCGACAATTTTCGAAATTCGTCGAGCTTAACACAAACACACACACACACACACATACACACACATCTATTTTATCCATGAGAATTCACTGAAGGACGCGACAACTGCTACTGACGCACACAAACGGACGCATGCATCGCGACACGAGTCTTCCCTGGATAATTTCAATAGTAAAACTCAGCCTACACTAACACAGAGGGCGTAAATAATGGTATGTTATACGCCATTTTAGTAACACACAACAGGCAATGGTGGAAGTCACAGCTCGTCCGGAATGTGCATGTCATACACGGGAACTCAGCACTACACATGCGCGAGACATGAGCCCCCGGAGAAGACGATCAATAACAGAGTTCGATACACGGGCTTGTTGAGTCATCGCTGAGTTGGCGTGCTGATAATGTGTCCATTATCTCTCTCTCTCTCTCTCTCCTCTCTCTCTCTCTCTCTCTCTCCTCTCTCTCTCTCTCTCTCTCTTCCCCCTTTATGTCTTCTCTCAATTCTAACACCTATGTCTTCAAAGGCTAACATCATGATCAAGTGCAACATACTTTACTGAGTATTATGTCGGTGTATTTGCGTATGACAAAGACAAGAATAGCATCACTGACCCACAGAGAGCATGTCGTAAGAGGTGACTGTGTCAGTGTGTGCCATGGCATAACACAGACCATGGTTAGGTAGTTTGTTAGGAGCAGCATAGATGGCGCCTAACAGGCTGCGGCTCTACTTTGCTCTAGTGTTTTGAGTCTATTAAAATGGACTCGCACATCGGTTAACCACCCTCAAAGAAACCGGTTGTGTACATACTCTGCAGGCTTCTAAACCAGTATAAAGGAGTTAAGTTAAGATGTGCTGCCGAGTGTGGCGTAGCCATCTTGGATTCCAAGTCAGCTATACAAACAATACCCTAAGCTACAAAAGAGTGCCACATATGTATTAGGCCTAACTATGGCTATCTTTTCCTATATGCTCCTGTGTTTTGGTCTCCTCCTATCTCTCCTGCCATAAGAGTTCCAAAACAGAGAATGCATTGTCATGCTATTATCCGTGTTTCATAATGGGTGCCCAAGTCAAGGCCAGTCTGCTCGGTACCTCATTTACCCCAGTTATCTGTCTGGTTCTTTCCAACTGTTCTGCATTAGTGATCTTATCGTACCATCTCAACCTTTCTATTCTGAGCAATCATTTATGAAAGTCTTGTACCTTTTAGGCTGTTGTTTGTCGTGTACCATACTTCTGGGTCATACGATAGAATGTGTGACATAATAGCGATCCTGCATTGACATGGACTTACAACACAATGCTCTTGGCCCTGGGCAAAAGACTTATGATTCAGCATAAGTGGATGCCATACTAACTAACATTTGGGCTGACTTTGCAATGGATATGAAAGATTATTATTTTTGGGTTGGACTTGACTTATTGTCATTTCCATAGCTTGTCCAATACTGTGAAAGCTCATTTCGTCTTGTGTACTAAATATAAACACATATATGGTTGTCGTTGTTTATGTTTTTGTAAGCTAAAAAGGTAAAGGTAGTCAAATAGCAGGCATTGCTATCGGGGATGAAGTGTTACTCCACTTCACTATACACAGCTTATTCATGAGGTCGGATGGCCAGTTGCCTACCTTCTTGTCTTTCCTTCAATAGTACTAATTTACAGCTGCGTTGACTGAAGCGTAGCGACAATGGGAGTCGAATCCGCAACCTTTGCTATGAAAATCATAAGTTCTACCGCTACGCTACTCAAATGTTTAGAAGCTACTCGCACAGAGTTGTTCACATGTTTATAATGTTCTCTTTAACGGGCTGTCGTGTCTCTTCTTTTACTCATGGGCGCACTGAAGCTGACCGTACGACCTCCTGTATGTAGTATAATATTAAGCTATTCGGCAGGTTTATCGCTACGGAGATCACAGTGTCGATCCTCACCTAGTTGGCCAGTCTGATGTAACAACCTGTTTCCAGGTGCACAGCGTGTACATGACCCAGGTGCACAGCGTGTACATGACGCAGGGGGTTTTGCTTGTGTGTTGCACCTGACAGCGACACTTGCGGACTGACACCCATCCTCCTATATCAGAAGACTGGAACATTTGCCATCACTTATACACAGTGAACCACGAGCATTATCCACTCTATCAATCAAACGCTCATTCTTCTTCTTCTGCTGCATTTGGTCTCAATCTCCTGATACCAAGCACTGAACAGGGCTTTGCAAGTAGCAGGATGTAGTCCGGAGAACAGAATGCGCCGTATCGCTAGTTTACAGCTTGACTGCGATATTTGCACCTTTCGGTCCGACACATCCGTCTTCGGCAGCAACGCTCATTCTAGTTTCTGAGATCACTGCTCAATGATGACGTTTTCAGGACACCAACAGACTCTTCCAGCTAGTCTGGCAACAAAGCAGCAACTGATTCCCAGTGTCTTCCTACCAGCTACCAAAGCAAACATGGCCCATGTCTAAGTCCTGAAAGATAATAATCTCTACATGCGAAATGTGATGTCTGCGAATGGCCGCCAGCGTCTCCGGCAAAGACAAATTCAAGAACGAGGACATTCGATAACATTACATTTGTCGAATACATGCCCAGACGGATGGTTCGATGGGTCGGTCATCTGATGAGAGTGGTCCCTGATCATATTCGTCTGCAAGTTTACACTGATCGACGGACCGGCTTTTTCGGCGACACATGTGACGATGTCAAACGCGCCGCATGTATCTTCCTCTTCTTCTTCGTTCGTTCTCAATCTCCCACTACCAAACCCTGAAAGGGTAAGTAGCAGAATGTAGTCCAGAGAACGGAATGCGTTGTGTCGTAGTTTACAGCTTGGCTGCGATATTTGCACCTTTCGGTCCAACATATCGGACTTCAGCAAGAATTTTTTGAGTACCGGGTTAGCATTCTCTCTTCGATCCCTTCTCCATAGCCATTCTGCCCTGCAGCAGCCTGTTATCCAGGATCACCGCGTGGAGGTGTAGAAGGGTGTTGGCAGCTCTGGTTCGCTGGCCCTGGCGCTAGCAGCCAGCTATGGGTCGCTGACCACTGCAGCTCATGCGCTGCTCAGCATCTTGATCCCGTGCCGCATGTATGACACAGTAGAGGCGACTTAAGATCCCAACCACGCCCATCAAGGCCCAAGTGGTCTGATAACTAACTAACTAACTCCTTTCATTTCACCCACATTTTCAGTCAAGCATCTGGCCCAACCGGTCGCTTAGACTGGGTCTACAATAAGATAAGTTGGCCATTTTTTCCTTATATGTTGATTTGTTAGTTCAGTATTGTTCTCGTCTCGGTGCGGTATCTGACCATTCCCATATTAAAATGTTGATTAAACTCAACTTTAATCAACTTTTTTGATATTTTTTTCATGTTTGTTTCCCATTCACCCAGAATATGGCTGTCATTCGTACCCTTCCTCAGCTCTGATTCATGACTTCCATGTTCGCTCCAATGGTTCTTTTGACACGTCTCTTAGGTCAGCCTTTCCTTTCTCAGAACATGGCCTATCCAATTTCAACATGGGACTGCTATATGGTGTATAAATCCTATTGTGCTGCTCTAGAAAAGCAGTTGTCTGCTGGTGGTGGTGTCTGACCGTAACATTTTATTATTCTTTCTTAGGCTATGTGGTGGTGTCTGACTGTAACATTTGATTAATCTTTCTTAGGCTATGTGGTGGTGTCTGACTGTAACATTTGATTAATCTTTCTTAGGCTATGTGGTGGTGTCTGACTGTAACATTTGATTAATCTTTATTAGGCTATGTGGTGGTGTCTGACTGTAAGATTTGATTAATCTTTCTTAGACAGACTGTGTGGAAAAATGATAGTTTGTACATTTATGTTTCGGGGAGGGGGGTGTGTGTGAGGGTGTCTGCAAGGTCAAGCCACTTTTTGTGTACCATTCTGAGAAACCAGGGCTACTCTCCAGCACTCTGCACAGTACAGGGTCACAGAAGGTTAGCAACTCATGTATATTCTTATTCTTGTCTTCTTAGATCCTTGGTCAGGGCAAACTGTTCAGTGAGGGGCTAACTGTTCAGTGAGGGGCTAACTGTTCAGTGAGGGGCTAACTGTTCAGTGAGGGGCTAACTGTTCAGTGAGGGGCTAACTGTTTAGTGAGGGGCTAACAGGGTAGTGAGGGGCAAACTGTTCAGAGAGGGGCAAACTGTTCAGTGAGGGGCTACCTGTTCAGTGAGGGGCTAACTGTTGAGGGGCAAACTGTTCAGTTAGGGGCTAACTGTTCAGTGAAGGGCAAACTGTTCAGTGAGGGGCTAACTGTTGAGGGGATAACTGTTCTGTGAGGGGCTAACTGTTGAGTGAGGGGCTAACTGTTCAGTGAAGGGCTAACTGTTCAGCGAGGGGCTAACTGTTGAGGGGCTAACTGTTCAGTGAGGGGCTAACTGTTCAGTGAGGGGCTAACTGTTCAGTGAGGGGCAAACTGTTCAGTGAGGGGCAAACTGCTCAGTGAGGGTCAAACTGGTCAATGAGAGGCAAACTGGTCAGTGAGGGGCAAACAGCTCAGTGAGGGTCAAACTGGTCAATGAGAGGCAAACTGGTCAGTGAGGGTCAAACAGCTCAGTGAGGGTCAAATTGATCAGTGAGGGGCAAACTGGTCAGTGAGGGGCAAACTGGTCAGTGAGAGGCAAACTGGTCAGTGAGGGGCAAACTGGTCAGTGAGGGGCAAACTGGTCAGTGAGGGGCTAACCAGTCAGTGGTCATCACGTAAGGTGGCACCATTATAGGCAGAAAAAATCATCTGTACTTCATCTGGTCTTCAGTCATCTTTCCTTCAGTGCTCCATCTCTGATTCTTGATTTACATTGCGACCTGTACATTTGTCCAAGTTGTCTTAGTCAGCCACCGCCCTGCCATTCCTCCCCCCCCCCCCCCTCACCTCATTGTACCTTCTCTCTGAGATCCATACCATACTGGTTCTGATGATGGTGTCAGATTATGGTCTTACAACATGGCCGATTCCGTTTCAGTGTCGTCGCCTGATTATGATGGTGTGCATGTCTTTTTGACGACACGAGACAAGCAGTTCTGGTTTGGCGATGGCTTTGGGTCAGCCAATTCTCTGAATCTCTCTATACATAGGTTGTGTGGAAAGTTGACAATTTGGACGTTATCTTTTGGCGTTATGTTCCACCACACCCCCACCATACAGAAGCACAGGCAGTACGTTACTTCTGTGTACTCTTAGCTTGGTATTTGTGTAGACTTCCAAATGTTATTAACGCTGACAGATGCTACTCTCCCTAACCATCATGTGGTAACGGCGTGACAAAAAGATACCTCGGTAACGGTCCCCAACTCGATGTCGAGATTCACTAGAGAAGCACAACACACACGACCCCATAACAGACAGACCACTATCCCACTGGACGAGACGCGTGTGCGATAGAAACGACTGGATCCTGAATTGGAACCCGCTCAATGGTGACCACTCCTTGGAGGAGAACGGGTCGAACTCAGAATTAAGATGCTATTCTGAATTTTTCGTTTGATTTGGGTCGTATTTAGAAAGTGAAAAATGCATATATGCTCTCTACATATTGATGTTTAAGTCTCTTCCTTGTGTCCCATCTAATCCTTTCTCTCTTGTTCTCACTCACAAAGGAGTGAGAGGGTAATTGACAGTGCAGAAGAGAGAGGAAGGGAGTGGGAGAGAATGAAAGAGAAATGGAGAAAGGAGAGGGAGATGAGGAGAGGGAGATGAGGAGAGGGAGATGAGGAGAGAGAGATGAGGAGAGAGAGATGAGGAGAGGGAGATGAGGAGTGAAAGGGCGATGAGGAGAGGGAGATGTTGCATAGCAGACTTATGGAAACATGACGGGTAATAGAAAGGGATAAATAGAAGCAGAGGACGCCAGAAAGAAATAGACACGAGAGAAGGGGATATGGAGATATGGTGAAGGGGAGCAATGTGATACAGCGAGAAGGAGGTGAAGAAAGAGAGAGGGAAAAGTAGGTAATAGAGAGAGGTAAAAGATGGTGAGGAGGGGGGAGGCAGGAGATAGTGAAGGAGGCGAGAGGTGGAGAAGACAGATGGAGATAGAGAGGGGGGAAAGGTTATAGGAATGATATGAAATAAGTGAGCGCTTGAGGAGAGACGTGAAGAGGAGAGGATATGCGGTAAGAGGAAGGTGAGATAGAGAATTGGAGCTGCCAAAGACGGATGTGTCGGACAGAAAGGTGCAAATATCGCACTCAAGCTGTAAACTAGCGACACAACGCATTCCGTATTCCGGACTACATCCTACTACTTGCAAAGCGCTGTTCAGGGCTTGTTAGCACGAGATTGAGAACGAACGAAGAAGAAGAAGAAGAGAGA
Organism: Ariolimax columbianus; assembly: GCA_036924085.1. Lineage (NCBI taxonomy): Eukaryota > Metazoa > Mollusca > Gastropoda > Stylommatophora > Arionidae > Ariolimax > Ariolimax columbianus. The sequence continues at coordinate 21,408,166 of JAVGWX010000014.1, read as the reverse complement.
GTTGGAGGGAGAAATATGAAGACAAATGAGGAAACTCACCGGCTGAAGATATGTTTCTCTTTGGCACACCACTTGACACTGAACTGGCCTTCCTTTGTACAAGCTTTCCTGGAGTCGGTTTGACAAAGTCAAAATCTGGCTCGTCATTTGTTGAGCTGGTACTGCTTCTGGATGGAGCTGTCAATAAGAGAGACATAAATATTTACACTAATAAAATTACAGAAAAGGACATATTTGTTCACCTGAAAAGTTTGTGTTTCAATAGAATGATGAAGTTATACGATGAGTCTATGACAAACGGGATAGGGAACAGGGTGCAGACATTTCACCCTTTTTATACGGCATTGGTGTGGCAAGTGTTAGCTGGGCCCGAAACGGGAGTAAAGAATAGTAACATTGTAAATTGCCAGGCATGTCGTAAGAGGTTACTTAGGAGGGTTGGGCATGGGGCTGGCTACTTTATCCAGTAGAAGCTTTAAGCCACAAAAACGTAAGTTATAGACAAGTAAAGGTTTGATGATTTGGCTTGTATTTGTTGACGACATGTTCCACATCGATTGATCCGTTCATTTGTTGATAGGTACGGCATATATTTTTTTCAATAAGAGAGTGGGATCGAGGTGACGAAGGAGTTTAAATCTAGTCTGCAAACTGCATGACGACTGTACGTACACGCGACCTATTTTCCTCGGTCCTATTGATCCATAAGGGAATCCCTGCAAATGGAAATACAATTTTCAGTGACAATTTTTTCTTTCTTCTTTAAGACGACGTTTGGGACCAAGCGTCACCGCAGCCCAGAAAAGTAACACAGTAAGTAACCTACTACGCGTGCTGTGAGTGGCGATTAAGAAGGGTTGTGGTTACACCCTCCTGTAGAAAGTTTAAGACACACACATTCAACAAATAATGGTCAAATGAACTAAAACGAAAAATGCAACTCAACCATCTAAATTAGAATAAAGTTGATAACTTAACCAGACGGCTCTGGTTAGGATGAATTGGTATTGGTATTGGGGGGGGGGGGGTGTTGTGTGTGCGCGCGCGCGTGCGTGCGTGCGTGTGTGTGTGTGTTCCACAGGGAGCTGACAATCTTTTGATGATTGATTTATTTGGATGACAGAGAAGAGTTTAATCCTGTCCATCTCGCGACCTGGCCATGTGAGACGCTCGATTATGGAGCAACATACACAGAGATGAAAACCATTCTAAGGAACACGTCCCACTAACAACGAAACAATCAAGTCTGTTTGTTGTTTGTGCGGCATTTTTTCTCAGTTTAGCGAGGAACAGTCAAGTCCCGTGGTTATATTAGGGTGTGTTCGTGATCTTGAAGTAGGAAGTGCGTTCTGTGACACACTGTTCTCAATCAGATCAGACACACCGAGAAGTGACACCAGAGTCCATTGCAGCAGCTGAAGACAATCGCACAGTGACTGAATGAACAAGCTGTACTACTGGACATTGGTCAAGGTTCAGCACAACCCATCATCCATGACGTTCTTCGGTTTCACAAACTCTCTGTAAGGTGGACGCCACGCCAGCCGATTCCAGAATTGAAGCAACGACGTGGTGCTTGAGTGACGACCACACCAGCGACCAAAAGACGTTTTCCCCAGAAAAATCCAATCATTTTGAAGTGAATATTCCTCTCACATTTTTTACAGATAGCTTTCGACCGACCAGTCCCGATGGAAGACACTACATCAGATAAGTAGACCATTTTTTTCCTTATATGTTAACATCCCCCATGCATGTATTTATCACTTCTTCCATGATCTGCTAGTTTATTGGTATTATGTGTTGTCCCTAATGAAGTTCTATTGGTCGTAAAGTAGGTTTTGTTCTTGATCTCGTCTCGGTGCGTTATCTGACCATACCAATTTTTAAAATTTTGATTAAGTTAACTTTAATCAACTTTTAACATTTTTTTTTCATTTATTGTTTCCAATTATTTTGAAGGCACTTGGGGGATCGTATCAAACGCAGTGGAGACTTCGTTTAAAAATATACAGTTGTGTGCTAATTTTTCTTACCGGTAATACATGTTGAAGAACAACAAAAGTCAGGTCTTCATTTGAAGCACTCTCGTATAATAGTAGTGTGTCAGAACGTTAGCGTTTAAAAAAGCAAAACTTTTTTTTCATTAAACAAAAAATACATAAAAATCAGATGAAAAGAAACCCGGTTTTATCCAGATATATAAAACAATTATGTTCACACCAGCCAAAATGACACATGCATCCAAGTTTTATCTGTTTGTTCAGATATCTAAAGGATACACTCCCTCTTACGAATTCCACAAGAAGAAGATCCATAACAACTCAAAATTTACACACAAACAATATTCCTCTCACGTTCGTTCTCTTTTTCTTTTCTCTCTCACTCTCTCTCTCTCTCTCTCTCTATATATATATATATATATATATATATATATATATATATATATATATACGCACACACACGCACACATACACGTACATACAACCACAGGCACACAAGGTGTGATCAATAGGTATCCGGATCATTATAACTCATTATACGACAAAAGGGATTACATGCAAGATGGCCACACGATCAAAGTGAGCACATCTGGAAGGATACTTGCTTCCCACAAACGGGAATATGAATCTGTATCAGAATTGGTCAAGAACTTGCAGAAACATACTTCAAGTTAGAGACAGTCTGTGTGAGGATTGTATCAGTTGTACGAATCCTCACCTGTCACGCACCAGTCTCCAGTAGTTTGTTCTAGACTATTGTGGCGTTTCATGTGGCAAATGTATCAGATGTAATATCGTTGATCAGCCAATCGTGTTCCATATCCGGCTCCTCTAGGATTTCTGTGTCTTTCATTCTCGTCATCCACGGTATTCCGAGCACTGTCCTGTAGCACCTCAGCCTGAAGGACCCAACCTTCTTACCCTGCGTAGGTGTGGCTGTTCCATGTCCTACTTGCGTACGTTGCCCCCGGAAGTTGTAAGACCTCGTGATCTCTATTTATGTCGTTTTGTTAGTGTTCTGCCAGAAGTTTTCCAGAGTAAACCTCTGCATCGCGATGGCCAATTTTCATCTTACTTCTTTTTGGCAATCTCCGAAGCCTGCTGCGTTCCTATCTTCTTGCGTCTCTACGATAAATTTAGGTCTCGTTTTTGCCTTATCAATGCTCATTTTTACACACACAGTTACGCACGCATGCGCATACACCAACACGCATACGTATATTTAAATATTATACCTATCACCTGTATATCTACTAGTTCCCTTAGTCCATACCCTGTATACAAGGTGGATACACTGTAAAAGTAGCCCCTTAACAGGCGCTGATATCGGGGAGTGTTAGAGGCTCACAATATTCGGGATCTTAGCATTTGTCGGTTGGAGTTTTTATTTCAACTACTTCTTCTACTACGTTTGTTTTCAATCAATTAATCAATAAATCAATCCACTTTCAGCCCCATATTGAGCACATGCCTTCAAAAATACACGCCAAGCTATCAAACTGTTGACCTTTCCATTTATGTTTAAATTTATAGAGGACAGAGTAGCCAGCCAAATGCTGAACTCTACTCTTACAACATGTCTGGTAGGATACAATATAATATTCTTTGCTTCTTGTTCGTGTCCCGATAACACTTGCCTCTTTCTCTTTTACCTACTATTAAATCTTGTGGAGATGGTCAGAGATAAGGTAGATTAGTGCTCGTTAAGGGGTACTGTCGTCACGCGCGTCTTCTGTAAGATGCCAGCCAGTCTCTCGTGGGACATACTGCGAATGGATCACCCCACTGGCATCATCACAATGTATCACGAGATGACCAACGTCATCTTTTTTTCCAATGCCTTCTTCAATTGTGTGGTTTTAAAGAGCAGCTCAAAAGCAGATATGATAAAGAATAAAGGGAGCAGTTGGTCGAGCGGTTTAAATGTCGGTCTAGTGACCAGTGACCACTGGGACCTGCGTTCAAACCTCGGTAAATGATTTCGTGTTTTTTTTTCTATCTGAGGTAAAACAAAAACCTGGGCTAGGCAAGGCCACTGTCGAGTCGACCAAGCTCGGAACGTAAGCTTCATCCTTCCCATGTTCCGCCCTAGCTATGCGGCCGCGCCTTCCTGGCGTCGTCAGCATCGACTGGCATTTTACAGCCAACTCCGAACTATTACGGAGGAATCCAACTATCTAATTAAAACAAAGCAAACGATTGGTCAGTCACCGGTCGCTGCGAGCTGTTGGGATTCAGCCTGGGAAGTGAGATTTTTTCGCATAACAGATCATCAACGTCTCCGTTGGTGTCCGTAAAATTGTTCCCGGGTAAGAAAAGAAACATCTGGGTCCTATCCTATACTTAAACATTTAAAGTGGCAGATAAATGATACAGATTATCCCTCAACTCCGTTGACGATGACCATTCTGTCGCACTCTTCCTCTCATCGGGTTGACAGAATCTGAGAACATGTACTACTATTTGTCTGCTCCCCACACATGGGAACATCTGATATTTAATTTCTTGAACAGATAGTGTCCGAGTCCGCAGTGTCCGATTCGCAGTCTCCGTTCGTCTGTTCTTGATAATAGGGAGTAGGCATCTGTTTTATCATATTCTGGGCGTTCTCTGTCCCATTTACCACAGGGACGGGTTATTGTTTAAACATCTACCTTGATTTCTCCATATGTTGCTGTTTCTTCTGTTTGGCTTGGCTTGGTTTCGTTCGTTCTCAATCTCCCGCTACCAAACACTGAAAGGGCTGAAGTAGCAGAATGTAGTCCATGGTACGGAATGCGTTGTGTCGTAGTTTACAGCTTGACTGCGACATTTGCACCTTTCGGTCCAACACATCCACTTCAGCAAGCATTTTTTTAGTTCCGGGTTAGCATTCCCTCTTCGATCTCTTCTCCTTAGCCAGTCTGCCCTGCTGCAGCCTGTTATCCAGTATAACCGCTGATGACCGCTGCTTCTTCTGTTTGAGTTTTACTTCCTCCTTTGTGTGACATGTGTGCTCTACTCCCTACATCGTCTTGTATCTGCAACTCCGTGACGAATTTGAGTTCTTTCTAGAATCATTTATTTTTCTTTCGCGCACATTTATTGAAGCATAGGTGTGGTAGCGAGGAAAGAAACTTGTCACACCACCTCACAGAGGACGGCTTGGGCTAGTGGTTAAATGACACGGCTCACAACCCGAAGATGCCGGGTTCGCTCCCCATCACAGCACCGGCCGTTACCCCGGGGAAGCAGACCCTTAGAAAATGCAGGAGGAAGCAGATCCTTACATTAAACGAATGCCGAAGTCGGATGCACTGGGCCGACAGGCGCAAAATAAGAAACATAGCGCAACGCACACCGGATCGGGGAATAAGAAAATAAGACGAACACAAAAACACCACCTCGAACAAGATGTGACATAGTTTACTGAAGCCACAATAGAAAACGATTCGTGTGTCTAGTATTATTATTATTATTATAATGTGTTTGCAGTTTATGTAATAAACATTCATTGGTTTTTTTTCCTGCTGTTAAATAAATTGTAAGTGTTTTAATTAGAGGTTTGAGTTAAGGAGTGATAGTTGTAAGGAAGAAAGTTAAGTGGTGATAGAGAGCCTGTAACAAGAATCCGACGACCTTCATGTTTGGATTGTAAGCCCTGCCAATAACCACATCAGAAGAACATGATAGCACATCCAATGAAGACCAGATTCGGATATCCAGCCAGTAGAAGATTTGATCATAAGTTACCGTATGGCTTGGCTTGGCATCGTTCGTTCTCAATCTCCCGCTACCCCAAACCTTAAAATGGTTTCAGTAGCAGAATGTGGTCCAGAGAACGGAATGCGTTGTGTCGTAGTTTACAGCTTGACTGCGATATTTGCACTTTTGGGTCCTTCTTCTTCTTCTTCTTCTTCTGCGTACACAGTCAGACAGTAACCATTATTTTTTCGAAAAAAGCGGCGGTCATCCTGAGACTCTCGCCACTACCATAGAGCTTGTCTTGCAGTTCCACTGGCAATGGCCACATCTGCTCTCTCTGATCCTCGTATGTCGGGCAGTTCTGCAGCAGATGTTCAGTGGTCATTTTACCAGTACCGCACGGGCATTCGTCGGTACACCCTATCTTCAATTTGTTGAATAGGTGGTACCTCAGTCTGTTGTGGCCAGTGCGAAGTCTGAAGACAACGACCTGCTCTCTTCGGTTCAACTGGTAATAGGCATCGTTTTTGGTGTAACCAGTATGTTCGGTTTCCCATTTGGTCATGTACCTGGCTTTGATAAGCCGTTTTGACTCTTCGTACGTCATACTGGTATCTGTTTGTGGTAGCCTTGCACCTTCTTTTGCCAGTCTGTCTGCCTCCTCGTTGCCTTGGATGTTGCAGTGTGACGGAACCCACTGTACCACTACCCTTTTTGGTGCGGACTGCTGGCACAGTTTGCAGAGTGCTGCTCTTAAGTCATTAAGCTCAGTGTTTTTCTGGCTTTTTAGCGCTGTGACTACGGCGAGAGCATCTGTCAGCAGGACTATATGGCTCTCATTTTCACTGTGTGTTACCATTTCTTCCACTGCCGCCCTCAGTGCCTCTGCCTCCGCTCTGAAATTGCTTGTGTACTTACCAGTAGCGAATGACAGTGTTATTTTTCTGCCATTTGGTAGGTTCAGGAATGCTCCTGCCCCTCCGTTCTGTGTAGTGTTTGTTACAGAACCGTCGGTGTATGCATGGGTCCAGTCCATGCTTGGGTAGCTTTTCGTTATGAAGCTTAGGGTAGTGTCTCTCCTTTCTTTTTCAGTCTGGCAGTTTTTGTTTGCAATACCTGGTATATTTTCTACCACCTCTGGAAATATATCCTGCCTCCAAGTAGGTTTTCGTACAGTAGTGATGGGTTTTGGTGTTGTTAGTGCGTTTATGGGATCTTCGTGCATCTTTGCTTTGGCTATTTCTGCAAAGTTGCTCCGCTTTAGTTTCCCAGTTCCTAAATTGTTTAGTCTCTGGTACATTGGGTGGTCCGTCAGTCTTCGGAGTTTCTCTGACTGCAGCTGGGCTCTGCAGTCTCTTCTGTCGGTTATGGATTGCAGTTTTGTAATCTTTTCAAGTTCTACAATTGGCGTTGACTTCATGCCACCTGTTATAATTCTCATGGCTTGGTTTTGAAGTTTGTTAACTTTATCGAAGTTCGCCTTCGCTGCTGTTGTCCATGCCGCAATGCCATACTCGAGAACTGGTCTCACTCTTCCAGTGTACAGTTTCTTTAGTATGCCTTCGTCTGCTCCCCAGCTTGTGCCAGCAAGTTTCCTCATGATCGCCATTCTTTCTCTGGCTTTCATTCGGTTTCTCTCAATCTGACTTTTCCATGTCATGCGCCGATCAAATGTGACTCCCAGATAGGTTGGGTTGTCGTTTGGCTGCAGGATTTTGCCATTCAGACTTAATTTGGTACTTTGGGGTTTTAATGAGAGCGAGAATATTGTGCACGTGGTTTTCTCCTCGTTTATTTTGACCAGCCATGAGTTCGCCCACTCTTCCAGCGATGTTAGGGCCGTCTGCATCCGATTTCTTGCTATGGTGAGATTCTTTTCAGAGGTCCACATAGCCAGATCGTCTGCAAACATTGAGCTATGGACTCTTTTTGGTATATTCTCTGTAATATCGTTTATATATACCAGGAAGAGTGTGGGTGACAATACTCCCCCTTGGGGTACTCCCTGCTCGAGTGTCACCTTTTTGCTCATCTGCCCTTGTACTTGGACTCTGGCCGTTCTTTGTTTGAGGTAGTGGTTGATCCACTTGTACATCTTCCCACAGACATCACTTCTTCTTAGCTTGACTCTAAGTCCATCCTTCCAGACTTTGTCAAATGCCTTTTCCAGATCCACCCAAACAGCTACTGTGTGTTTCTGTGCCTGGTAGGCATCTTCTATCTCCTGGGCTATGAGGATGACCTGGTCCTCAGTGGATCTGTGCTGTCTAAAGCCGGCTTGCTGTGGAATTAGTATTCGTTTTTCTTCCAGATGCCACATCAGTCTGGTGTTTATCATCCGTTCCATCAGCTTGCCGACACAGCTCAGTAGGCTTATGGGCCTGTATCCATTTGGATCTGTTTTGTCCTTTCCTGTTTTTGGTACTGGTACCAGTATTGCATCTTTCCATGCCTGGGGTACAATACCCCTTTTCCAGCTTTGGTTCAGGACTGATAGTAGTTTTTTCTTCGCTGTTTGGCCCAGCCCCATCAGCATTTCGTTTGTTATCCCGTCTTTTCCGGGAGATTTCCTTTTCTTTAGTGTTCTCATAGCCTCTTCCATTTCGCGCATTGTTAGTTTGGCCATCATGTGCTCTTCAGGAGCCGTATTTATGTTTTCGTGTCCCTTTAGCTCTTCGCTAATGTCTGTATGCTTATCTGCAGGGACCTCGATGTGGTTTGCTCTGGCATAGTGATCGACAAAGGCGTTTGCGGCTTTCTTACCTGTGATCAAGTTCTCGCCCTGCTTGATAGTAATTTGTTTATTTGACGGGGTTTTTCGGTCCAACACATCCGACTTCAGCAAGCATTTTTTAGAGTACCGGGTTAGCATTCCCTCTTCGATCCCTTCTCCTTAGCCAGTCTGCTCTGCTGCAGCCTGTTATCCAGGATCACCGTATGGAGGTGTAGAAGGGTCTTGGCAGCTCTGCTTCGCTGGCCACGGTGCTAGCAGTCAGCTATGGGTCGCTGACCTCTGCAGCTCATGCGCTGCCAAGTTACCGTATGAGAACACATGATGATGAATTACTTGACATCACAATATCCCCCCCCCCCCCCCCCCAACTCTTAGAGCACAGCAAGAAGATCTTAGAAAACAAATCAATTCATAACTACCATCTGTCCCGTGACAGAGCAAAATACTCTTCCAATTCCATCACGCAACACGACCAAAGAAGTATACCCAGAGAAGCATGGATCTGTGTATATACTGATGTATCAGTAACAGGAGCAGTGAAGAACGGAGGCGCAGACATCTATGTTGTCCGCCCAGACAACGAAAGCCCTAGTTCACCCACTGGAAAACTATGTTCAAGCTCTCTGCTGAAATACAGTAGCTAGGCATTGCTGTATAAATAATGAAAAAAAAACAATAAGACATGTCAGCAGGTTGTATTCCTTACTCATGTCGTGTCAGTTCTGCAAGCCTCCTTACATATGCCATGTCAGTTCTGCAAGCCTCCTTACAGATGCCATGTCAGTTCTGCAAGCCGTCTCACACATCCCATGTCGGTTCTGCAAGCCTCCTTACATATGCCATGTCAGTTCTGCAAGCCTCCTTACAGATGCCATGTCAGTTCTGCAAGCCGTCTCACACATCCCATGTTGGTTCTGCAAGCCTCCTTACATATGCCATGTCAGTTCTGCAAGCCTCCTTACATATGCCATGTCAGTTCTGCAAGCCGTCTCACATATCCCATGTCAGTTCTGCAAGCCTCCTTACAGATGCCATGTCAGTTCTGCAAGCCTCCTTACAGATGCCATGTCAGTTCTGCAAGCCGTCTCACATATCCCATGTTGGTTCTGCAAGCCTCCTTACATATGTCATGTCAGTTCTGCAAGCCTCCTTACAGATGGCATGTTCGTTCTGCAAGACTCCTTACATATCCCCTTGTTCGTTCTGCAAGCCTCCTTACAGATGCCCTGTCCGTTCTGCAAGCCTTCAATACTGATAAACTGTCAGAACTTTAAAAAGCCTAATGAGAATTGAAAGTCAAAAGAAAGATAATGCTACAGTGAATACCGTCACATTGTGGTATACCAGGAAACGAGAGAGCAGATACGTTAGCAAAAGATGCAGCAACACGAGAACAACAAAAACAATGGAAAAGAAGACACTTATCCAGGTCGTGAGAAAAGTAAAAAAAAAACACAGACACATCTCTCACTTCCTTGTTCGAGCAGAGCAGGTGATTCTGTTCCGCATAACATATTGGATATCCACGTGACGGCGTGGGCTAGTGGTTAAGTGACACGGCTTACAACCAGAATTTGCTGGGTTCGATCCCCATCACAGCACCGGCCGTTACCCTGGGGAAGCAAACCCTTAGAAAATGCAGGAGGATGCAGGCCCTTACATAAAATGCATGCTGAAGTCGGATGCACTGGGCCGATAGGCGCAAAATAAAAACCACACCACCTTGAGGAATAGAGAAATAAGGCGAACGCAAACAAAAAACAACAAAAAAACCACTTAAGGGACTAAAAATGTGTCCTATCACTCTAGTGTACGTACGGAAAAGCAGCACGGATAACCCAGGATATACAAATCCGTTATATGCTCAGACAACTACATGCGTACTGAGTATTTGAATGCACGTGTTAACATAATTTTGAAAAGCAATGCGAAGAAGAAGAGAAAGAGGAAGAAGAAGAAGAGAAAGAGGAGGAGAAGAAAGGCTAACCACTTAGTCACGCTGCCGCAAGCCTAATCTTGTAATCTAGGTTATCATTTCGGCTGACCTCTTCAAAAGTTACACTTAAATCTGGTTGGAGAAGCCTTCCCGAAGAGAAGATGACCGAGTTGTTTGGATACAAGACTTCTGTTCAAGGGAGTATTTGTTTAAATACTCGCTAAGGCATATATTTTTTAGTGGGGGGAGGAGGGTGGTGGAGCTCTATCTTTTCGCGACAAAGGTACGGTGTTCAATTCACGTTACCGGCACGCTCCAGACTCAAATGGGTACCGGTTTACTGTTAGCGAGAATGACCTGCTCATCTCATAAACAAGCTGTGGCCTCGTACAATCAAGTCTCTAACACTTGATCCTCGACAGCAGTCTTCTATGGGACTATATTTACCTTCCTTTTAATAAATAAAATACAACCTAGTCTGAACACTGTATGGCGACTGTGTGGACACGCGGTCTATTATTTGTCAGTCCTATAAATCCCCTATAAAGGAAACAAAACAAATGGGACGACAGGGGACCAACACAGCATATAAAAACTGCGCAAGAAAAATTAACAGAGAAATAAGAAAAGATCAAATAAGACACTTGTGGACACTTGTAATGACATAGAAAATCTACAGCAACAAAGCAAGGAGAGAGATGCATTTAAGGTGACAAGAACACTGACAAGGGAATTCCGCCCGGTTCCGCATGTCATCAATGAGACATCATTAACAGAAACCAAAGACATACCGAATAGATGGAGAGAGTCCTGCAGAACCATGCATGAAGATAGCACAAAGCGCTCAGTTACAATCCTACAGAAGGATAAGAAAGAACCTGAACCAAAATTTGAGGAAGTACGCTCAGCAATCAAAAGCCTGAAAAAGGGAAAGTCCCCAGGATGTGGTGATATCCAAGCAGAGCTAATACAAGCAGGTGGGGAGGCCAGTGCTCGAGTCTATCACAAGTTGTGTAAACAGATATAGCACAGCGCAGAGTGGCCAGAAGCATGAAAGAAATCAATTTGTATTCCCCTCCACGAAAAAGGCAATCTAAAACTGAGAACAAACTACCGAACTATCGAGCTGATTAGCCACGCTAGCAAGATACTCTTGCGGATCCTATTAAGAAGGATAGAGAAAAGATTTGAATCTGAAATTCACTTGGCCCAAGCAGGTTTTAGAAAAAGACCCAGGGACCACATATTCAATATGAGGAATATCTACGAAAAATGTAGAGAGTTTAATGTAGACCTGTACAAATGTTTCATTGATTACACCAAGGCCTTAGATGCGGTAAAACATAAAAATATATGGAACATCATGAAGGAAATGGTGTTTCCTGTGCATATTGTACATCTAATTGAAACATTATACCAAGATCAACAAACCGCTGTCCGAGTATCTGGCCAAACATCAGAGTGGTTCGCAGTACAAACGAAAGTAAGACAGGTATGTATCCTCTCACCTTATCTATATAACATATATGCGGAATGTATAATGAGAAATGTAAGAGAAGACGAGAACATTGACAGTTTTGATACATTTACGATTGGCAGGTACGAGATTCCAGAGTTACGATACGCAGATGATACAGTGATACTATCAAGAAGTGCAGAATGGCTAGAGCAGCATATTTCAGCTGTAAATGGACACAGTTAAAAATCAAAACCAGTTTATAAACATAAATAAAACAAAGATAATGACCACCGACAAAACACAATGTCGACATAAATTTACAGTGGGTGGTGAGGAAATTGACCAGGTCACGCATTTTCAATATCTGCGCTCCAGAATAGACAAGAATGGCGATTGCTCAAAAGAAACCAGAAGAAGACTAGCCATGGCAATGCAGAGACTGAACATCCTGAAGAAATTATGGCAGAGCACCAACAAAACGATAAAAGTAAAAGTCTTGAGAGCCTGTGTTTTTCCTGTGGCAGCTTATGGCTGCGAATCATAGACAATTACCAAAATTGATATACAAAGAATCGAATCATTCGAGTCAAAATATTACAGAAAGATCCTCAGAATACCATGTACGGAGAAAAAGACAAATATAGACATTGGGCAAAAGTTGAGCATAGAGGAGAACTGGTTTATCAATTCCATTATGGCCAGAAAATGTAAATACTTTGGTCACATCAATAGACACAACGGTCTCGAGAGAACAGTGATGGAAGGTATTGTGCCAGGCAAAAGAGGAAGTGGTAGACCAAGAAGACGATGGTAACAAGATATCCAGGAATGCTTGGGTATGACTGTGGCGAAGGCTGGAGTTTTGGCAAGGGAAAGAGTTTCTTTCAGACAGACTGTGATGGGAGCGACATTCTATAAAGGACATGCAATACGATGATGATGAAAATAAATGCCCAAGAATTGGGAATACATTACATGATCATATTTTTTTGTAACACGTTGCGGTACAAGAACTTGTAATAACAGAACAGAACTAAGGAGAGAGAGAGAGAGAGAGAGAGAGAGAGAGAGAAAGAGAGAGAGGGATAGAGAAAGAGAGAGGGGGAGAGAGATGGAAGGGTGGTTTGGTGGTTTGAAAGGAGTTGAGTATGAATAGGATTACTTAGAGTGCAGACTGCGGTGCTGATCGGTCATCTATGGACGAATTGGTACAATCGATTTATCTGTCTGAGAACATGCCATGAGGGGCGACTATGCATTCTATACTCACTAGGCTAGAAGACCCAACAACTCATTTGATTTTGCAAACCGCACTGTTTGATAAAGTTGTCCAGGTTTGAAAGAAATGTATAGAAAAGGGTATTCATTACGTGACACAACAGTAACGGAGACTAGCTCTTTGGGGGGTGGGAGGCAGTGGTCTTTACTGAAGAAGAAGAAGAAGAAGAAGAAGAGAAAGAAGGATACAGAAAAAGAATAACATGGAGAAGTGAAGTAAAAACAGGAAGAGAAGAAGAAGAAAAGGAAATGGGAGGAGAAGAAAGACGAGCAGGAGTAAAAGAAGAAGAAGAAAGAGGAAGAGGAGAAGAGGAAAAGAAATATGATAAGGTTAGAAAAAGGAAAAGTAAGAGGAGGAAGAGAAAGAGGAGGAGGAAAGGAAAAAGAAGAAGAAGAAGAAGAAGAAGAAGAAGAAGAAGAAGAAGAAGAAATAGAAGAAGAAGAGGAAGAAATATATCTACTTATCTAAGATTTACCACAACAGTAGTATTGATGGTCTCAAAAACACAACGTTTGAACAGTCCAGCTCGTCCTTGTGAGACATCCAGGAGGAGTTGCTTCCACTACAACGTTAGCTGCTTCGGCAGGAATTTTGGGGATACTCCCCGCATAGCCAAATCTTGGCTCAAAATGGTTTGTACCGAACCAATGCTTATCTCCACTAAATCCTGGCTCAAAATGGTGTGTACCGAACCAATGCTTATCTCCACTAAATCCTGGCTCAACTTGGAGTGTACCGAACCAACACTTATCCCCATCTCATCCACAAGTTCTCGGATGGTGACACGACAGTTCTGTAAGACCAAGGACCTGGTCAATGACTTCATCATCACGGTTTGTTGAACCGGTCCATGATTTGCTCTCCGCCGATGTGCGGCCATCTTTGAAGTGATAGTACCACTCCTTAATTTTGTGACGATCATGGTATCGTCACCAAAACCCCGTTGAATCTTCCGAATGGACAACGTCCATGCTTCATTTGTTTCCGCTGAAAAAAATAAAGGTCGGAAACTATTTGAACACACCTCGTATATCGCATTGAGCGAAAGGCCGATGGCAAAATAGTGACACCATGAATTAGTTGAGTTATACCAGAGCTTCAAAGAATATGACCATTGTAACCTGCCAAGCATGTGGATTTGCATGGGGTTTAGCAATCATTGCTGTTGAAACTGCTACTGCAAATGCGAGGATGCAGACCTGTAAAGAGGCCATCTTTATGTGTTAGAATTAAAAGAACTAGCTTGAAATTAACAAATACGCGGAGATATCATTATATACACTGGGCGGAAGGGCGAAAGCCATAAACTACTGGATAACAACATTTGTCTTAGCTAGCATCAACTTTTGACCTTTCAACTTGTCAGTTCTGTGTAAAACAGTAAGGTGTGTTGAAAACGTTGAAGTGTGTTCTGTGTGCAGTACCACAACCGTGAGCTAGTTGTTACACGTGGTGACAGTGCTTCCAATTTTCTTACTTCCTTGTGGTTTAAGGGAGGGCTCGGATTACAGATATTTGAGAGAAAGAGACGGAATGGGAGAGTGACAGGGAGAAAATATGTAGACACTGAGTAACAGGCAGATTGACTGACAGAGAGATTGAACGAAAGTTAGAGTGACACAGGCAAAACGTTATAGGGAGAGAGAGTGAGAGATAGATATTTTCAGAAATGTGTGCATGTGCAGTATACAGAGATTGGGATGATATGATAAGATCATTATGTGGAACTGTTGGAAAGAACCAGATAGATATCAGTGGAGCATGACGGGAAGAGAAGGTGCTGGATAGGACTCGCATTGAGAAACCCATCCAATAGCATTGCAAGACAGGTTCTGTTATGGAATTCCCAGCGTAAGAAATAGTGGCTCGCCAAAACAAGAAAGTTCAAGACAAACATAAAGGAAACAAGGAAAACGTGTTTTTGTTGAATACTTGTGCTACACAAGGAGCTGTCAGTTTTTGATTACTTTTATTGATTTTTGAAAGTATGCAAGTTTAAAATAATATAATAACTTTAACCTTACAAGACTGTCGTAAATGGCGCGCATAGAGGGTTGCACATGTGGCTAGCAACTTCACGACATACAACCATTGCTACTGAAACCGCCACCGAAAATGCTTGTCAAGAGATCGGCTTAGTGGTGATCCTATGCTTCAGTTGGAGCGAAAAAGGGGGAAATCATTATCATTAAAAGACAACAACCAGTGACTATGGTGTCGCATAGTAGCGTCGCTAGGGTTGGTGTCACCCAGTGCGGTAATTCATGGCGTCAGCCCACTTGAACCTCCACTTGTACTACAATTCTTAGTCATGTTCTGTGTGCTATTGTTACTGGTAAATCTAGACTCAATCAGAACTTACCTGGTCATCAAAGCTGCCAATATACGTGAATGAATCACTTCGTAAATGATCAATGTCTTTCGTCAACTGACTTCAGCTGATAACATCATAAGATATGAAAGCGTTGACTATCGCATAGTAGACCGCAACAACAGTTATTTATCAATTTGAGATTTGACAATTTCTGCCAAAACACTGCACAAAGATTGAATTGGCATCCATTTTGGTGGCACACTCTCTCTCCTATCTCTCTCTCTCTTCTATCTCTCTCTCTCTTCTATCTCTCTCTCTTCTCTCTCTCTCTCTCTTATATCTCTCTCTCTTCTATCTCTCTCTCTCTTCTATCTCTCTCTGTCTTCTCTCTCTCTCTTCTATCTCTCTCTCTTCTATCTCTCTCTCTCTCTTCTATCTCTCTCTCTTCTATCTCTCTCTTCTATCTCTCTCTCTTATAGTTTCACCTGGTGAGGCCAGCATCTTCCACCACCCGCACCCCGATCCCCACTGATTTCACAGAAGTTAATGGAACTCAAGAGACCATGTTATCATTTCATGTTACCGACCAAGACTTCTACCTCGCCTTACACGTCGTGCACCTGGAAATGGTCGGTGTTACAACTACCTGACTAACGAGGTGACGAGAAGTCTTGTATTGCACTACAGCGAGGGGACCTCGGCTCACATTCTTCACTACGCCCCGAGCTGCAAGAAGAGCCACCGTAAACCAGCTACCGGATACCATTCGCCAAGAGTAAAGAAGTAGCTTGAACAGCAACAACTGACAACCGCTAGAGACAATGACGTGACAAAGCTATATCCATCACAGCTTCGCCATCGCCTTGACTGTGAGTTACGACGCGTTTCCTTTTATAGTACAGCTGTACTCTGGTTTATGCGACCTCGGTCTGGCTCACACGCTTCATATAAATATTTTCTTAATCTTTTTTTTTTTAATTATTAAATTGTATGAGGAGAGGGAAGAAGACAGAACTGGGAGAAGAGGCTTATATTAACTCTTCTTTGTCTGTCCCCAGCCTACCTTTAAGGTTGTAGGTGGTTTGGTGGCAGAGTTTTAGTTATCCTAGATTGGCGCCTTTCCGAACAAGCACGTCTCATCTAAAAAAGGAAAGGATGCCCCTAGCAGACACTACTATCGGCGATGAAGTGTTGGATGCATCATAGTACCATACCACGGCTTATGAGGTAGGTGGCCAGTTCCCTTCCTATCCGCCTTTCCTTACCTCTTCTTCTTTGCGTTCAGGATCTTTTTGGTCATACTATATCTGCAGGCCAGTCGCCATGATGAAGTCTGTAGTCTTCACCAGGTCGGAGCGGCTTCCCCACATCTTTTGTCTCAGCTCCGCACCCTCTGACCAGGTCTGGCATCTCATTTCCCTATAGATTGGACATTCTTGTAGAATATTCTCAGGGTTCTGGCATCCTGTTACACATGGGCACTCATCGGAGTGTGAGATCTTCAGTCGGTTCAGATGTTCTAGTAGTCTGCAGTGTCCAGTTCTCAGGCGAAATAAGGTAGTTTGTTGATTTCTTTTGAGATAGTGAATTGGGTCTGGTGTACTGCTTATGTTTCTGTCTTCTCTCCATTGGTGTGTATACTTACCTAATACACAGTCAAGTACTATTTACAGCTGGATCTACAGAAGCGTGCCGATGGGGTCACAAACACAACAGACTGAGAAACACTGAGATAAAAAATCGCGAACAGGAACCACGCGACAATATAAACGTACTGACCTACTTCATAGTTCAGCAAATAATTCCTGGAACACTAACACATCAAACGACAATCATGGAGCACTGGAGTTAAGGGTCAGCACAAAACAGACACAAACAGAAGTGTCACAAAAAAAAGCGTATAGTCTTTAAGTCGGGGATCCTCAAGCAGTGGGGAATTATGCTTCAATTTAGTCGTATGTAATTAGTTATCAATATGTGTTCATTCAAGTTTGTACATCCATCAACATTTTATACTGCTATTAAATTTGTAAAACACTATAAAAATATACAAAGTAAATGTATTTGTAAAACACTATAAAAATAATCAAAGTAAAAGTATTAAATTTGAAAAACACTATAAAAAATAATCAAGGTGAATATATTATATTTGTAAATAAATATAAAAATAATCAAAGTAAATGCATTTAATTTGTAAAACACTAAAAATAAGCAAAGTAAATGTATTTATGCTAATATAAAGGAAACCGATGTCCGGCAGACTTAACCGCTGGTCGGGAATGAAGTGTTAGAACGTTGAGTATACTAAGTCACAGCTTGTGTAATGCAGGGTGGCCAGTTCCTTTCCTCGCTGCCTTTGCTTTTTCCTGGAAATCAGGGTAGGGGGCATTTGGAAGAGTAGACTGACTGCACCTCTCATAGAGTCATCCCCCGAATGGTGTGCGCATATCACCTCCACCACATCTTCCCTTCACACTGCCTGGAACTGTTATCAATTGTGGTCAGTGGGAGGGGTCCTGGCTGTCTACTTGACTTGACTTCATTCTACCATGAGCTGCAGAGCTCTTTTCTTTCACTTATGGTCTATAGTTTCTGCAGAATCGGGTAGCTGGGCCCATACATAACCCTCCTAAGTCACATCGTATGACAACCTTGACATGTTACAGTGCTATTATTCTTTGCTCCCCTCTCGGGCTCCAGTAACAATAATGACAATCTGGATAACTCAAATGTTGGGAGGATAGTTCTTGTAGCAATGAAGCACAGTATGACAATCAAGCAACACGATTGGAATGAAATGGCTCGATCGTGGAATAAGTAGCAACACAACCAGACGAGTGGTGTGTGGCGTGTGGCGGGTACGGGTGCGTGTGCGTGTGTGTGTGTGTGTTGGGAGGGGTGATAGGACTGCTGTATCAAAGCATGTTGAGCACAGGGTTGGTAAGCACATCATGAAGAATGAATTGCTACTGAAACCACAACTACAAGAGTGCACATAAATTATTTGATACATACTTCCTGAAAGGATGTTAATTTCAGTGGTGGGCATATACTTCGTGGATAGAAAAGACAAGAAATACAAAATGAGCAGCAGGAGGAGGAGAAAAAGAAGATGAAAAGAAGAGGATGAAGAAGGAGGAGGGGGAGGAGAAGCATGGAAGAGGAAGAAGACGAGAAGATAAAGAAGCAGGGATGAATAGGAGGATACAAAAGAGTAGCAGCAGCAGCAGCAGCAGGAGGAGAAGAAGAAGAAGAAGAAGAAGAAAGAAGAAAAAGAAGAAGGAAGGAAGGAAGAAAGGAAGAAAGAAAGAAAGAAAGAAAGAAAGAAAGAAAGAAGAAGAAGAAGAAAACACCATAAATGAGTGACAGGCAACAATACTCACTGAAGTTAGACTGGTGCCTGAAAACAGGAATCCTGGTTTGTGGTCTCTTTGCATCAATATCCTGATACAGTTCCTTATAGTCATTGAACGGGGATATGTGGTTCATCAATGGTGATGTCCATAACTCGTCAATAGCATTATCGAAATCATTAAAAACATCGTTTAATCCCTCCATCGTTTTGTTTTATTCCTGCACGAAGACGTCTTGTAGTATTCCTTTCTTTGCTGTCTTGTAGATCTCTTTTGGAGAAATATAAGCTGTTTTACATTCAGTCTTCTTTGGTTATATCAAAACGGTTGATGCGTCGAAACAATATATTTTGGATCCATGTTTAAAAGCGCGAAAAAACACTACATTAGGTATGTGCAATCTCCAGGTCAGCGATTCGGGTGAGCCTGTCATATGATTTCATTCTACCAACAGAAGGTACTCAAAATATAATTTAACAGGCTCTTCAAACCTTAATAACACAAGACTCATTTTCACTACAGGCCTATAACACAAGATCTGGTAACAAGCCACGAGCAATACCAAGAATCAGATGGATAGATGACATAACAGAAATTATATAAACAACTGGGGCTTATAGGAACATACACTTTATCCAAGAGGGGAAACTTACGCTCCCCATGCCACTTAACGTGCAAGTGGACGGAAAAGCAAGTCAATATTTCTTCGATGTCCACGCCGTCAGACGAGTTCCTGTGATGAACTCCACCGCTGTTTAGAGCTCCTCTTCAACTCTCTACAGTTTTGAGTTTAGTGTTGAATTGTTTAGCCAGTGTATTCCCCCTAATTGACCATACAGGGGTCGGTCTTGTAGAAAATGGTGTGCAGTTTGTTCATTTGGTCCCCCTGTAGACAGTGGTGAGGTTGGCAGTCGAAGCTTGTACCGTACATGGGTTTATTGAGTCTGTTGTGGCCTCTCCTGAGGTAAAAAATGGTGATCTGTCGCTGCTGGTCTTGGGGTGAAGAATGGAGATCTATCCCTGCCAGTCTTGGGGTGAAGAATGGTGATCTGTCTCTGCCAGTCTTGGAGTAAAGAATGGTGATCTGTCCCTGCCGGTCTTGGGGTGAAGAATGGTGATCTGTCCCTGTCGGTCTTGGGGTGAAGAATGATGATCTGTCCCTGCCGGTCTTAGAGTGAAGAATGGTGATCTGTCCCTGTTGGTCTTGGGGTGAAGAATGGTGATCTGTTCCTGGCAGTCTTGGGGTGAATAATGGTGATCTGTTCCTGGCAGTCTTGGGGTGAAGAATTGTGATCTGTTCCTGGCGGTCTTGGGGTGAAGAATGGTGATCTGTCCCTGCCGGTCTTGGGGTGAAGAATGGTGATCTGTGGCTGATGGTCAAGGGTGTGATACTCGTTGTTGGGTTGGTTCTGTTCTCACCTGACAGCCTGCGTAGCTATTTTTTCCTCAAAGAATGTAACTTCGTTGTCTTCTTGTTCACAATCTCCCCCCCCTTTTTGCAAGCGTGTCAGCCTTCTGGTTCCCTGGTAAGACACAATGGGACGGTATACACTGAAGTATGGTTCGCTTTTTGGTATCTACCTTGCTTAATACGTTCCTCAGGTGCGGGAGTTGTCCCCTTTGAGAGTTGACAGTACATTTATGGTTTCTGTGATGGTTATTATCTGATGGCAACCGGATTTGCTGTTATAAATCATATTGTCAGGAAATTAGTAAGATACCACTAGCAATGTCTCCTAGACCAACAGATATAAGGCTTGTTGTCAACAAGACAGGCGCATTACTCCTGATTGACAGCAACTATCCAGGTTGTTGTTGATGATCGGAGCTATTAGTCCCGAGTTCATTGTCACTCCTGGCCATCGTTTTCGTATATCATGTGTATTGAAGGTGGAATTGGGCTTTCCTAGACGTAGTAGTGTAATGTACTGCTACTTATTAGGTCCATCGATGTCGGGATGACTGTGTCGATTCACGCCTAGGTGGAAACGGGTTCGAGGCTCGTTATCGACGCGCTTAAGTTTCCTTGCTGTTAATGAATAACTGGTCAACTAACTGTACGTGAAAGAAAGCCAAAAAAGGAAGGCCCCTGTCAATTTCATCTTTAAAAAAAGGAAGTTAAATGAAGCCGCTAACACTTCAACCTCGACAGCAGTGTCTGTTGTGGGTCTACCTTTACCTCCCTGCAAGCATGATCGGCCTTTTTGTGTTAGACGGTTTTCCGATTTCTTTTATGAGGAGACGAAGATGCAGTCAGTGATATGACAGCAGTTAGCGATCTCACGTCAGACAGTTCACGTCAGAGCCAGCCAACCAAAGCTGTCCAAGACCTTAGTCCACCTCCAAGTGGCGGCCCTGGAAACAGGCGACATCCTCGCAGCATGACTCAGAAAATAGGGATCACAGAGGGAAGGCAAATCAGGTCCCAAATATGTGAACCAAGAAGAAGAAGAAGAAAAGAAGAAGAAGGGAAAAAAGAAGAAAAAAAGAAGAAGAAGAAGCTTATGAGGTGGAATGCCCAGTTCCTTTCTATACTGCCTTTCTTGTCCATTCGTTTCCCAGGTACCAATTCACAACTAGGTCGACTGGAGCATGCCAATAGCTGAGATCGAACCTCATACCTGTGCCGTGTGAAACGAGCGCTCTACCACTCTGCACGCACAACAAGAGAGCCAAGTCCGAGCTCACTACCTTGACTGGTAACAAGTGGCTTCTAACGACGAGGCGAATAGAAAACCGTAAGTCATTTGAGCTAAATACTTGCAGGCTTTCAGTTATGCCAGCTCTAACGTGACGTATTCACTCCTCTTCTACCATGGCTGGTGGACATATTTTATATTGTGGTTTGTAGCTTCTTCATGATGGGGTAGCCAGTCCCATGTCCAACCTTCTTTTCACCTTTTTACGACATGGCTGGCAGGTTACAGTGTTACTATTCATTGCCCCGGTTACAGACGGTCAAGAATTCAAAGAACACGGCCTCATAAAATAATGAGCATCAATGGACGCTATGTTTCCAATAGAACGAAAAGTTACAGTCTAAAGTACATGTGTGTACAAAGAGAAAATAGAAGAGATGTAGCAAAGTGTGGTGTAACTTGGCTCTAGTGTGTGCCTTCAAGCTTAAAGCACCAGTGTTCAAACCTCGACTAGACTGTCCAAATATGTCTGACATTTAGCAAGCATGAGCGAAAAGCAAATCTGGAGCGGAAATAGAACGGGCCTAATGCAAACCGCTTAAAACAAGGACTCCCATTATGAGGTCCCTGTACCCTTAGGGGTAGGAAAAGCTTGCCAAGGCGGCACGGGAAGGTTTTGTATCCGTCCATGTCGCTACATGAAGGCCTACTAAAACCCACTAGGCTACGGGATGATTTTCTATCAATACACGTCACTGCAGTAAGGCTTTCTAAAAAAATCAACTAGGTTACTGGAAGATTTACTGTCAATCCAACTCGCTACAGGTGGTTTACGTACTAAAACTCCACTTCGGTTAGGGCATGTTTACTAAACCTCCCCTGCGGTACGGGAAGGCTTAATAAAACTACGCTTCGATAGGTGGACGATTTACAAAAACCCACTGCTGTACAAATTCTACTAGCCCTTCATTGGGGTATAGGAAGGTTTACTAAAAAATCTAACTTCACTACAGGAAGGTGACTAAATATCCCTTGAAGTACAGAAATATTGACTACAATCCCATGCGGTACGGAAATATTGACTAAAATCCTCTGGGGTATATACAAGAAGATTTACTAGTACTTCAGTGCGGTAA
Source organism: Ariolimax columbianus (assembly GCA_036924085.1). Classification (NCBI taxonomy): domain Eukaryota; kingdom Metazoa; phylum Mollusca; class Gastropoda; order Stylommatophora; family Arionidae; genus Ariolimax; species Ariolimax columbianus. Next base: position 21,385,629 of record JAVGWX010000014.1, on the reverse strand, counting down.
GATGTATAACAAACCAACGAGTACGAGATTTCATAAAAAAACAAGCGGATGCAAGAATATTTACTATTGGTCAAGTGCACGGGAATGCTAACTAATGCCAAGGGGGTACGAGAAGGCTTACTAAAAGAGTCAAGGCTATAGGAACGTTAACCAGTGTCAAGAGAATTACGAGGTTTATTAAAAGAGTCAAGGCTATAGGAACGTTAACCATTATCAAGAGAATTACGAGGTTTTCTAAAAGAATGATGGCAACAGAAACGTTAACTAATATGAAAAGAATTACGAGGTTTACTAAAAGAGTCAAGGCTACAGGAACATTAACTAATATGAAGGGGACTACGAGGTTTACTAAGTGTCAAGAGTACGGGAGTCAATGTTATCACGAGAACATTTACTGGGAGTCAATGTTATCACGAGAAAATTTACTAACAAAAATAAGAGGTGGTTCTGGAATAAATACATTTTTTTTAAAGTCAGGGTGGTACGGGAATGTTGTATAAAATTCAAGATGTTAGATTAAAAACTGAGGCCTAGTACCATGAAGACTTTTAACACTTCATCCTCGACAGCAGTGTCTGCCATGGGACTACCTTTACGCGACGAAGACATCTGATGGATCTGCAATCTGTATGAGATGCTCTTAACGCAGATCTGTGTTTATTATTACAAATACACGTCTGACATGAAGAAATTCTTTCTGTATATTTCCCTAAGGTTGGCTGTACAGGGTTTTTTTGGTGCACTTTGTGGCCCACTGCATCCGATATCATCACACATTTTATTAATGGGTTAACATGCCATAGAGGTACGACCTTGCCGTTTCATAAATCCGAAGACGTACACGTCAGGTTTCTGACCGCTGCCACAGCCTGTCTGACGTACTCGTGAAAACCAGCTAGAATTTCATTCGAGTGAAAATTAAGTTGATCACTGCCCACTGTAAGATACACGATGATGATGAGGCAGATTGGCAAATAGAACAAGGAGGAAATCCCCAAACTGAAGACAGGACAAAATATGAAGAAATAGAGACAATAATAACAATTAACTTCAAAGACAAATGGCACAGAGAACATCAAGAATATGATATAGCAGAAGCATTCTACTCTTTGCCAAGAAGAGATCATGTGACAATGTTCAAACTGCGAACGTGTCAAGGCAGACTGAAAAATCATCTGCTCAACAAATTAAAAATTGGACACACGGACATGTGCGGAGAACAAACAAACGGTGGAACATGGTCTACAGATCTGTCGGCTTCACGAGAGGAGCAGAGTGGATACATGGACCTCACCAAACTAATTACGAGATAAACTGTATAGCGACGAGAGAACCCTAAGAAGGACCACCACCCAGAGTTATAAGGCAGATCATCATCATCATGTAGCGTGTCCTTTGTAGAACGTCGTTCTCATCACAGCCAGCCGATTTGAATCTCGGTCTGCAGTAAATCTTCCCGTCTGCTCCATGTTCATGTTTAGAGTATTCTTGATATCTTGTGAAGGTTCACAGACTGGATGTGATACTTGTATCTACTATATGGCACATATTTGTGTTTCTTATTACATCTCGACACCTAACACGAACACTGTAACGGAGACATCTGTTGGTGAAGGTTTCACCGTCTGGATGTGATACTTGTATCTACTATATGGCACATATTTGTGTTTCTTATTACATCTCGACACCTAACACGAACACTGTAACGGAGACATTTGTTGGTGAAGGTTTCACCGTCTGGATGTGATACTTGTATCTACTATATGGCACATATTTGTGTTTCTTATTACATCTCGACACCTAACACGAACACTGTAACGGAGACATCTGTTGGTGAAGGTTTCACCGTCTGGATGTGATACTTGTATCTACTATATGGCACATATTTGTGTTTCTTATTACATCTCGACACCTAACACGAACACTGTAACAGAGACATTTGTTGGTGAAGGTTTCACCGTCTGGATGTGATACTCTGAGCTATCTGCTACTGGATTACTTGTACCATGACCTTATACATAACGTGCGACAAATTAAAGTGCATCCCATGAAGCCAAGATAGAACACAACAGCCTCAAAGATCACAGGAAATAAGGCCAATATGGCCGCCTGTTGGTATACACCATCATCTTTGTACACATGTTTCGTCTTTATCAAGACAACGTGATATTCATTCTTATATTCCGTGCATTCTAATGTTCATTCTAGAGAAGGGATCTCAAACTCAGACCATTCCAAGGGTCGCAAGCAAGTTCACTGGCCAATGGCCGCTTGAAGTCAAATTAATAAACTGAAGTCTGCTTGAAAAGAAGTTAAAGTACCGAGGACAGAAGAAATTAAGTTAACGGACAAATAGTTGAATGAAGTCAAGTTATTAGAACACAGATGTCAAGACACATTAATAGACCATGGGCTGAATGAAGTCCAAGTTATTGGAACACAGATGTCAAGACACATTAATAGACCATGGACTGAATGAAGTCAAGTTATTGATACACAAGATTTCAAGTCACATTAATAGACCATGGACTGAATGAAGTCAAGTTATTGGAACACAGATGTCAAGACACATTAATAGACCATGGACTGAATGAAGTCAAGTTATTGATACACAAGATTTCAAGTCACATTAATAAACCGTGGACTGAATGAAGTCAAGTTATTGGAACACATATGTCAAGACACATTAATAGATCATGGACTGAATGAAGTCAAGTTATTGGACCTAAGATTTAAAGTCACGATAATAGACAACGAGTTCCATGAAGTCAAGTTATTGGACCAAAGATTTCAAGTAACATAATAAACAAAGTTCCATGAAATCAAGTTATTGGACCTCAGATTTCAAGTCACATTAATGGACTAATATTTGCATGGATTCAAGTTATTGGACCAAAGATTTCAAGTAACATAATAAACAAAGTTCCATGAAATCAAGTTATTGGACCTCAGATTTCAAGTCACATTAATGGACTATAATTTGCATGGATTCAAGTTATTGGACCAGAGATTTCAAGAAACATTCCTGGACACACATTTGCATGAAGTCAAGTTAATGGGCTAGAGATTTCAACGCATATAATGGACAACGATTTGCATGAAGCCAAGTTATTGGATCAAATATTTGAAGTCGCATTAATGGATCAAGGACCACATGAAGTAGGTTTAACAGACAACGGTTTACACGAAGCCTAGGTAATGGTCTAATGGTCATATGAAGTCAAGCCAATGGATTATAGGCCCCACGAATAAATAATGAATAACTTAACTCAAGATAATGAAGCAAGGGCGACATTAAGTCAAGTTATGGACCAAGAGCGACATTAAGTCAAGTTATGGACCAAGAGCGACATTAAGTCAAGTTATGGACCAAGAGCGACATTAAGTCAAGTTATGGACCAAGAGCGATATTAAGTCAAGTTATGGACCAAGCACAAAATCACGCAGAAAGCTGAAGGGTCGTGGGAAGCCATGTTAATGAACATAATGCAACATAAAATCAGGTTAATGGATAAACGTATGTATGATGTCATGTCAACGGACGAAAAGCCACATGAAGTCAACATACAACAGGTTCACAAGAAACCAAGTTAATGGACCAAGGGCTGCATTAAGCCACCCTAATTGACCAACATTCTCATTAAGCCAAGTTAACCGTCGAAAGGATATAAGAAATCAATTTATGAACCATGAGCTGCACGAAGTCAAGTTAACGAACACAGGGTCACACTAAGTCATGTTAATAGTTAAAGAGCCGCATTAAGCCAATTTAACGGATTATAGGAAGCCTTAAGTCAAGTTAATAGACCAAGAGAAATATGAAGTCACGTATCTGATTAAGGGACATATGCAGTCACGCCGTAATTGACCAAGGGATACATGAAGTCATGCTACTAATCTACGGTCAAATGAGGTCCCGTTAATCTGCCACATGAAATCACAATACTAATCTACGGTCAAATGAGGTCCCGTTAATTTGACACATGAAGTCACAATACTAATCTACGGTCAAATGAGGTCCCGTTAATTTGACACATGAAGTCACAATACTAATCTACGGTCAACGTTAATCTGCCACATGAAGTCACAATACTAATCTACGGTCAAATGAGGTCCCGTTAATCTGCCACATGAAGTCACAATACTAATCTACGGTCAAATGATATCACATTAATTTGCAATGTGAAGCACGGTTATCTACCACATGAAATCAGGCTACCAATCTACTGGTATTTGAAATCACGCTACCAATCTACTGGTATACGAAATCAGGCTACCAATCTACTGGTATTAGAAATCACGCTAATCTGCCACATGAAGTCACGCAAACTAATCAACGGCAATATGAAGTCAAGTTTATTGGCCATACCAAACAACTTTAATCGGCCATATGACGTCCCGTTAATTGGTCATATGACGTCCCGTTAATCTGTCACTAGACGTTAATCTGTCACTAGACGTTAATCTGTCACTAGACGTTAATCTGTCACTAGAAGTCACAATACTAATAAATGGCCATATGAAGTGTTCATCTGCAGGGTGAAGTCACGCTTATGGGCCGTGTAAAGACACGTTAACCGGCTGTCTGAAGTCACGTTGATCGGCCTTATTAAGTCACGAAATCCGGCTATATGCAGTCACGTTATACAGCCATATGCAGTCACGTTAAACAGCCATATGAAGTCACGTTAATTGACTTATGATGCCACGTAAATCGGCCAGATATCACGTGTAGACATATTAATGCACCCTATGACATTAAGTTAAGGGCCCAAGAACCTCATGAGATCAAGCCAAATGACGCAAATGAACTCGTTAATGAACTATTGGACATATACATCAAGTTATAGAAACAGTTTATTCGTTAAGTAAAATTAATAACATATTGGACAACACATGTCATCAAGTTAATGAGCCATTGCACTCATTATGCTCTGATGGGTGGTTGAGTGTTGGTCAGTATGTTTCTCCTGACCCTCAAGGATATTGGGGTCTTGGTCAGTATCTTTTACCACACCCTGACAGGTGATTGGGTCTTAGTCAGTATGTTTTAACTGACTCTGAGATGGTTGGGTTTTGGTCAGTATATTTTACCACACCCTGACAAGCGATTGGGTCTTAGTCAGTATGTTTTAACTGACCCTGAGATGGTTAGGTTTTGGTCAGTATGTTTTACCACAACCTGACAAGTGATTGGGTCTTAGTCAGTATGTTTTAACTGACCCTGAGATAGTTGGGTTTTGGTCAGTATGTTTTACCACACCCTGACAAGTGATTGGGTCTTAGTCAGTATGTTTTAACTGACCCTGAGATAGTTGGGTTTTGGTCAGTATGTTTTACCACACCCTGACAAGTGATTGGGTCTTAGTCAGTATGTTTTAACTGACCCTGAGATGGTTAGGTTTTGGTCAGTATGTTTTACCACAACCTGACAAGTGATTGGGTCTTAGTCAGTATGTTTTAACTGACCCTGAGAGGGTTGGGTTTTGGTCAGTATGTTTCACCTGACACTGAGATGGTTGGGTCTTGGCCAGTACCTTTCACCTGACTCTGAGATGGCTGGGTCTTGGCCAGTACCTTTCACCTGTCCCTGACATTAGTCTTCGCTACCCTTGATCTGTGTGAATGGCAGGATGAGCAATACTCTTGAGTTGGGGTATCTCTTATCTTATCCTAGTGACGCTAGACCTCTCTGTTTGACACCTCTTGCAACATGCTATCGGTGTGACAGTGGTCCTTAACTTATTTATACTAGTTTAGAAGACTCTGCAGAGTCAGCATACACCCAGATTCATCTACATTTCCGTGCTCTAAAAGCTATGCGCATCCAATCTATTCCTGAATGCATTAATTGTCCCTGCCTCCACTATTTCCTGTGGCAATGCATTCCAAGCATTCACCACTCTCTGGCTAAAAATAAGATTTCCTAATATATAATCTATACCTCTCTTCAGTTAATTTGTAGCTATACCTTCTTGTTCTTGTTGGCGGTTGTATTTTGAAAAACACTTGTTATAGTCTCATATAGCCGAGCCTTTGAAATGTGAGATCGCTAACACTTCACACCCCTACGGCAGTAATGCTATGGGTTACTTTACTTTACCTTACTGATCATCTTATAAACCTGTATTAAGTCACCTCGAATTCTTCTCTTTTCTAGACACTGTAGACCGGGTTTTCTCAGTATTTTCTCATAACTATAATTCCCCAATCCCACTCTCAGCTTGGTCGCTCTTCCTTGTATCCTTTCCAGCATGTTTATATTTCCTCTGACAAGAACGCCGCACCTGAACACAGGTCTCCAATCTAGGTCTAACTAATGATGTATACAGTATCACCTCCTTGTCCTATTATCATCTCATCTCTCACTCTCACACAAGCGAGCACGCACTCCCAGAAAGCACAAGGACAAAAATAAAGCTAGATTCCTACTGCACGGCGACTGCTTGAGCATTGACACGTTATTTTCAGTTCGCTTCCTTCCCTCGTAACTTTTACGTGAATTAATATAAAAAGGCTTGAACTTTCAAGGTCTTATCTGGATATACTGTCCTGGGCATGTTGATTTCATTGACAATAAACCAGATGACATCCTAACCTCCACGGCAACCAAGTGAATGTTGACATTGAAACTGATGAACTGTCAATTCGCGGACTACATAATGTTGATATCAATCTAGGGACAAGCGGGTAAGTGAGCTGAGAAAACGTAGCAGGAGTATGTACAACCAGCGGACAAATGGCACCTCAAATATCCCATTTGTTGATTGATAATGAGCACCTATGGGTTGTCCCGAGTGCAGTGACACCCTTACTACATTAAGCCTCCGAGTAATAGCGTGCCCGTGTTCATGACAAAGGTACCGGGTTCAATCTGTTATCTGGGATCAAGATGCTGAGCAGCGCATGAGCTGCAGTGGTCAGCGACCCATAGCTGACTGCTAGCGTCAGGGCCAGCGAACCAGAGCTGCCAAGACGCTTCTACACCTCCACGCGGTGATCCTGGAGAACAGGCTGCAGCAGGGCAGACTGGCTAAGGAAAAGGGATAGAAGAGGGAATGCTAACCCGGTACTCAAAAAATGTTTGCTGACGTCGGATGTGTTGGACCGAAAGGTGCAATTATCGCAATCAAGCTGTAAACTACGACACAGCGCATTCCGTTCTCTGGACTACATTCTGCGGGAGATTGAGAACGAACGAAGCCAAGCCAAGCCAATCTGTTATCGGGAGCAAAGAGTTATCTAATCAGGGTCAGGTGAAATATGCCGGCTCAAGACTCACACCTCAAGTCTGTGTTCGTTTGTTCGTGCTCCTGGAAACAGAATGTGCCACGGCAGCCTGGTCAACGTATTGGGCATCGACACTGTACGCCCCATTGTGGCGAGCTTACTGCGGAACCTTGCATTTCTTTACAGTCAAGAGGATCCAGGTCCCATTTCTCAAGTACGCTTGGGGATGTAGGAAGAGCCCCATGTAACCCGCTACCAAAGAAGCCAGCAGCTTCGAACAATACTCTAGTGATCGACACGCTAGTCTACCAAGCTGTAAATGAGGACCTGCCTAACTGTTAGGAAAATAAAGGCAGCGAGAACGGGAACTGGAAATGAGAATGCAGAATGGGTACTCTACCTCCTTAAAAAAAGATTACGGCCTAGTAAAATAAAGTCTCTAACACTTCCTCCCCGACAGCAGTGTATTTACCTTGCCACAAGTAGACCCAGCGTCCCAAACTGGGAAGTAAACAATAGAAACAACGCAACGAGTGTCTACTGTAAAAGGTACATAAAGAGAGTTGTGCATGGGGCTAGCGACATCATCATGTAACACAAATTACTACTGTAACCACGAAAGCACACAAAGTGCTTTGTAGCAGACATCCTAAAGAAGGCCACCTGTAGAGGTGGCCCTATACTCCGACTGGAAGGACAAAGGGACAAGAAGAACTATTCCGTCCAGTTGCACCGGCTGTTGGCATAGTAAGGCGAGCTGCGGCGGGACTGGGTCAAAATAAAGAGTATGAAAACATAATCGTGCAACTCACATAGATAACAAAACAGGTGAAGACCTTTTGGTTGAAACGTAAGTTTAGTTGATGCTATTGTCCCTATGCGGTATCTGAGCCAAACGCGTTTTTATATTCCCATACAAAAGAACGCCTACGATGTGCCACAGTCTAAACAGACTTCACAAACATCACAACATACGCCGGTGATTCTGGATTGTATCACTGGTACATTCCACATCAGTAATCCAGTGATCGAGAAACGCGTCGCGACACTATGAAATATTCCAACCCCGAGGAGTTAATGTGTCTGACTGTGGAAGATACACATCCGACTGTAAACATACCGACAGAGGCTAGGTACGTACGTGCCTTCAATCACACAGGAACCTGTCAATAAGTGGCTCAGTCTCGGCGACTGTTCTGATAAGCCTAACTGCCCTAACGGATAACAGGAGTGACTCACTTTAGAAGACAAGGGGTCTCACGCTCAAACTACCCCGTCACAACAGGACATCAGACAGTCCCGTGGTTGGCTCCGACTGCGACCCTATTCAAGGCCAAGTTCTTTTTAGCGCTACACAAGAGTTTAGGTTTGAAGGACGTCTATTTTGTGTTGGCTCACATGCTCTAATGTCACCAGAATGACTCTGTGTGGTTGATGTGAGCGTATCTTGGACAAGAGAGGCTTCAAGCATTAACTAATTACACCTCAAATTACCTTGTGCTCTCAAAAGTTGATATATCAACTTCCTTTCATTCCTTCCCTCATTCTTCTATTACTTCCTTCATACCTTCCTTATTCCTTTCTGTATTCTCTCCCTTTCTTTTCCGTCTTCTTCCTTTACTTCCTTTTTCTTCGCCTTTTTCATTCTTTCTTTGCTTCTTTCCGCCTACTTCCCTAACTTTCTTCATTCGTGTATACTTTCTGTCGTTCCTTCGTCTCCTTCATGTTTCCGTTCCATCCTTTCCTTCATTCTTCACTCCTTTATTTCCTTCTTTCTACCTGTCCTTCTTCGTTTGCTTTCATTTTGTGTTTTTCCATTTTTTTACTGCCCTTCCTTCGTTCTGTCTACCCTTACCTTACCTTTTTTTTCCTTTTCTCCATCCTCCCCTTCCTTTCTTCCTTCAACCTTAAACTGGGACTCTCCCGTCCATTAGACAACCAAAAACTGGGACTCTCGCATCCATTAGCCAACCCTAAACTGACTCTTCCAATAATTAGCCAACCTAAGACTGGGACTCTCCCACCCATTAGCGAGACGACAGCTTTTCATCCCTTGAAAAAAAGGTGGTCTGACACCAACTGGTGTCCTGAGTTCAGTTTTTGCTAGCGCCCCAGATTCTGCTGAGTGATAAGTCGCCCAGTGGTGCATCACTTTCACTGCAATGCTACCAGGTTATGGAAGGGAAGGAAAGGCAGCGAGGAAGGGAACAGGCCACCACACCTTAAAATAAAACTTAGGCCTAGTACAATGAGGGCTTTGACACTTCACCACTGACAGCAGTGTCTGCTATAAGTCTACCTTGGCCTCTGTTTCAACGACAGCCAGTATTACACAGCGCTAAATGGATACATTCCCTCATGGCATTTCGCCTATCCTTGACACGGAATCCTTATTATGTTCTGTGGATTACTTATCAAAATCGTCTGCTATCTGAGATGTTTTTAATGAAGGTGGTCATCGTATCCAAATCTCACTCCCTACTTCGAAGGGTACACAATGCCTGGATATGACATGGGTGGATAGTGGATACATGTAGTATCTTTTGTAGTACTACAATCCTGGTCATGCTGGGGTTTGCAGCAATGAAAGAGTTGGCGTTTGCAGGAATGAAAGAGCTGGGGTTTGCAGCAATGAAAGAGCTGGGGTTTGCAGGAATGAAAGAGCTGGGGTTTGCAGCAATGAAAGAGCTGGCGTTTGCAGCAATGAAAGAGCTGGCGTTTGCAGGAATGAAAGAGCTGGGGTTTGCAGCAATGAAAGAGCTGGGGTTTGCAGGAATGAAAGAGCTGGGGTTTGCAGCAATGAAAGAGCTGGCGTTTGCAGCAATGAAAGAGCTGGCGTTTGCAGGAATGAAAGAGCTGGGGTTTGCAGCAATGAAAGAGCTGGGGTTTGCAGGAATGAAAGAGCTGGGGTTTGCAGCAATGAAAGAGCTGGGGTTTGCAGGAATGAAAGAGCTGGGGTTTGCAGGAATGAAAGAGCTGGCGTTTGCAGGAATGAAAGAGCTGGGGTTTGCAGCAATGAAAGAGCTGGGGTTTGCAGCAATGAAAGAGCTGGGGTTTGCAGGAATGAAAGAGCTGGGGTTTGCAGCAATGAAAGAGCTGGCATTTGCAGGAATGAAATAGCTGACATTATGGCCTCAAATGCTCTTAGTGAGGACATTGGAAATGGATAGGAGTGACATTTAAATGTTGATCAACGACTTCTTTTAGGAGGAGGACACTGCAATCGATGAACCAGCAGGTAATATACCGTTGTGAAGTTTTTATATCATATTCCAGTGCAACAGAGAGAGAAGCCTGAGAGGACGGAGGTGAAGTGTGGTGTATGACCAGTCCAGTAGAGAGAGAGAAGTCTGAGAGGACGGAGAAGTGTGGTGTACGACCAGTCCAGCAGAGAGAGAGAAGCCTGAGCGGAGGTGAAGTGTGGTGTACAACCAGTCCAGCAGAGAGAGAGAAGCCTGAGCGGAGGTGAAGTGTGGTGTACGACCAGTCCAGTAGAGAGAGAGAAGTCTGAGAGGACGGAGAAGTGTGGTGTACGACCAGTCCAGCAGAGAGAGAGAAGCCTGAGCGGAGGTGAAGTGTGGTGTACGAACAGTCCAGTAGAGAGAGAGAAGTCTGAGAGGACGGAGAAGTGTGGTGTACGACCAGTCCAGGAGAGAGAGAGAAGCTTGAGAGAACGGAGAAGTGTGGTGTACGACCAGTCCAGTAGAGAGAGAGAAGCCTGAAAGGACGGAGAAGTGTGGTGTACAACCAGTCCAGCAGAGAGAGAGAAGCCTGAGCGGAGGTGAAGTGTGGTGTACAACCAGTCCAGCAGAGAGAGAGAAGCCTGAGCGGAGGTGAAGTGTGGTGTACGACCAGTCCAGCAGAGAGAGAGAAGCCTGAGCGGAGGTGAAGTGTGGTGTACAACCAGTCCAGCAGAGAGAGAGAAGCCTGAGCGGAGGTGAAGTGTGGTGTACAACCAGTCCAGCAGAGAGAGAGAAGCCTGAGCGGACGGAGGTGAAGTGTGGTGTACAACCAGTCCAGCAGAGAGAGAGAAGCCTGAGCGGACGGAGGTGAAGTGTGGTGTACGATCAGCAGACTAGAGGATCTATCAGTATCTACACTAGTTGTCCTTTTCTGGTAGGGGACTGCCTGGAGTGCAGAACATTGATTCAGAACAGCTGGTAAGTAAACTGACTTATTTGCTCCTCTTCTACCTTAAGATGTATTTACTTTTTTTATTATGTTCTTGTAGCTAAATGATTCTACAGCACGTTTTTGTCATGAAGATGCCCATCATATCCTTGTCAGGCCCCAAGGAACATCTTGGTGCTGGCAATCAGAAGCGCATTGAATTCTTAATCAATTGTGCAGCCAGAAATTAATTCTTATGATTGACTGGTATGACCAGTCCCCCAACAGGCGAGCCTCAAGCGCACACTCACCATGCTAAACCATTGCCGCATGACTCTAGTTGGACACGTGGTCCGTCTTGCCGAGGATGTTCCCTCCCACCAGCTCTTAAGGCAGGTCATGGACATCAATGATGGGAAATGGCCTTCTCCGCCATGGTCCCATTTCTGCGACCATCCACGCACCACCTGGTTAGGCCAAATCAGAAAGGAATCATCCTCACTGAATGCAGTCTACGATTTCTGCCCCTCTTCGTGTTCATGGACAATTGGCACAACAGGCAGGTCATGGACATCAATGGCGGTAAATGGCCTTCTCCGCCATGGTCCCATTTCTGCGACCATCCACGCACCACCTGGTTAGGCCAAATCAGAAAGGAATCATCCTCACTGAATGCAGTCTACGATTTCTGCCCCTCTTCGTGTTCATGGACGAGCGCAACAGGCCGTTGCCGCCAAAGCAGACTACCTACCTACTGCAAATGCTTGGAGACAGGTTGCATGTAAACAGAACAGCTGACTTGAAACTTATGCTTCACATTGGAGCATTATCTTTGTGTAATTTTCTTTCAAAAAGCATTATCGTTAAGTACATCATGGTTCAGCGTATAGAACTATAGTATTATTTTCTGACCCACGCCACATTGTGGATTATATGGTCAGCATCACGCCTGTACTTCCCAGATTTTTTTCCGGATTTTTTCCTATACACTGCATGGCATGACGGGATCTTTACTTAGCATCATTGTTCTTGCTCATTAACGCTGCAAAGCCAATTCTGATGATAGTAGTAACAACCGGCAAAGAAGAAACATGGAGTTGGATGTGGAACAAAAAGTAATTAAACAGCATGATGGTGGAAAAACCAGTGAATGTTACAGTTAGATACAGTACATTAGCTGAAATACAAACCCATGTTTTACCTTAGCTGGAATATAGTACAACATGTGTACAATATCTTGGCTATTTAGTCAAAATAGGTACACTACATTATCCCATAACACTTTGCTAAGTATATAGTATGATGTTCGCACAATGTCCAAATCATACAACGTCCAAATCACATCAATGTCCAAATCACACATTTAAATCACACAATGTCCAAATCACACAACGTCCAAATCACACAACATTTAAATCACACAACATTCAAATCACACAACATCCAAATCACACAATATAACACAATGTCCAAATCACAGAATGCCCAAATCACAGAACATCCAAATAACACAATGTCCAAATCACAGAATGCCCAAATCACACAATATTCAAATCGCATAACATCTTATTTCACAGAAAATTTAGTGCGTGCTAAGCCACACATAACTGCATATGTACACATAACCCTAGTACCTAGGCGGGACAAGAATAGGACGACTGTAACCTTCCAATCCCATTATGAAAACTGACTAAATAAGATTGTGCATAGGACTAGCAGCTTCCTTATGTAAAACCACTACTAGTAAGAAGCCACAGCAAATACTCTGATACAGGATTTCTGTATCGGGTCAACTGTAGTGGTGGCCCCATGTGTCATTTGGAGAAAAAAGGTGAAACAGTCCCCCCCCCCCTCCTCCCCCCTCTCTCTCTCACTCTATCTCATGCACACACTCTCATCTCATCCTTGGTACCATATAGAAAGAGGGATAGTTAGTTAGAGTAAGTGGGAGATAGAAAAGAATAGGGAAATGTGAGAGGAGTGACAGAGAGTTAGAGATAATGACATCGACAGAAAGCGAAAAAATGTAAAAGAGAGAAAGAGAATGAGAGAGAAGAGGAGATAGTTAGAGACTAAGAGAGAGTGATAGAAAAAAGATAGAGGTTAGTCCAAAGTTCCAAATGATTAACCCTATGTCCAGAGAGGTTATCCTATCTAGGGTAGAATTCTCTCCCACTCATACTAATTCACACCTCACCATCAACACAGACAAAAGCTAGCTCCCTCTGTACTAAACTTCTGTGTTTAAAAGGAAGCTACAGAAACCTTACACATGATACAGGTATAAGAAGACTTATCTGGTTCTCCTGAGGATCAAAAGAAGATGTTCCACGGGAAACAAGAAGGAATAAGTCAAGTAAAACAGTGATAATGGGTTGATGGTAGTAGTAGCCATGCAATGCGGACCAGCAATCGGCATCAATAATAGTGTAAGGGAAACCATCTATGAAATGTTACATTAAAACAGAAAAGACAAATGTGGTTGCTTCACTTGACGAGTCCCAAAAACGCTGCGCAACAGTGAAAAAGCATGTACTGTCAGCCAATAATACAATTCTCGCCATTTGTCGGTCACAATACCACGTGATGTGGTTGTTCTAATGTAAGATTGTCAGCCACACCAATGGGAAATTCACTGATGGGTTAAGATTAATACGACAGTCACAATGTTTGTCCTATTTTACAAGGATCATCAGATGGCGAGGAACAACGGGAGGAACATCACGGAAACACCAGATTAGGTACAAACATATACACACATGCATCCAAGCATTGTCTTATGCGTCTTAATATCGCTCAAATTGACTATGGTCTGGGATGGAATAGGCGCGCCTCCGCCAGTAGAAACTAGTGAGGCAAACGCATAAAATAAATAAAAAATGTCCTATTTTAAGATTGTAGGTCACACCAACGGGAATATGCTGCTCGCTTAAGATGGAGGTTTAAAAGGAGCTGAGGTAGCGCAGTGGTTAGTGCACTGGTTTCCTAGTCGAGCGATTGGGGTTCAGTCTCCAGTTGGTGCCAGATTTATTTTTTTTAAATCCCAAAACATGGGGTCGATCCAGCATAAAAAATTGGGTGCCAGAATAACCTGGGAAAGTAAAGGCAACCGGCGTGATGTTGACCACATCACCCCTAGCATGCCTTTGGTCAAGAACAATGTAGGCCTAACACCATATTCCCAATATGCCACACTGACATGCTAATGGGGTAATTTATTTTTTTTTAGTGTTTTTAAATTGAACTAAGAAATATTTTCAATTGATAAGAGTTTTAAATGGGGAACTGAGACGCTAGTCCAGTTTGGCCCAACATACTGACCAGGACGTCGCATCGGAGTCAGACACAATGTACTGACTAAAACCACATTCTCTCTTCCATGTAGCGTTCCCTGGAAACACGCTGCTTTTAATGCAGCCTGGCTGATGAGATGTGAAGAGAAATCTACAAACATATGGCCATCCCAAAGACAATATCAACCTCCTGAAAAGAAGATACCAAAGCACCATTTTCTGATTTCACACTTAACACATACAACTTAACAGCCACTTGAACAGAAACCAACCAGAACATACTCCAGAGTGCCCGCTGTGCACATAAAAACTTGCAGATACCAGTATATGGCATTGGGCCAAATGGTAGGAGTCCATAGCCCACTGGATCAATAACTAACCAACCGACGATATGTAGTTCGATGTGATCCCCATAGTAGTTAACCCTACCACACCTGAGGCCCTGAACCTAACTGTCCCCCATACCTGGGCTCCTGGCATTAAAGAGAAAAAAACCAACATGATATAGAAAAATGTTAGTTACATGCAAACAAGTGGTTAGAATAAGATGTAACTTGAAGACATTGTAGAAAATAGGTTTACCTTTCATCTAGCGTCAATATTCCACCTTTGTGTGCCAATCCACCCAGCAAAAGGCAAAGAATCTGTCTCGAGTCATTACATTTCAAAATCCGGGAGTAAACACAACAAAGAGCCCTCATTTGTCCAATAATCCTGATAGCTGGGCTTTATACATGAGTATTCCATATAGATCCTCAGTCCAAGAAAAGCCTTCATCTCATCACTCGAGCTCTCACTGTCTGTTTCACTTGAACAGAGTCTGAATCAACCAAATTATTGATCACCTGTTGGACTGTCATAAGCCTAGACTTACTTTGCTTTCCTGTTGAAGTGCTTGGTTCATCAGCCGCTCGTTTCATTGTCAATTTTCCGAATTTGTTCACGTTAAACCCCACAAAATCAATTCAATTATGGGGGCAGCCATTTGCAATGACTAATCACGAGGATTGACCACGATTGGTTGGTTATTTTTAGATTCTGACGCATTTTATTACGTACTACCTAAAGTACCGCAAAACCGGTCCAGCGGTATAGCGTCAGTTAAGGAAATTACCGGAAAAAGGGTACAGCGGTCTGGTAGGGTTAACGCCACGCACATGAAGCCAAGCATATCACAACCGCCATGAGGACCTCGGTCCACCTTCATCGGCATGCTTGGGATGTGAGGAAAGCTACTACAACCCACTACTTAACATCCTTCTCAGGGCGCACAAAAGAGCAAACACTCACTTGTGGGCATTAAGCAAAAATAGCAACAATAGTTTTCAATTTACTTCTATCGTTATGGAGGGGCTGTTGCTAGTTGTTAATATTACTTATGTTACATTATGATAAGCACATTACAGTACAACCAGGCAGACCCATTATTTCTTTAACAGATGGCGACAGAATGGACGTCAATGCTTCCTGTACAGTTAACAAGTATGCAGAGGGACAGGACGTGGTAAGAACCGCTATGTGGTAAATGAACTGGTATGTGTTACATGAAACTGGTATATGGAACAGTGAGAAATATGTGAAACTGTGAGAAATATGTGGAACAGTGAGAAATATGTGGAACAGTGAGAAATATGTGGAGCAGTGAGAAATATGTGGAACAGTGAGAAATATGTGGGAGAAATGTGGAAGAGTGAGAAATATATTGAACAGTGAGAAATATGTGGAACTGTGAGAAATATGTGGAACAGGTGAGAAATATGTGGAACAGTTAGAAATATGTGGAACAGTTAGAAATATGTGGAACAGGTGAGAAATATGTGTAACTGTGAGAAATATGTGGAACTGTGAGAAATATGTGAAACAGTGAGAAATATGTGGAACAGGTGAGAAATATGTTGAACAGTGAGAAATATGTGGAACTGTGAGAAATATGTGGAACAGGTGAGAAATATGTTGAACAGTGAGAAATATGTGGAACTGTGAGAAATATGTGGAACAGTGAGAAATATGTGTAACTGTGAGAAATATGTGAAACAGTGAGAAATATGTGAAAGAGAAATATGTGAAAGTGAGAAATGTGTGGAACAGTGAGAAATATGTGGAAGAGTGAGCAGTTATGTGGAACAGGTGAGAAATGTGTGGAACAGTGAACTGGTTTGTAGTAAAGTGGACTGGCATGTGGTCAATTGGACTGGTATGCAGTGCATTGAACTTGAATGTGGTATAGAGAACGAATATGTGTTACAGTGAACTGGTATGTAGTAAAGTGGACTGGCACACAAAACTGTGGTACACTGAACTGATATGTGATACAGTGAACTGGTATATGGAGCAGTCAACATGTATGTGGAATAGTGAATGTGTATGTGGTATACAAAACTGATTTGTGGTACAATGGACTAGCATATAGTACAGTAAACTGGTGTCTACTACAACTGTTCCTACGAAGAAAAGACAGGATGAGGTACAAGTAAAACCAGAATGCTCTGTGTAGATGAAGCTCGTTAGCCACAGATAGTAATTCATCTAGAAGAAGGAACTGACTTCAAACCACCTGCGGTTGTGCAGGCAGTGTTAGCTAGGGAGAGTTACCCCAAACAAACAAAAATACTTGCTGAAAGTAGATGTGCCAGTCCAACTATACAACGTAGCACACAATATTGTAAGCGCAAAATTTAAACAAATTTAAGAATGATAATAAAGAAAAAGTATTTTTTGTATCATTATAGTTTGTCATGCTGTCACAGATATTTTTCTTCCCCTGCCTTTCTTCCTCGCAATCTTTCCATTTTGTTACCCACATTCCAGGTGGGAAACACTACCTCTGAAACATTCAGACAGCGAACATGGTGTACTTACTGACATCAGCAGTGGGCAACATATTGCCAGATACTTTGACCTCTTCAAACTTGGCACTCAGGATATTCATTCTGTGAATAAAGAAGTGGGGGGGGGGGGGGGGGGTGTTGTGTGTATGTAGCATAATGGTTAGTGACACGGCTCACAGCTCTAACATGCATATGTTCAGATTCAGAAAGGTAGTTCCAACATTGGAATTAAACTACTTTTTTAACTGCTTGCTTTTCATCAGGTATCAAAAAGTATCACATTTGGGCTTTATATCTTCTAGATTGCTCAAATAGAATATATCTAAGAGTATTCTGGGCTGTATACCTTCTATATAGCTCAAATAGAATATATCTAAGAGTATCATATCTGGATATGCAACACCTTAAGAAAGTGAAGATGGATAGGGCACACTTTAAGAAAGTGAAGATGGATAGGGCACACTTTAAGAAAGTGGAGATGGATAGGGCACACTTTAAGAAAGTGAAGATGGATAGGGCACACTTTAAGAAAGTGAAGATGGATAGGGCACACTTTAAGAAAGTGAAGATGGATAGGGCACACTTTAAGAAAGTGAAGATGGATAGGGCACACTTTAAGAAAGTGGAGATGGATAGGGTACATTCTCAGAAAGTGGAGATGGATAGGGCACACTTTAAGAAAGTGGAGATGGATAGGGCACACTTTAAGAAAGTGGAGATGGATAGGGCACATTCTCAGAAAGTGGAGATGGATAGGGCACACTTTAAGAAAGTGGAGATGGATAGGGCACACTTTAAGAAAGTGAAGATGGATAGGGCACACTTTAAGAAAGTGAAGATGGATAGGGCACACTTTAAGAAAGTGGAGATGGATAGGGCACACTTTAAGAAAGTGGAGATGGATAGGGCACACTTTAAGAAAGTGAAGATGGATAGGGCACACTTTAAGAAAGTGAAGATGGATAGGGCACACTTTAAGAAAGTGGAGATGGATAGGGCACACTTTAAGAAAGTGGAGATGGATAGGGCACACTTTAAGAAAGTGAAGATGGATAGGGCACACTTTAAGAAAGTGAAGATGGATAGGGCACACTTTAAGAAAGTGAAGATGGATAGGGCACACTTTAAGAAAGTGGAGATGGATAGGGCACACTTTAAGAAAGTGGAGATGGATAGGGCACATTCTCAGAAAGTGAAGATGGATAGGGCACATTCTCAGAAAGTGGAGATGGATAGGGCACACTTTAAGAAAGTGGAGATGGATAGGGCACACTTTAAGAAAGTGGAGATGGATAGGGCACATTCTCAGAAAGTGGAGATGGATAGGGCACACTTTAAGAAAGTGGAGATGGATAGGGCACACTTTAAGAAAGTGAAGATGGATAGGGCACACTTTAAGAAAGTGAAGATGGATAGGGCACACTTTAAGAAAGTGGAGATGGATAGGGCACACTTTAAGAAAGTGGAGATGGATAGGGCACACTTTAAGAAAGTGGAGATGGATAGGGCACACTTTAAGAAAGTGAAGATGGATAGGGCACACTTTAAGAAAGTGAAGATGGATAGGGCACACTTTAAGAAAGTGAAGATGGATAGGGCACACTTTAAAAAAGTGAAGATGGATAGGGCACATTCTCAGAAAGTGGAGATGGATAGGGCACACTTTAAGAAAGTGGAGATGGATAGGGCACACTTTAAGAAAGTGGAGATGGATAGGGCACATTCTCAGAAAGTGGAGATGGATAGGGCACACTTTAAGAAAGTGGAGATGGATAGGGCACACTTTAAGAAAGTGAAGATGGATAGGGCACACTTTAAGAAAGTGAAGATGGATAGGGCACACTTTAAGAAAGTGAAGATGGATAGGGCACACTTTAAGAAAGTGGAGATGGATAGGGCACACTTTAAGAAAGTGGAGATGGATAGGGCACACTTTAAGAAAGTGAAGATGGATAGGGCACACTTTAAGAAAGTGAAGATGGATAGGGCACACTTTAAGAAAGTGAAGATGGATAGGGCACACTTTAAGAAAGTGGAGATGGATAGGGCACACTTTAAGAAAGTGAAGATGGATAGGGCACACTTTAAGAAAGTGAAGATGGATAGGGCACACTTTAAGAAAGTGAAGATGGATAGGGCACACTTTAAGAAAGTGGAGATGGATAGGGCACACTTTAAGAAAGTGAAGATGGATAGGGCACACTTTAAGAAAGTGAAGATGGATAGGGCACACTTTAAGAAAGTGAAGATGGATAGGGCACACTTTAAGAAAGTGAAGATGGATAGGGCACACTTTAAGAAAGTGAAGATGGATAGGGCACACTTTAAGAAAGTGAAGATGGATAGGGCACACTTTAAGAAAGTGAAGATGGATAGGGCACACTTTAAGAAAGTGAAGATGGATAGGGCACACTTTAAGAAAGTGAAGATGGATAGGGCACACTTTAAGAAAGTGAAGATGGATAGGGCACACTTTAAGAAAGTGAAGATGGATAGGGCACACTTTAAGAAAGTGAAGATGGATAGGGCACACTTTAAGAAAGTGAAGATGGATAGGGCACACTTTAAGAAAGTGAAGATGGATAGGGCACACTTTAAGAAAGTGAAGATGGATAGGGCACACTTTAAGAAAGTGAAGATGGATAGGGCACACTTTAAGAAAGTGAAGATGGATAGGGCACACTTTAAGAAAGTGAAGATGGATAGGGCACACTTTAAGAAAGTGGAGATGGATAGGACACATTCTCAGAAAGTGGAGACGGATAGGGCACACATTAAGAAAGTGGAGATGGATAGGACACATTCTCAGAAAGTGGAGATAGATAGGGCACACATTAAGAAAGTGGAGATGGATAGGGCACACTTTAAGAAAGTGGAGATGGATAGGGCACATTCTCAGAAAGTGGAGATGGATAAGGCACACTTTAAGAAAGTGGAGATGGATAGGGCACACTTTAAGAAAGTGGAGATGGATAAGGCACACTTTAAGAAAGTGGAGATGGATAGGGCACACTTTAAGAAAGTGGAGATAGATAGGGCACACTTTAAGAAAGTGGAGATGGATAGGGCACACTTTAAGAAAGTGAAGATGGATAGGGCACACTTTAAGAAAGTGGAGATGGATAGGGCACATTCTCAGAAAGTGGAGATGGATAAGGCACACTTTAAGAAAGTGGAGATGGATAGGGCACACTTTAAGAAAGTGGAGATAGATAGGGCACACTTTAAGAAAGTGAAGATGGATAGGGCACACTTTAAGAAAGTGGAGATGGATAGGGCACATTCTCAGAAAGTGGAGATGGATAAGGCACACTTTAAGAAAGTGGAGATGGATAGGGCACACTTTAAGAAAGTGGAGATGGATAGGGCACACTTTAAGAAAGTGGAGATGGATAGGGCACACTTTAAGAAAGTGAAGATGGATAGGGCACATTCTCAGAAAGTGGAGATGGATAAGGCACACTTTAAGAAAGTGGAGATGGATAGGGCACATTCTCAGAAAGTGGAGATGGATAAGGCACACTTTAAGAAAGTGGAGATGGATAGGGCACACTTTAAGAAAGTGGAGATGGATAGGGCACATTCTCAGAAAGTGGAGATGGATAGGGCACACTTTAAGAAAGTGGAGATGGATAGGGCACACTTTAAGAAAGTGGAGATGGATAGGGCACACTTTAAGAAAGTGGAGATGGATAGGGCACACTTTAAGAAAGTGGAGATGGATAGGGCACACTTTAAGAAAGTGAAGATGGATAGGGCACACTTTAAGAAAGTGGAGATGGATAGGGCACATTCTCAGAAAGTGGAGATGGATAAGGCACACTTTAAGAAAGTGGAGATGGATAGGGCACACTTTAAGAAAGTGAAGATGGATAGGGCACACTTTAAGAAAGTGAAAATGGATAGGGCACACTTTAAGAAAGTGAAGATGGATAGGGCACACTTTAAGAAAGTGAAGATGGATAGGGCACACTTTAAGAAAGAGAAGATGGATAGGGCGCACTCTCAGAAAGTGGAGATGGATAGGGCACACTTTAAGAAAGTGGAGATGGATAGGGCACACTTTAAGAAAGTGAAGATGGATAGGGCACACTTTAAGAAAGTGAAGATGGATAGGGCACACTTTAAGAAAGTGAAGATGGATAGGGCACACTTTAAGAAAGTGAAGATGGATAGGGCACACTTTAAGAAAGTGAAGATGGATAGGGCACACTTTAAGAAAGAGAAGATGGATAGGGCGCACTCTCAGAAAGTGGAGATGGATAGGGCACACTTTAAGAAAGTGGAGATGGATAGGGCACACTTTAAGAAAGAGAAGATGGATAGGGCACATTCTCAGAAAGTGAAGATGGATATGGCTCACATTAAGAAAGTGAAGATGGATATGGCTCAGATTAAGAGAAAGTAAATGGATATGGCTCAGATTAAGAAAGTGAAGATGGATAGGGCACCATTTAAGAAAGTAGAGATGGCTAAGGCGACACTCTCAGAAAGTGGATATGGATAGGGCACACATTAAGAAAGTGGAGCTGGATAGGACACAGAAAGTGGAGATGGATAGAGCACACTCTCAGAAAGTGAAGATGAATAGGACACACTTTAAGAAAGTGGAGATGGATCTTAAGAAAGTGTAGATGGATTGACCACACCTTAAGAAAGTGTATATGGAATGAGCACACTTTAAGAAAGTGTAGATAGATAACAGACACTTAAGATACATAACAACACAACCAGATATTTTCTGGACTGAAACCTACAGAACAGAGACGACTAGGGAGGCAAAAGAACACTTAACGAATCATTGGAAATAAGGCCAGGCCAAATGGAGTCTCACTGGCACAGCTCAAGATGATGGTCTAAGATAGGTAATTCTAGAGATCATGTGTTGCAACTCTATGCTCCAAGGGAACCTGAACGTTAAAAATGTACCAACCTCTGCTGTGACAGTCCTTTATTCCTTAGATCACTGCGAAGTTTCTCTCCCACGTGACGATAGATTTCCACAAGAGAGTTGATGGCAGCCTCACGAACCTGTACATACAGCCAAGAAAACAATTTGTTGATTTGGGGTGGTTTTAAAACCAAAGTTCTCATTATCTGCTTTCATTTTTGATACCTTGGAAAATGAGTTTTTATCTCTTTTATTTCTGAAATTTAGTAGTACCCAACTGATTCAAACAGATAAGGACCAGAGCATGTTCATAAGGTGGAATTGTTTTTTTTAGCTTGCAAGTGCATTTTGGTTGTTTAAAAAAACAAATACCACACTATTTACCATTTGAAAATGTGTGCAAAAATTAAATAAGCAAGAATGAACATAAATAAACAAAAATCAAACTTTAAATATTTTGATTTTTGCAAAGTAGAAAGCAAATGTATAGAATGATGGTGATTTAGATGTCTTGAATACAATTGTCATCAGTAAATTCAGCCTTATTATTAGAGGAAAATGTGGTGAATGTCCAGTAAATTTATTCTTAGAGGAAAATGTGGTGAATGTCCAGTAAATTCAGCCTTATTCTTAGAGGAAAATGTGGTGATATTCAGCCTTAATCTTAAAGGAAAATGTGGTGAATGTCCAGTAAATTCAGCCTTATTCTTAGAGGAAAATGTGGTGATATTCAGCCTTATTCTTAGAGGAAAATGTGGTGAATGTCCAGTAAATTTATTCTTAGAGGAAAATGTGGTGAATGTCCAGTAAATTCAGCCTTATTCTTAGAGGAAAATGTGGTGATATTCAGCCTTAATCTTAGAGGAAAATGTGGTGAATGTCCAGTAAATTCAGCTTTATTCTTAGAGAAAAATGTGAATGTCCAGTAAATTCAGCCTTATTCTTAGAGGAAAATGTGGTGAATGTCCAGTAAATTCAGCTTTATTCTTAGAGGAAAATGTGGTGAATGTCCAGTAAATTCAGCCTTATTCTTAGAGGAAAATGTGGTGAATGTCCAGTAAATTCAGCCTTATTCTTAGAGGAAAATGTGGTGATATTCAGCCTTATTCTTAGAGGAAAATGTGGTGAATGTCCAGTAAATTCAGCTTTATTCTTAGAGGAAAATGTGAATGTCCAGTAAATTCAGCCTTATTCTTAGAGGAAAATGTGGTGATATTCAGCCTTAATCTTAGAGGACAATGTGGTGATATTCAGCCTTAATCTTAGATGAAAATGTGGTGATATTCAGCCTTATTATTTGAGGAAAATGTGAATATCCAGTAAATTCAGCATTATTCTCAGAGGAAACTAACGTGAGTGTAGGAACCTGAACAATTTTCTCTGCAACTCTCCTGACATTTCTCCATTAGAATAACTGGCCACATCATTTGGAGAATTTGGATTCAGTAATGCACCATCTTATGAACGTGAGCATTGTTGGATGACTTGTGTAGGTCATCAAGAATGCAAGTCATCATCAGTTGACTTTCGACCATCCTTAAATTACTTAAACCATTTGTAACATTCTGTAGGGAAACCATTTGTAACATTCTGTAGGGAAACCATTTGTAACATTCTGTAGGGCTGATTCGCTTATCCTTATAAACTTGTCAAAACATTTCATGAATCTCCAATAGCGCCTCAATAACATTTTTCTGAGATTGAAGTCAAACTTGGATGTTGATTCACTGCTCATGAAATTTAGACACCTCAAGAAATACAAAACACAACCTGCACACGCGTAAACAATCAGCTAAAGGACGATATCCAATCTCAACAGAAAAATGTGTGAAACGGTAGGATACGTAAGAAAACTATCGCTAGGTAGCACCACTGACAGAAAGTTTCCTCGACATGACTATGCCACACAATTTCAAAAGATCTGGAACTTTTTGAAGATTCCTCGTATTTGGAATATTGTTTGAAAAGCTTTTTTTAACCCAGAAGGCTACTCTACACTCAGCAGGCTTTTGTACTGTGCAAATGGTGGGTTGTAGTGTCTAGAGCAGTTAAAGCTGTACTGTTAGTCTTTTTTTATGACATGCTCTTAAATGGGGCAGTCATTCTATTTTTGTCTCTGTCACACATAGAGTCTTCTACCTTAGAGGGGTTAAAGCTGTACTGTTAACTGTCACTTATGACACACTATCAGTGTAGCAGTAGTTATATTTGATTAGGTTGTATTCTCATGAGATGATCAAACCATCTTATTTTCAGCCCCGCTTTGGATTCAGCACAATATAGAAAAAGTCGTACATACAGATAAAGATATCACAATAAGAATGCAAAAGATGAGAGGAGCTTTCATTGTATTGGAGAACTTAGGGAAACTGAAAGAAATACAATTGCACAGACATGATTATTTTTGTGTTGGACTTAACACAAAAATAATCATGTCTGTGCAATTGTATGGCTCTGAAACATGGAGAACAACAAAAAATCAAAAAGGGTCAGACTTTTTGTTAATGGGTGCAGGTGTACTATAGAGAGATTAAAATGATATGACAAGATCACCAATGTGGAACTGTTGACAAATATCAGTGGAACATGACGTGAGGTGAAGATGCTGGTGTTGGATAGGACACACATTAAGGAAACCAGCTGGTAACATTACAAGGCAGTCTCTGTTCTGGAATTCCAAGGGCAAATAAGTTAGACCAATACACATAAAGACAAGAGAGCTCAAGACAAACATAAAGGAAACAGGGAAGACATTTCAGAGCTGGAATGGATGGCCCAGAACAAGAGTACTTTGCTGGACCTGTGCTCCACAGGAAGCTGTACTGTTTTTGATTCATTGATGTATTCAACACAAGTAGAAGTTCCCACAATGTCTAATGGCATCATTTCTTATTAGCAATGGTAGTCCCTAGCAGACAATGCTGTCGAGGATGAAGTGTTATCATTGTACTATGCCTGTTTATTTATGTGGCAAAGTGCCAACTTCCCTTCCTTACTACCAATCAGCTACTCAGACACTCATCCATACATCTCCTTTTTAGAAAATAAGCAGACACATGAACAAACCTGAGGGCTGGGATCCTCAAGCAGTTTACAAATATCTGGGACAATTTTCGACAATAGTAGGCACCGAGCCCCATATCTGAAAAAGAGCGGAAACAAATGACTTTGGCAATCTGTAGATCAATCAGGATACATAGACAACAAGATTGTAGAAATAATGCATAACAGGAATACCAACATCATTATGTGCAAAGACATGATAATATTGACATCATAATATTCCTTCATCTTGTCACTCCAGATAGTGGAGTATGGGTTTTATATTTGGTTGACCATAACCAGCTTAAGGAATTCTGAAAACACCTGTTTGCAGTATGGTTTTTGTAACAACAGTTATCTTGTTCTTCTTCTTCGTTCATCCTCAGATCAATGTTCCGGTTTCTCTTTCAAAGGACTCCGTTGTTTGTAAGGCTGTTTCATCTCCATACAGCTTTTTGTCTCATATCTGTCTCACGAGGCCAGTATTGTTCTCTCTTTTCCTGCATGAGTGTGCAGCTTTGCAGGATGTGTTACACGGTCATGATATGCTCCCCGCATGGGTCCTGTCATTTGTCCCAATCCTCATTTGTAACAACGGTTATTATATGGTGAGGTTGCCAGCCCCATGTACAATGTTCACTAGTTGCCTGTCTTGACAATCCTAGAAGGAAACAGTGGGTCTTAATCTTAGTTGACCTGTACTTCAACAGATGCAGGCGCCAGTTCTGGCGTGAACTAGATGTACCCGGGAGGAGAATTTCCTGCTTAGTGGGCTAGGCTTGAGCAGATTATTACTCCACTGCGTTGGAACAAGTGCCGCAAAGGGTGACTAACCAATGTGCGAGACTATCCTAATATACTCAAACACTAAAGCAAAGTAGACCTGCAGCCTGTTAGGCACCATCTGTGTTGTTCTTAACAAACCACTTAACTATGGCCAGTGTTATCCATGTCACACATTTAATTGCCTCTTATGACATGCTCTCTGTGAGGCAGTGGTGCTATTCTTTTCCTTGTCATATACAAAAAAACCTAGCAAATCTATAATGTTTAATCCAGAAACCACTAGGGCGTCGAGATGAGTCTGTTGAGGGATGATAAACTGTGCAAGCCAACAGCAAAAATGTTGATCATTTCTGCATGAATAAATCTCACAGTCCAGACCACAGCGACAGTTCAATGATGATGTACTTGCTACTACTACCAAAGATTCACAGACAAGCATTGATGCTTTGACCACTCCAATTTCTAGACCAGTGCAAATTAAGTGATGGTATATGGTACAACAGTCGCCAGTTCACGATGAGCGATCACAATAACATTCTTCTGCGTTCGTTCCCAAACTCCCGCTACCAATAAGGTGGGGATCAATACTGTGATCCCAATAGGAATGAGCCTGCTATGCTCAGAAGCCTTGCATCACGTAACAATGAGGAAGACAGAGGCCCAACATCTTCATTAAGTCTCAGGACGTTAGAAGAGTCACTGTAACCAGCTACCAAAAATATGTCAAGAATGAAGAAATCAATTCGTTTAGCTTTGAAGACAATATCTTCGAGATAACAGCATTTGGAACAGGTACATCATCAAACACAAGCCAGTCACAGACACTTCAACTGACCTGTTCACTGTGTTCTGTAGCGTTACCAGCACTCCTTCTTTGACATGCCACAGTTTATGTTGGAAGGCTGGACCCAGTCTGTCAAAGACATACTGAAAGATTCCATAGAAAAAAAAGATGGCTGTTAAAAGAGGAGTGACTATGTAAGCAAGAAAATCATTACGTAAGTAGTTAAAGTATGTTGTTGTTGTTGTTATCCCATAGATGCTGAGCAAGCCTGCTCTTGGCAACAGAATGCAATTCTTATATATACAGGTCTTCTTCAGTTGTTTCACTGCTCCGTACAGTGTGTTGGTAATTGTAAGAATCTTTTCCTTATGTCCGCAGGCACCTTGCACTCAATGAGCAGATGTCGAACTGTTTCATCAGGATGAAGACAGGTGCTGGGGATTGATGCGGTTCAAGTGACTATTGACTCTGGTATGTCGTGTTCAGAACTGAAAGATGAGACTGTGTAGTTTATTTATGTCATCGTTACTTTTTGGCTGTGACATTTCGCTTATTACACCGCGACCTATTGTTCCCGTCGCCCACCTGTTCATCTAGATTTCCCGAGTATTATTCTTAATAATTCATTTGACTGATGTTGTTACTGCAGGGTCTATCCATTTGTTGTTTCGAGGCTCCTGTTTTTGTCAATCTGTCGGCCATCTCGTTCCGTAGTAGTCCTCGTGCAGTGCTCTCATTGCAGATCACACTTCTTTATTCTGTACTTAGGCCTTTTTCCCGTAGCTGTGTCACCTCATGTTCACTATGCCTTCACTATACCCCCCCCCCCCCCACCCACTCCCACTCCACAACAGCTCCTACTTTCCAATGAGATCCAATGGTTCTGCCCCACCTCTCCACCCTTAGAGTCAGAGCGTAGTCAGACGATAGTGCAATGTCAAATCACCCGGTGCTCTCGCTGCAGCTGGGATGTTGGGCTAGGCCCGGATCCTCTCTGTGTGCCTCTACCACTATTGGATCCTTGGTAGAGGTCTCGAAGATTGGACAAATAAATGATGTGTAGAAAGGCAGACGACAAATAAGAAGAACATTTAACCCATGGGTGGGGTTTGGGTTGCTAATAGCCAGAGTATATTCCACTCGCCGGTGGGTACTGCACTGTCACCTTATGGGGCTACAAACTGCACCCGCCTGGTTATACCACCAAGTACTCGGTCGCCCCCCACAGCAAACAACAGGGTCAACCACGAGAAGGTGTTGCTATGGACACGTTTGTGCAGGAGACGCTCTATACCAAAGGCTTGCTGTTAACCGGACAGCAGCTTCTGCGGAGATCACTGCACCGTGAATGTGAGAGGCTGTAGATTCACATCAGCATCCGTTTGATGTAGGCGGGACATTGTCCCCAGACCCTACATCGACCCCAGTTAAAGTATGTAAGTAAATGTACAAGCAAGCAATCAAGTAGGTGGGCAAGCAACCAATCAAGTAATTAAGTAAATAATCAAGAAGTAAGGAATCAAGTGAGAAAATAAGTAAGAAGTTAAGTGAGAAATTAAGTAAGTAATTAAGTGAGAAAGTAAGTAAGTAATTAAGCAAGAAAATAAAAATAAGTAAAAAATGTAGTGAGAAATTAAGTAATTAAGTGAAAAATTAAGTAAGTTTTTAAATGAAAAAATAAGTAAGCAAAAAGATTTGACAGCAATTAAGTAAGTAATTAAGTAAGAAAATAAGTAAGTGAGAAATTTATTGACAAATTAAGTGAATTAAGTGAGAAAATAAGTAAGTAATTAGGTGAGAAAATAAGTAATTAAGTGAGAAAATTAGTAAGTCAGTAATTAAGTGAAAAAATAAGAATTTAAGTGAGCAAATAAGTAAGTAATCAAGTGAGCAAATTAGTAAGTAATCAAGTGAGAGAATAAGTAAGTAATTAAGTAATAAAATAAGTAAGTAATCAAGTGAGAAAATACGTAATTAAGTGAGAAAATGAGCACTTAAGTGAGCAAATAAGTAATCAAGTGAGAAAATAAGTAAGGTATCGAGTGAGAAAATAAGTAAGTAATCATGTGAGAAAACCTTCACGTATGAAACATCCAACACTTCACCACCTACAGCAGTATCTATACACATAATGAAACATCCAACACTTCACCGCCTACAGCAATATCTCTTCACATAATGAAACATCCAACACTTCACTACCTACAGCAGTATCTCTTCACATAATGAAACATACAACACTTCACCACCTACAGCAGTATCTCTTCACATTATGAAACATCCAACACTTCCCTGCCTACAGCAGTATCTCTTCACATAATGAAACATCCAACACTTCACTGCCCACAGTAGTATCTCCTATCACATAACCTTCACATAATGAACATCCAACACTTCACTGCCTACAGCAGTATCTCTTCACATAATGAACATCCAACACTTCACCGTCCACAGTAGTATCTCCTATTACATAACCTTCACATAATGAAACATCCAACACTTCACCACCCACAGTTGTATCTCCTATTACATAATCTTCACATAATGAGCATCCAACACTTCACCACCCACAGTAGTATCTCCTATTACATAACCTTCTCATAATGAACATCCAACACTTCACCGACTATAGCAGTATCTCTTCACATAATGAAATATCCAATACTTCACCACCTACATCAGCATCTCTTAACACAATGAAACAGCCAACACTTTACCGCCTACGGCAGTATCTCCTAATGGACGACCAAACAGGAAGATTCGTAGAAGAGGTTTCACCCTGGGGGCAACTCTGCTCTCCCCTCTTACCTCACTCTGTTTCATTTGACTCTGTCCTACAGTCACACTCTTGCACAACTTTCACACGCGCCCTCGTGGTAAGGCCCTTCCATTGCACTTTGGTTGGGCTAGCTTCTGAGGGCGCACAAACCTAGCATATGTACATACAGACGCATACATTCATCCAAGCACTGGTTATGCGTCCTGGTATCGCCCAATGGACTACGGTCTGTGGTGGAAAATAGCGCGCCTCCGCCAGTAGAAACTAGTGAGGCAAACATCTAAGCAACAACAACAAATGGACGACCATCTTTTCAGTCAGGAAAGTCAAGACAAAGTGAAATTAAACTGACTTCTCCCCCTTCATTTTTCTCACCACACCACCTCCTCCCCCTACCCCAATTCCCATGGACTTTAAAGGGAGAGGGAAGGGACGAGTGGAGGAGATAGGATCCACTGGAGATACAGTGACAGAATACCATGGATGCCACCCTGGGGAGAGGGTGCAGAGATTATTACAATGGAAACCAACGGCTCTAAGTTAAACAACTATTAAGTGATAATGCCCGGGATATATCGATGTTGTCAGATATATCGATAGCTCTATACTGTGCCCTAAAAAGCCGATTGAAACGTCTGCTAGACAGAGGCAGTGTCGTCGCTTGGTAGAGCGGTGCATACATGACAGCAACAGCCAGTATGAGAATGGAGATTAAAGTAATGACTTCGGTTCTCATATGACTGACTATCTTTGACTTCTTTAATGAGAGCTCACAATCTCTAGCTATCAAGCAATACTTGCTTCAGAAGGTACATACTAGCTATTGCATGAATGGATAGTGGACACAGAGGCCTCGAACCTTTGGGATCGTCAGTAGATCTCCTGTTCTGGTCATGCTGGGGTTTGTGGGAATGAAGGAACTGGCATCATGGCCCCAGGGACACCTGTAGTTGGAACACTGGCAATGGAAAGGCGTGACATTTTGAAGTGGATCAAAGACTACCTCTTGGATGAAGACTGCAGTTGATGAAGCAACGATGCATGGATTGAAAAGTTTACAAACCTTAGGCTGGTTCAGCACTGAGGGACACCTGAGAGGTTGGAGCAGGAGTGTGTTTTCCTCTTCGTTCATCCTCATATCAAGGTCCCGGTTTCTCTTACAAAGGACACTGTTGTTTGTTATGTTGTTCTATCTTCATACAGCTTTTGTCTCATATCTGTCTCGCGAGACCAGTATTGTTCTCTTATCCTGCGTGAGCGTGCAGCTTTGTAGAATGTGTTCCACGGTCATGGTATGCTCCCACATGGACACTTGTCATCTATCCCAATCCTCATTTTGTTGTAAAGATGACCCATGTCTGTTATACCCAATTATCAGTCTGAAGATGATGACTTGCTCTTCTCTAGTTAAGTTATAGTAGTGGGGATGTTCCTCCACACTTTGCTAGTTTGTCTTCAGCTTCCATAGATAACGAGAATCATCAGTATCTAGGCAATTCGCTGTACTTAGAAAAGAACTGAGCACATACGGATTTGTCTGAGCAGATACGAATTTGTCTGAGCACATACGGATTTGTCTGAGCACATACGGATTTGTCTGAGCAGATACGGATTTGTCTGAGCACATACGGATTTGTCTGAGCAGATACGGATTTGTCTGAGCAGATACGGATTTGTCTGAGCACATACGGATTTGTCTGAGCACATACGGATTTGTCTGAGCACATACGGATTTGTCTGAGCACATACGGATTTGTCTGAAGTGTAATTCACTTCGATTATTAAGAGGAACCCTGCCCACTGTAAGATACAAAGAAAGTATCTAGACTGGCAAAATAGGGAGGTGGCAAACCCCAAACATGACAGCTACATATGAAGAAATGAAGACAATGATAAAATGTAACATTGAAGGCAAAAAGCACACAGACATGTGCCCATGAGAGGAGATCCAAAAGCAGTGGAACATGTTATGCAGGTCTGCCTGCTCCACCAGAAGAGTACAGTGATTACATGGCCCTGCCCAACCCAATTGCGAGATAAACTGTATGGCAAAATGAGAAGTCCGCGAAGGACCGTCGAGTTTATGATGAAAATGGATGCGATTATTTGAGAGATAATGACGAAGAAGAAGCAAAAGAAAATTATTTTAAAATTTAAAAAAAATTCAAAATCTGACCTTTAAAAGATTGATGGCTTGGTCCACCCCTATTCCCCCTCTCCTCCTATCTCTAACAGAATGTCTGGTATGCGATTACCTGTACGTCCCTTACTCAGATCTTGCCATATTGTCTTACCTGGGGAGTGGATGCCGGCATCATCAGCTTGAGCAACAACTGCTGAGCCATCTCCCTGACCTGGTCCTTAGAGTCTCCCAGCCTGTCAATGACTGCTGTTAAGACCGTGGTTACGTGAGGCTTGAAGTTCTCGCCCATTCTGTCGACCATCAGACACAGGACTTCCAGTCCGTTAAGTGATACCTGTAACAATAAACACACGAGATGTACGAGGTTAGGTTAATAGTCATCTCTAGCTATGTTGTTCCTTGGTGAAACGTCTCGCTTGGCGACGATTCCCAATGGACATGAAACTCTGGTACTATGATCTGGTTAGACAAGTGAAAGAGGCCGAAGATGCAACACGGTGAATCTGTTGACAACAGCCAGAGACTCGTAGCTGGCTGTTTGTATCAGGGTAAACGAACCACAGAACTAACCAATACCCTATTTAGCCTCCATGTGACGGCCCTGGAAACAGGCTGCACTAATGTAGTCTGGATAAGAGAATAGGGATCGAAGATAAAAAGCAAACCTGGACCCAAAAAACAGCATGCTGAAACCGGATGATCAGGGTGAAAAACGGAGATGTAGCAGCCTCACTGTAAACTATATAACACACCGTCAAGTCCGACGAACGCTGAAAAGAACGTGTGAAATAAATGACAGATAACCATTCAGGTTTAGCTCCTTTTCATAAGATGACAGATAACCATTCAGGTTTAGCTTCTTTCCATAAGATGACAGATAACCATTCAGGTTTAGCTTCTTTCCATAAGATGACAGATAACCATTCAGGTTTAGCTTCTTTCCATAAGATGACAGATAACCATTCAGGTTTAGCTCCTTTTCATAGTGTAACTGGCAGCTTTGACTCCTGTTCCTTTCTGTTATGTTTGTCCCTGCTGAAACATTTCACATATCAAAGAGTGCATACCTGTTTGTTTGGTCTAGGTGGCACGTGGTGCTGGTTAGCCCTCAGAAAGAATGATATTATTGTTGCTATCGTGCTACGCGGTTTGAATTGTTCACCTCTAGTTATGCTGTTCTCTGCTGCACCATTTGTCGCGGTAAAGACGGATATGAAACTGAAACTCTTGTTGTGTAATATTCAGAGTTAGAGAAGTAAAAGAGTTGATACATCACCATTAGTATTTCACATATTTCTTTAATATTACTAACATCAGCTTGACCTCTTACTCATCTCTGATGGAATGTTCCTTGATGCAATCTCGGTTGGCAAAGGTGTCCAATGGACGTGAAACATATTCAGGGTTAGAGAAGTGAAAGTGCTGGTATATCACCATTAGTATTTCACATATTTCTTTAATATTACTAGCATCAGCTTGACCTCTTACTCATCTCTGATGGAATGTTCTTTGATGCAATCTCGCTTGGCAAAGGTGTCCAATGGACGTGAAACATATTCAGGGTTAGAGAAGTGAAAGTGCTGGTATATCACCATTAGTATTTCACATATTTCTTTAATATTACTAACATCAGCTTGACCTCTTACTAATCTCTGATGGAATGTTCCTTGATGCAATATCGCTTGGCAAAGGTGTCCAATGGACGTGAAACATATTCAGGGTTAGAGAAGTGAAAGAGTTGATACATCACCATTAGTATTTCACATATTTCTTTAATATTACTAACATCAGCTTGACCTCTTACTCATCTCTGATGGAATGTTCCTTGATGCAATCTCGCTTGGCAAAGGTGTCCAATGGACGTGAAACATATTCAGGGTTAGAGAAGTGAAAGTGCTGGTATATCACCAACATTGTTTCATGGGTTGTCTTCTCGCAATGATCATTTCCTGCTTTTTCAACCACTGTCCTTTTGGTTATATCAGGGTAAGTTTACAATCTTCATTGTGGGGCAACAAGTCTGGATGAGGGATACATTACAACGTCAAGATTCCGTTAACAGTGTAGCAGATTGGGAATATGGTGTTAGGTCCATACTTTGCTAGACCAGCGGCGCACTAGGTGTGAGTTGGTCTACATCACGCCAGCCGCCTTTACTTTCCTAGATTGTTATGGTACTCAATTTGTGAGACTGTGAGGGGGGGGGGGGGGGGGTGGAAGCCTTTTCACGATCGGAAAAATCTCACACCAACTGAGAACCGAACCACGATCTCTCGACTGAAATACTAGTGTACTAACTACAGTGCTACCTCAGCTCCCCGATGATGGGTGATTCAGTTAAATAATAATGCACCTTGTCAGTGTCTATTATAGGCTGATAGGAAGAACTCACTAAAAACCCAAAACAAACTGAGCCCCTGTACAACAAAATCTCCACCACTTCATCCTCGAAGGCGATGTATGCTATGAGACTACCGTTACCATTTTTATGATCATCTTGGCTAAACTCATAGGTTAGGCATACCTATGCTTTTATATATCAATAAACAACAAATAATATATGTATAATAAGTGATATATTGTTGAAATATGCTGAGCATGCTAAAACTAAACAGTTGAATGTCTTGACAGTACACAGCACTAAAACTCAGCACACACACTTAGCTAAGGGGCAGTACAGTAGACACACTTAGCTAAGGGGCAGTACAGCACACACATTTAGCTAAGAGGCAGTAAAGTAGACACACTTAGCTAAGGGGCAGTACAGCACATACACTTAGCTAAGGGGCAGTACAGTAGACACACTTAGCTAAGGGGCAGTACAGCACAAACATTTAGCTAAGGGGCAGTACAGCACAAACACTTAGCTAAGGGGCAGTGTGGTAGACACACTTAGCTAAGGGGCAGTATAGCACAAACACTTAGCAATGGGGCAGTACAGCACATACACTTAGCTAAGGGGCAGTACAGTAGACACACTTAGCTAAGGGGCAGTATAGCACAAACACTTAGCTAAGGGACAGTGCAGTACACACAATTAGCTAAGGGACAGTACAGCACAAACACTTAGCTAAGGGACAGTACAGTACACACAATTAGCTAAGTGACAGTACAGCACAAACATTTAGCTAAGGGGCAGTACAGTAGACACACTTAGCTAAGGGGCAGTACAGCACATACACTTAGCTAAGGGGCAGTACAGTAGACACACTTAGCTAAGGGATAGTACAGCACAAACACTTAGCTAAGGGACAGTACAGTACACACAATTAGCTAAGGGACAGTACAGCACAAACACTTAGCTAAGAATATTCAAAAGTTGTGTACTGTATGTGCTTATCTGTGGTGTGAGTCTAGGAAGTAACTGGAAACGAAATGTCCAAATTGTCATATTTCCATAAAACATGTCTGAGAAAGATTAATCAAATGTTCTGGCTAAATGTCTATCATCAATCAAGAACTGCTTAGGCCGATCTAAGACAACTTGAACAAAAGGAAAGAGGCAGATCTAAGACTACTGGGAGAAGACGAAAGAGGACGACATAAAACAACTAGGAGAAGACGAAAAAGGCCGACCTAAGACAACTGGGAGAAGACGAAAGAGGCCGACCTATAACAACTGGGAGAAGACGAAAGAGGCCGACCTATAACAACTGGGAGAAGATAAAAGAGACCGACCTATAACAACTTGGAGAAGACAAAAGAGGCCGACCTATAACAACTTGGAGAAGACAAAAGAGGCCGACCTATAACAACTGGGAGAAGACGAAAGAGGTTGACCTAAGACAACTTGAAAGAGAGGAAAGAGGCTCTAAGACTATTGAGAGAACAAGAAGCCTAAGACTACTAAAAGTACACGAAAGACGCCCACCTAAGACTACTTGGAGAAGACGAAAGAGGCCGATCTAAGGCAACTGGGAGAAGACGAAAGAGGCTGATCTAAGACAACTGGGAGAAGACGAAAGAGCCCGACCTAAGACTACTTGGAGAAGACGAAAGAGGCCGATCTAAGGCAACTGGGAGAAGACGAAAGAGGCTGATCTAAGACAACTGGGAGAAGACGAAAGAGCCCGACCTAAGACTACTTGGAGAAGACGAAAGAGGCCGACCTAAGACAACTGGGAGAAGACGAAAGAGGCTGATCTAAGAATACTAGGAGAAGACAAAAGAGGTTGATCTAAGACTACTAGGAGAAGACAAAAGAGGTTGATCTAAGACTACTAGGAGAAGACAAAAGAGGTTGATCTAAGACTACTGGGAGAAGACGAAAGAGGCCGATCTAAGACTACTTGGAGAAGACGAAAGAGGCCGACCTAAGACAACTGGGAGAAGACGAAAGAGGCTGATCTAAGACTACTGGGAGAAGACAAAAGAGGCCACCCTAAGACAACTGGGAGAAGACGAAAGAGGCTGATCTAAGACAACTGGGAGAAGACAAAAGAGACCAACCTAAGACAACTCGGAGAAGACGAAAGAGGCTGATCTAAGACAACTGGGAGAAGACAAAAGAGGCTGATCTAAGACAACTGGGAGAAGACGAAAGAGGCTGATCTAAGACAACTGGGAGAAGACGAAAGAGGCCAACCTAAGACAACTCAGAGAAGACGAAAGAGGCCGACCTAAGACTACTGTGAGAAGACGAAAGAGCTCGACCTAAGACTACTTAAACCCTAGCATGACCACGAAAGTAGATCCGCACCTGCCCCTGTAAGTTTGAGACCTCTACAGCTGATTTCTACTCATGCTTTAACCATCCCAGCTGTACCTTTCAAATATGAACCAAAGAATTATAACTCCTGTGATGCGAGTGGATAATGGTGGTAAATGTATTGACGTCCAAGTTTTCTTGTTGTCTTGATCTTGATAACCCGTTTCCCAGCGTAGCTGCTGGTCCCAACTTCGTCTCCAGTGGACCCTGTCTTAGGCCACGGAAGTCCAGTGCGTGGTAAGTGCTCCTATAGAGGAATTACGGATTTTGCGGATTACAGAAAGGGAGTCTGACCAACGCATTGGAAGTCTTCCCCGTGGTATCTTCTTACTTCGGGGGTACCAGACTGCTGTCGATGTGCTCCATCGACCATTGTTTCGTCGCAACATGTGACCTGCCCATCTATATATTGCCTTGGCTGCATGGATTACCGCATCGTTCATCAAGGACAATCGTCTTATGTCAGAATTGTGGAGACCTTGCAAATGGTAGTTCCGGAGAATAGTTCCGACCAAGAGTCTCTCAAGGGAGACCTGGGTAACCCTAAATTTGTCCTCTAGTTATTTTGTCTCGGCACAGTAGCACATAGCAGGAGTACAGTGGAATTGAAGAGGGAGGCTCGTAGGTCATGGTCATGACAACCATATAGGACCGTGTTAATAGACAAGAAGGCTGTCCAACCCACGAGGCGACATCTTGTCAGTTCAGGTTCCAGGTTATTCTCCATACTGAGAAGACGTCCAAGATAAATGTACTCGTTGACATCCTCTAATCGTCTCTCGCCAAGGAAGACTGAATCACAAGTGGCGAAGCGATTGCGCAACACCTTGGTCTTCGAGATATTTATCTCCAGACCTGCCTTCTTGTCCTCTCCATCGAGTAGTTGCATCATTTGGTTGGCTTCTGCTACGGACTCTGTGATGAGCACTATGTCATCGGCAAATCGAAGGTGATTGAGGCGTCTGCTGTCAATATTGATACCAAAGTGTCCCGATTGCATCGGCTAATGACTGATTCCAAACATGCAGAGAAGAGGTTCGGTAAAATACGATTGCCCTTATGAATTGGAAGGGACGAAATGTGGTAGTGCAGTTCGTATAACTGTTAGTGAGAACTCTGATGTAACCAGGATCGACACCTTGTTTCAACAGTGAACGCCAGACAAAATGTGGTTCTACCGAATCAAAAGCCTTGTTATAGTCGATGAAGGTGGAAATTAAGGGCGTCTGGAACTCTCGGGCTATCTCAATAAGACGGCAAAAGACTCTTCTTTTCTTGCATACTATTTTTTTTAAAATTATTTTCAAAGACTCCTTGTTTAACGACACACAAAATAATCCGTAACCATGACTCCTCCCGTTACTTTCCGGGCAGCAAGAAACGTCCTCCACCTTTTTCCGCCTACTGACATCCTTTGGACGGTACGATGTCAAGCCAAATGGAGTCACATGGACAGAACTCAAGGAGATAACACACAAAAAGGAATCAATGGTGAGTGACTGTTGCTATTCTGGGTTCCAATTGAACAGATGGTAAACAGTAAGGAAATAAAGACCGTACGATAGAACCAGATAGGTACTGGGTGGAAGCCCACATGGGATGATAATAGTGGGGAGGTAAAAAAAACCGAGAAAAGTATAATAGTTCATGCCCACTGTCTGTGGACAGTCATATGTTTACAATAGGATGACAGCCGCTTCTCTTCTTCCCCCCCCCCCCCCCCCGTTATAGAAAACCCCTTTTCTTTTTTCGTGTAGCTTACAGTGTCTAGAGGATGAGGTAGCATCTTTCGGTATGCTTGGCAGGTATCAGTTTATTTTCTTTGCTCCCCTTGCAGGCCTTAGTTCGCGACAGTATGATTTGTGTGGGCATACGTTGTCGTGTATATGACTGTGCAATTATATCCTAGATCTGCACTAGCTACCGCATGAGGGACATACGTGGACGGCGTTGGTAGCAGAAAAGCTCTGTGTGGGCACCTTTCGGGCTGCTCTCTTCTTCCCCGCTAGATCAGAGATTTCCTGCTTGTCCGGGAGAGCGCGTTGTGAATTTGCAGAGCGCCAGGCTGAGCAGTCCGACGCAAGCGACTCCCAAGATGCAACATCGATATTGAAAGCTTTCAATGAGCCCTTTATCGAATCTTTGTTTCTTTACTTCTGCTCGCATGATGAACGCGTGCCTGTCTTGAGTACAACATAAAGCAGTTGTTTAAGCAGACGGTGATCGGGCATGTGAACAACAGACAACCCAAGTGAAAGTGACTGGTTTGATTGCCGTACACTGTTCAGTCTAGCAAGCGTAGATGAGGGACACAGTAGCACACATACGTCAATCAATCTTAACTTAACGTCTTTTTACTGGTTTGGAAGACTCTGCAGAGCCTGTATACAACCAGTTTCATTTATATTTCCTTAATCTAAAAACTATACGCATCCAATCTATTCTTGAATTAATTAATTGACCCTGCCTCCACTATTTCCCGTGACAATGCATTCCAAGCATTCACCACTCTTTGATTAAAAAAATATTTCCTAATATCTAATCTAGACCTTTGTTTAATCAATTTGTATCTGTCCCCTCAATCAATCAACACCTTTACATGTCCCTCTGAAGCATGTATTCAACAAAAACACACCAAGCCACCAAATGTTGACGAGTCCATATCAATTGACATTTCTGTGGCTTGACGTTTCTATAGGATGGGGTAGCCAACCCCATGCCCAACCCTGCTTAGTTGCCTCTTACAACATGCCTGGCAGGTTACAGTTGTACTATTCATTTACTCCCCCCCCCCCCCCCCCTTTCAAGCCTTGTAACACACATACATTCTCCTCTGAAATATTAAAGCAGAAATCTTGTATAATTAAATCAGATCCCCGATCAATGTTCTTACCGTTAGATGTTGGAGGACTTTCGGAGTTAGAGGCACCTCCGTTGCTTTTATGTACAACTCCTCTCTCAAGCTACTCATTGCTGCCCTCATGCTCCCCTGCAGACCACTAAACCAGTAATCCAAGTGAATAAAACAAGCGTATCCATTGCACCACGTGCTTCTGAATTATTTCACGAACTTTAAATACTACACATATGATTTACGTTTCTTCGTTCAAGTATTTACGCCTCATCATGAATGCACGTAAAGACAGTCAGCTTGCGGTTATTAGTATGTTCATTGATCGTGATCTTCTTCTTCTACTTTCAGACATCAACTTGAATATGTCTAAAGAAATCGGTAACCAGCCTGAGGTTATTCCTATCTCTATACAGCTTGTCCAGGAATGGTGCTGATGATGCTCATGTGGGAGGAGGAGAGGAGTTAAGTGGCTATATTTTTTATTTTTTTTACAAGAACCTGGCAACACAGAAGAGTACTCGATAATTGACAACTAGCTACAACAGTGTCAATCTGGAAAAAGGAAGACAATAAAAGAAATTATTGCATACAGGGGCGTATCACTTCTGAAGCATACTGAAAAAATGTACGCAAAAATACTTCAACTAAGAAAAAGATAAACTGATGAACAAAGCTTAGTTCGTATTCTGGGACGGCGTTGGTTAGTGGTTTAGTCGGATGGCTCACAATCCAAAGGTGCTGGGTTCGCTTCACATCACAGCATCGGTCGTTACCCCGGGAAAACAGACCTTTAGAAAATGCAAGAGGAAGCAGAACCTTACATAAAATGAATGCCGAAGTCGGATGCACTGGGCAGATAAGCGCAAAATAAAAACACAGTGCAACGCACACCGCCTTGGGGAATATAGAAATAGGCGAACGCAAAACAAAAACCAAAAAAAGTTCGGATTCATATAAGGGAATGGGCTGTTCTGATGCCGTAACCACCATAAGGCAATTAGGTGAAAGGAGAATAGTGTAAATATTTAAAAACATCTATTGATCAAACGAAAGCTTTTCATACAGCAAATGTGGGTAATTTTTAGAGGACTATAGAATACAAGGTCGACTTCTGGATATTGTTATAGCGCAGTACGGTCTGCATTGATGTACCTAAAATCTGGTTACGGTGAATCAAATGCAGTAGAGTGTTCAAGGCGTCAACATCAGGGTGCGGATCATTGTGGTAATAGCAAATGTCGCACCATCAATGGTCGTTGTGAGCTGTTGAGACTCAAGCCTGAACTATGAGATTTGTTTCCAAATGTGACCATCAACATATCCGCACCTCAACTGACTCGCCTTCACACCCGAGGGGCTCTCTGCTTAAACATAATTGGGAATGATTGAAGAAACGATTAGGGAACTATGTGCAGGGGACTAGCAATCTCCCCATGTAAAAACAATTACTAGTAACACTGCACTGCAAAGAACTGGTTCATGATTCCCTAATAACTAGATATGGTAAACTAAATACAGTCTTGGACTTGTACTCCACCATCTGGAATGACAGGTAGACGATGTATAAGAGTTAGGGTATTGCTTCTACAGGACGACTCTTCAACTCATAGGGGTTTACACATTCCACCATTTCACACAGGTCCAAAGCCAGGCAATCACGGAATAACCAGGTGGGCCTCGGACTGCACTGGTGAGGTGTACCCCGGACTGCACTGGTCAGGTGGACCTCGGACTGCACTGGTCAGGTGGACCCCGGACTGCACTGGTAAAGTGGACTTCGGACTGCACTGGTCAGGTGAACATCGGACTGCACTGGTCAAGTGGATCTCGGACTGCACTGGCCATATGCACCCCTGACTGCACTGGCCATATGGACCCCTGACTGCACTGGTCAGGTGGACTCCGAAATGCACGTGCTAGGTGGGACTGCACTAGTCAGGTGTACCTCGGACTGCACTGGCCATGTAGACCCCAGCCCACCTTCTCAAATACCCCTCGTATGCAAGACGAGCAACAGCAATCAGTTACCCAAAAAAAACCGCTGTAAAGCGTCAGCTCAACTCAGCACGATTAGCTCTCGCTAGAACAACAACCAAATCATCTATCACTCCGTCCATCTGCCTATATTGGTGTGCCATTATAGCCATCACTCTCTCTCTAACTCTCCCTCTCTTTATCTCTCTCTCTCTCTCTCTTTCTCTCTGATTCCATGTGTTAGCGTGCTAGCACGGCCAGGATAATAATACTACTAATAAAAATAATCAATACAGATGCTGGGTCCTAAGGCGATATTGTTGGTAGCGGGCCAATTTGTGGTTAGATGGAACGGTACGTGGCTTGGCCAGCTACGATGACACGGAGTGCCATAAAAGTGACTCTGTTTGGTGCAGAAAAGCTAAGAATTTTACGGACCATTGATGTAATAATGAGAAAATGTAATCAACACAAATGGACTACTGCTACACTGATAGCATGCTGTAAGAGGCAACTATCAGTGAGGTTTTACAGCTTTTGTGTAGAGAACTCGACCACACATGACACCGCATAGTGGTGGTGGTGATGATGGTGGTGGTGGTGGTGGTGGTGGTGGTGGTGGTAGTAGTAGTAGTAGTAGTAGTAGTAGTAGTAGTAGTGGTAGTGGTAGTAGTAGTAGTAGTAGTAGTAGTAGTAGTGATGGTAGTAGTTGAGGCAGTAGTAGTTGTAGTGTAGTAGTAGTTGTAGTAGTAGTAATCGTGCTAGCAGTAGTGGTAGTACAAGCGACAGTATCAGTAGTAGCTATTTTCTTTGGCATTCGTCGTGGATATATGTGCCGATTTCAGTTGGCTTTTTTTTTATAGTATCAGGTGTGTCTTACCACTGTGATCCCTATTTTCTCTTAAACAGACCGCACTATGCTGCCTGTTTCCAGGGCCGCCGTTTGGAGGCGGAATAGGGTTTTGGTCAGCTCTTATTTGCTGATCCTGATCCAAGCAGTGAGCTATGACTCGATGGCTGCTTTCAGCTCACTCCCTGATGCATCTTTGGTCCCCTGTTAGGAGTCTACATTGGAGTAGGTCTGAGCGTGTATTTTAGGTTTGGCGACCAGTCCCCCACTCTGATTCATACAGAAAAATTACGTTAAAATATATGATTTTAAAATTAACACCAATAATTGAAAAATCTCAACTGAACAAACAATGTTCAATCTGGATTCTACAAGGAGATGGAACGCCCTTACCGTTTCAGCTCCCTAAGAAGCATAGGTTTCCAACTAATACGAGCCAGGCTATCAAACGTTGACCTGTCTATATTTATTGAAGTTTTGGTGGCTTAAAGTTTCTACAGGATTGGGTTGGCACTCCCATTCCCAACCCTTTTAAATCGGTTTTAAAGATAAGCCTGGCAGGTTACTGTGTTATCCTTTGCAGACAATCAAAGCCGAATATACGAGGAGGAAGATAGACTAAAATCGGAAGAATTTTCCCACCAAACAGAGACCTATCGCTCTCGAGTATGGAGGTCAGAGACTCCAACTGCATAGTGGTTGGAGATTTCAACAGCCACTCGGAGAGATGGGGATACTCTGACACAGACAGCAGAGGTGACGAAGTGGAAGATTGGGAGATAGATGCAAATCTCTCCCTAATCAATAGGCCGGAGGATAGCCCTAGCTTCTATTCAAGAACATGGCA
The DNA here is from genome assembly GCA_036924085.1 of Ariolimax columbianus. Lineage (NCBI taxonomy): Eukaryota > Metazoa > Mollusca > Gastropoda > Stylommatophora > Arionidae > Ariolimax > Ariolimax columbianus. The sequence continues at coordinate 21,342,510 of JAVGWX010000014.1, read as the reverse complement.
TACCACCTCGACTCCAGATTTGGCCTTCTCCACACAGGACATACACTATAAAATAGACCGCCAGGTGCTAAACCAACTGGCAGGTAGCGACCACAGGCCGATCAGGCTAACCATTGACATGGAAGTAGGCCCACAGGAAACAAAACCGCTCCCACGTTGGAATTACAAACGAGCCGACTGGGACAGATTTGCAATCCTAACAGATGGGCTGTGTGAAACCATCAACACACGAAACACCAAAATGAAGCCCATGGTAGAGAGCCTAAGCAAGGCAATAACGCAAGCCGCCACTGAAACCATCCCAAGAGGAGCTAGGAAAAACTATAAGCCCTACTGGAATGATGAGTTACAGAAAGTGGAAGATGCAGTAACAAATGCTAGAAACATGGCAGAACGAGAAAAATCCGTGGAGGCAAACATCGCCCTCAAAGCCGCCGCGGCGAAGTACAAACACACTCTCAAGCAAACAGCAAGAGAAAGTTGGAAAAATAAAACGGAAAGTTTAAACCTGGACAAAGAAGGGAACAAGCTATGGAAGCTAGTCAGAGCCATGAACGACGAAACCCCGTCAAATAAACAAATTACTATCAAGCAAGGCGAGAACTTGATCACAGGTAAGAAAGCCGCAAACGCCTTTGTCGATCACTATGCCAGAGCAAACCACATCGAGGTCCCTGCAGATAAGCATACAGACATTAGCGAAGAGCTAAAGGGGCACGAAAACAAAAATACGGCTCCTGAAGAGCACATGATGGCCAAACTAACAATGCGCGAAATGGAAGAGGCTATGAGAACACTAAAGAGAAGGAAATCTCCCGGAAAAGACGGGATAACAAACGAAATGCTGATGGGGCTGGGCCAAACAGCGAAGGAAAAACTACTGTCAGTCCTGAACCAAAGCTGGAAAAGGGGTATTGTACCCCAGGCATGGAAAGATGCAATACTGGTACCAGTACCAAAAACAGGAAAGGACAAAACAGATCCGAATGGATACAGGCCCATAAGCCTACTGAGCTGTGTCGGCAAGCTGATGGAACGGATGATAAACACCAGACTGATGTGGCATCTGGAAGAAAAACGAATACTAATTCCACAGCAAGCCGGCTTTAGACAGCACAGATCCACTGAGGACCAGGTCATCCTCATAGCCCAGGAGATAGAAGATGCCTACCAGGCACAGAAACACACAGTAGCTGTTTGGGTGGATCTGGAAAAGGCATTTGACAAAGTCTGGAAGGATGGACTTAGAGTCAAGCTAAGAAGAAGTGATGTTTGTGGGAAGATGTACAAGTGGATCAACCACTACCTCAAACAAAGAACGGCCAGAGTCCAAGTACAAGGGCAGATGAGCAAAAAGGTGACACTCGAGCAGGGAGTACCCCAAGGGGGAGTACTGTCACCCACACTCTTCCTGGTATATATAAACGATATTACAGAGAATATACCAAGAAGAGTCCATAGCTCAATGTTTGCAGACGATCTGGCTATGTGGACCTCTGAAAAGAATCTCACCATAGCAAGAAATCGGATGCAAACGGCCCTAACATCGCTGGAAGAGTGGGCGAACTCATGGCTGGTCAAAATAAACGAGGAGAAAACCACGTGCACAATATTCTCGCTCTCATTAAAACCCCAAAGTACCAAACTAAGCCTAAATGGCAAAATCCTGCAGCCAAACGACAACCCAACCTATCTGGGAGTCACATTTGATCGGCGCATGACATGGAAAAGTCAGATTGAGAGAAACCGAATGAAAGCCAGAGAAAGAATGGCGATCATGAGGAAACTTGCTGGCACAAGCTGGGGAGCAGACGAAGGCATACTAAAGAAACTGTACACTGGAAGAGTGAGACCAGTTCTCGAGTATGGCATCGCGGCTTGGACAACAGCAGCGAAGGCGAACTTCGACAAAGTTAACAAACTTCAAAACCAAGCTATGAGAATCATAACTGGTGGCATGAAGTCAACGCCAATTGTAGAACTTGAAAAGATTACAAAACTGCAATCCATGACCGACAGAAGAGACTGCAGAGCCCAGCTGCAGTCAGAGAAACTCCGAAGACTGACGGACCATCCAATGTACCAGAGGCTAAACAATTTGGGAACTGGGAAACTAAAGCGGAGAAACTTTGCAGAAATAGCCAAAGCAAAGATGCACGAAGATCCCATAAACGCACTAACAACACCAAAACCCATCACTACTGTACGAAAACCTACTTGGAGGCAGGATATATTTCCAGAGGTGGTAGAAAATATACCAGGCATTGCAAACAAAAACTGCCAGACCGAAAAAGAAAGGAGAGATACTACCCTAAGCTTCATAACGAAAAGCTACCCAAGCATGGACTGGACCCATGCATACACCGACGGCTCTGTAACAAACACTACACAGAACGGAGGGGCAGGAGCATTCCTGAACCTACCAAATGGCAGAAAAATAACACTGTCATTCGCTACTGGTAAGTACACGAGCAATTTCAGAGCAGAGGCAGAGGCACTGAGGGCGGCAGTGGAAGAAATGGTAACACACAGTGAAAATGAGAGCCATATAGTCCTGCTGACAGATGCTCTCGAAGTAGTCACAGCGCTAAAAAGCCAGAAAAACACTGAGCTTAATGACTTAAGAGCAGCACTCTGCAAACTGTGCCAACAGTCCGCACCAAAAAGGGTAGTGGTACAGTGGGTTCCGTCACACTGCAACATCCAAGGCAACGAGGAGGCAGACAGACTGGCAAAAGAAGGTGCAAGGCTACCACAAATAGATACCAGTATGACGTACGAAGAGTCAAAACGGCTTATCAAAGCCAGGTACATGTCCAAATGGGAAACCGAACATACTGGTTACACCAAAAACGATGCCTATTACCAGTTGAACCGAAGAGAGCAGGTCGTTGTCTTCAGACTTCGCACTGGCCACAACAGACTGAGGTACCACCTCTTCAACAAATTGAAGATAGGGTGTACCGACGAATGCCCGTGCGGTACTGGTAAAATGACCACTGAACATCTGCTGCAGAACTGCCCGACATACGAGGATCAGAGAGAGCAGATGTGGCCATTGCCAGTGGAACTGCAAGACAAGCTCTATGGTAGTGGCGAGAGTCTCAGGATGACCGCCGCTTTTTTCGAGAAAATAATGGTTACTGTCTGACTGTGTACGCAGAAGAAGAAGAAGAAGAATTTTCTTGGTACAGCCTGTTAAAGGTATAGCATTGGTGTCAGCACATCGAAGACATACACTAGGATGATTAGCAGATCACCATATAATATACCCTATAATTGGCATAGCTCCACCAGCCGCCAGAAGTAGTGGCTGCTGAAATTGAACGGAAAAAAAACAGGATAACGACCCTAGACGCCCAATGTTTGGACATCAGGAGCAGATCAGAAGACTCAAATCCAGGCAGTTTCCTGAAATAAACAAAGTCCATACAGTCAAGCCGTGACAGTCGTCGTACTGAATTATGGCACGAAATGATACAGTACCCAGCGATCGAGCTTCGGTGAAACCTGCCTCTGGACATCATTTACTCTACTCACTTTGGAAAACAACAAATAGGCTTCGAACTGAGGTATCACGATGTAGAAAGAACATGAAGAGATAGGGTCTCTCATACGGCGATACATGTGACTGCGGTACGGTACAAGATACAGGTCATGTCCCAATCTTCCGGATGTGACGAGAGCGACATTCTGAAGACGAATGACAGGCCAATTCAAGTCGTTGATCATTGGATGGACGCGAGGTGCTTGAATACGGAAAGTAAGTAAGTAAGCACATCTGACCCACTTCTTTGTTTGTTTGTTTGTTGTTTAATGCCCACATTGAGTAAGTTTACTCTTTTGTGCGCCCTGAAAAGGACGTTAAGTGGGGGGTTGGGGGGGGGGGGGGGGGGGGGGGTAGTAGATTTTCTCACATCTTGAGCATGCTGACGAAGGTGGACTGCGGTCCCCCAGTCAGTTGTGCTATGATTGGCTTCATCTGCGTGGCGCTCACTACTCCGGGGATCACCTGACCCACTAATACGTGTTAACGATACCAAATTTAACAGGCCCCAGAGCTTAAATACCTGGGAATCATTATTACGGAAAATGGAAGGCTTTTTTAGAGAAGGCGAAACTAGATATTAGATAATCTCTATCCCAACTACTTAAACACACGAATATCAGTTGGTCACAAAACGACAACTGATAAACAGTGTATGTACACCAACTCTTTCCAACTTGTTTCAGACTTGGCCCTTATCCAAGGCACACAAGAGGAACCCATATCCAAGGCACATAAGAGGAACATTTGGGCGTGTGAAATTAAACGTTTTATACAAGCCACACGTGTCACTGTGAGAGATAGAATGAGAAATGTGGAGATTATAAATATTGTGATAACTACTCTTTGTGCTGAATACATCGCGAGACGGAAGATAATGTGGTTTGTCATCTCATGAGAATGCGCAATGATCAACTACTGTTGCAATAAACACGGACACAGGCTTCAAGGGAGAACATTAAGGGGATGATTGAGATGAAGACATAGAAGAACATTAAGGGAATGATTGAGATAAAGACATAGAAGAACATTAAGGGAATGATTGAAATGAAGACATAGAAGAACATTAAAGGAATGATTGAAATGAAGACATAGAAGAACATTAAGGGAATGATTGAAATGAAGACACGATGCCTATTACCAGTTGAACCGAAGAGAGCAGGTAGTTGTCTTCAGACTTCGCACTGGCCACAACACACTGAGGTACCACCTATACAACAAATTGAAGATAGGGTGTACCGACGAATGCCCGTGCGGTACTGGTAAAATGACCACTGAACATCTGCTGCAGAACTGCCCGACATACGAGGATCAGAGAGAGCAGATGTGGCCATTACCAGTGGAACTGCAAGACAAGCTCTATGGCAGTGGCGAGAGCCTCAGGATGACCGCCGCTTTTCTCGAAAAAATAATGGTTACTGTCTGACTGTGTACGCAGAAGAAGAAGAAGAAGAAATGAAGACATAGAAGAACATTAAAGGAATGATTGAAATGAAGACATAGAAGAACATTAAAGGAATGATTGAGATGAAGACGAACGAGAACAATAAGAGAATGATTAAGATGAAGAAGAACATTAAATGAATGATTAAGATGAAGAAGGAGAAAATTAAAAGAATGATTAAGAATGAAGGAGAAGGAAAATATTAAGAGAATGATTAAGATCAAGACGAAGGAGAATATTAAGAGAATGATTAAGATGAGAAGAAGAACATTAAATGAATGATTAAGATGAAGAGCCGCCTAGAGCAGTGGTTAACGAACTGGCTTCGCATCTGAGTGGTCCTGTGTTCATTCCCCAGTTGAGGCGAAGATGTTTTTTCAGACCGCAAATGATCCCGGGTCGACCCAGCCTTAAATAGGTACCGGTTCAGTCCAGGAAGTAAAAGCGGCGAGGGAGAGGAGGTGGCTACCGCCTTTATATAGCGGAGCCTTTGAAATGTGAGATTGCTAACATCTCACTCCCCTACGGCAGTAATGCTATGGGTTACTTTACTTTTTTAAGATGAAGAAGGAGAACAAGATGAAGAAGGAGAACAAGATGAAGGCAAAGAAGACAAATATGATGAATTAGAATTCAACTATGACTAAAAAGAAGCAACGAAGTGACAACCCTATTGCAGTTTATGTCAACACCGAGTTGAACAAGTGTTTGCACTACAATACACCCAACAATGAAACATAATTATAATCTCTCCCCTTCCGCGTCTTAGCTGGCTTTTGATCCAGCCAAAGCGGTTCTACGCCCACTCCTCACTCTGCTCGGTTCGCTTGTACTACCAAAACAGGTATAATACGAGCATTTGTAAAACATATACGCTATACGAACGACCGCTCTTGCGAACGTTTTCAGTTATAACCAGGACCTGTGCATACGAACGACTCTATTAAACATTTTTACAACATAGTTTTTAAACCGGCCAGTCGCCCAGTTTCAAAATTGTCTGTGCGCCATCTTTCCACTTTTGCAAGAATCAAATTATGCTAATAGTAAGATTCTGTTTAGTTAAGTTTATTTGTTGTTTATTTATCTGTCGAATGCATTTATAAACTCTATCAATTACGCGGTTTACCTTCTTCGGCCCACAAAATGTAGTAAGTTGAAAAAAATTAAGACAATTCAGCTTTACGAACTACTACGCCACCAGACAACTGAAAAAAAAATGAACAGATTCGAACCACAGACTTCCAGGTGACTGGTGATTCTAGCTGCAAAGAAAGACAGGAGCTGGTGGACTATGTCAACTAACCACCAATAATGACTTTGCAGCAAAGAATATTCATTATTTGAAACATGGTCCGAGTCCGGATTGCACATTATTTTTCTTTGTTTTCTGTTGCCTTGTGCAAATCTACATTAAGCATATATGTTGTATAGATAAGGTGAGAGAATACATCCCTGTCTTACTCCCTTTTGTACTGCAAACCACTCTGATGTTTGCCCAGATACTCGTACAGCGGCTTGTTGATCTTGGTATAATGTTTCAATGAGATGAATATTATGCACAGGAAACCCCATTTCCTTCATGATTTTCTACAGATTTTGATGTTTTGCCGTATCCAAGGCCTTGGTGTAATCAATGAAACATGTGTACAGATCTACATTAAATTCTCTACATTTTTCGTAGATATTCCTCATATTGAATATGTGGTCCCTGATACCTCTGTCTTTCCTAAAGACCTGCCTGGACTACTTGAATTTCAGATTCAAACCTTTTCTCTATCCTTTTAATAGGATTCGCAAGAGTATCATGCTAGCGTGGCTGATCAGCGCGATAGTTCGGTAGTTCATGCAAAGCTTCAGGTCGCCTTTTATGGGGAGTGGAATATAAATTGATTTCTTCCATACTTCTGGCCACTCTGCGCTGTGCCATATCTATTTACACAGCTTGTGATAGACTCGAGCACTCCTTGAGAAGACGAGAACATTGAAAGTTTCGACCCATTTACGATTGGCGGGTACGAGATTCCAGAGTTACGATACGCAGACGACACAGTGATACTATCAAGAAGTGCAGAAGGGCTAGAGCAGCTAATTTCAGCCGTAAATGGACATAGTAAAGATCAAAACCTGTTTATAAACATAATAAAACAAAGATAATGACCACCGACAAAACACAATGTAAGCATAAATTTTACAGTGGGTGGTGAGGAAATAGATCAAGTCACACATTTTGAATATCTGGGCTCCAGAATTGACAAAAATGGTGACTGCTCGAAAGAAATCAGAAGAGGCAATGCAGAGATTGACCAGCTGAAGAAATTATGGCAGAGCACCAACAAAATGATAAAAGTAAAAGTCTTGAGAGCCTGTGTTTTTCCTGTGGCAGCTTATTTGGCCGCGAATCATGGACGATTACCAAAACTTCTAGACAAAGAATCGAATCATTTGAGTCAAAGTGTTACAGAAAGATCCTCAGAATACCAGGGACAGAGAAAAAAGACAAATGTAGACATTCGGCAAGAGTTGAGCATAGAGGAGAACTGGTTTATCAATTCCATTTTGGCCAGAAAATGCAAATATTTTGGTCACATCAAGAGACACAGCGGTCTCGACAGAACAGTGATGGAAGGTATGGTGCCAGGCAAAAGAGGAAGGGGTAGACCAAGAAGACGATGGCACCAAGATATCCAGGAATGCCTGAGCATGACAGTGGCGGAAGCTGGTGTTTTGGCACGGAAATGAGTTTCTTTCAGACAGACTGTGGTGGGAGCGACGTTCTACAAAGGACATACTACATGATGATATGCAAATAAACTTGTCTTTGTAATTGTTGTCGCTGAAAATTGTCATATCTATTGACCTCTGGTTTTCCATTTATTGTGTAACTGTCCCCCCAAAATAACAGTCAGGATAGAGAGATTTTAGACGTCTCATAGTAGAGGTTGTTGCTGTTGTTGGTGGTGGTCTTGTTGGTGATGATAATGCCAATCGTACTTGAGTTAGGTACTCTTGATTACTTTCTTTGGTGACGGGTTACAGTGGCTCTCTTCACATCCCGAGACGTACTTGAGAAGGCGGACAGAGTCCTCCTGCATGTAGTGCAATGCGAGGCTCCTCAGTTAGCTCACCATTTTAGGGATCATAGTGCAGGTCCCAACCTCGTTAACCAGACTGGCAAGATACAGCCTCTTTCCAGGGAGAACCGCTTGATCAGTATGGTGCACATGAACTTGACTAACATAGTCTGATCAGCATGTTTTGCTCAACGGATTTCAGCCTGCACTCTTCGATTTTGAATTATCAATGGTTCTTTACCATGTGCACGGACCAACGAAAATAATTCGTTAATCTCCGATAGGAATTGGTATTAGCTCCTATCTCCCTCTGGAGACTTAGGAATGTTTGAAACTTGTAGTCTGATCAGCATGTTTTGCTGAACGGATGTCAGCCTGCACTCTTCGATTTTGAACTGTCAATGGTTCTTTACCATGTGCACGGACCAACGAAAATAATTCGTTAATCTCCGATAGGAATTGGTACTAGGTCATATCTCCCTCTGGAGACTTAGGAATGTTTGAAACTTGTAGTCTGATCAGCATGTTTTGCTGAACGGATGTCAGCCTGCACTCTTCGATTTTGAATTGTCAATGGTTCTTTACCATGTGCACGGACCAACGAAAATAATTCGTTAATCTCCCATAGGAATTGGTACTAGGTCATATCTCCCTCTGGAGACTTAGGAATGTTTGAAACTTGTAGTCTGATCAGCATGTTTTGCTGAACGGATGTCAGCCTACACTCTTCGATTTTGAATTGTCAATGGTTCTTTACCGTGTGCACGGACCAACGAAAATAATTTGTTAATCTCCGATAGGAATTGGTACTAGGTCCTATCTCCCTCTGGAGACTTAGGAATGTTTGAAACTTGTAGTCTGATCAGCATGTTTTGCTGAACGGATTTCAGCCTGCACTCTTCGATTTTGAATTGTCAATGGTTCTTTACCATGTGTACGGAACAACGAAAATAATTCGTTAATATCCGATAGGAATTGGTACTAGGTCCTATCTCCCTCTGGAGACTTAGGAATGTTTGAAACTTGTAGTCTGATCAGCATGTTTTGCTGAACGGATGTCAGCCTGCACTCTTCGATTTTGAATTGTCAATGGTTCTTTACCATGTGCACGGACCAACGAAAATAATTCGTTAATCTCCGATAGGAATTGGTACTAGGTCCTATCTCCCTCTGGAGACTTAGGAATGTTTGAAACTTGTAGTCTGATCAGCATGTTTTGCTGAACGGATTTCAGCCTGCACTCTTCGATTTTGAATTGTCAATGGTTCTTTACCATGTGTACGGACCAACGAAAATAATTCGTTAATCTCCGATAGGAATTGGTACTAGGTCCTATCTCCCTCTGGAGACTTAGGAATGTTTGAAACTTGTAGTCTGATCAGCATGTTTTGCTGAAAGGATGTCAGCCTGCACTCTTCGATTTTGAATTGTCAATGGTTCTTTACCATGTGCACGGACCAACGAAAATAATTCGTTAATCTCCGATAGGAATTGGTACTAGGTCTTATCTCCCTCTGGAGACTTAGGAATGTTTGAAAATTGTAGTCTGATCAGCATGTTTTGCTGAACGGATTTCAGCCTGCACTCTTCGATTTTGAATTGTCAATGGTTCTTTACCATGTGCACGGACCAACGAAAATAATTCGTTAATCTCCGATAGGAATTGGTACTAGGTCCTATCTCCCTCTGGAGACTTAGGAATGTTTGAAACTTGTAGTCTGATCAACATGTTTTGCTGAACGGATTTCAGCCTGCACTCTTCGATTTTGAATTGTCAATGGTTCTTTACCATGTGCACGGAACAACGAAAATAATTCGTTAATCTCCGATAGGAATTGGTACTAGGTCCTATCTTCCTCTGGAGACTTAGGAATGTTTGAAACTTGTAGTCTGATCAGCATGTTTTGCTGAACGGATTTCAGCCTGCACTCTTCGATTTTGAATTGTCAATGGTTCTTTACCATGTGTACGGACCAACGAAAATAATTCGTTAATCTCCGATAGGAATTGGTACTAGGTCCTATCTCCCTCTGGAGACTTAGGAATGTTTGAAACTTGTAGTCTGATCAGCATGTTTTGCTGAACGGATGGCAGCCTGCACTCTTCGATTTTGAATTGTCAATGGTTCTTTACCATGTGCACGGACCAACGAAAATAATTCGTTAATCTCCGATAGGAATTGGTACTAGGTCCTATCTCCCTCTGGAGACTTAGGAATGTTTGAAACTTGTAGTCTGATCAGCATGTTTTGCTGAACGGATGTCAGCCTGCACTCTTCGATTTTGAATTGTCAATGGTTCTTTACCATGTGCACGGACCAACGAAAATAATTCGTTAATCTCCGATAGGAATTGGTACTAGGTCCTATCTTCCTCTGGAGACTTAGGAATGTTTGAAACTTGTAGTCTGATCAGCATGTTTTGCTGAACGGATTTCAGCCTGCACTCTTCGATTTTGAATTGTCAATGGTTCTTTACCATGTGCACGGACCAACGAAAATAATTCGTTAATCTCCGATAGGAATTGGTACTAGGTCCTATCTCCCTCTGGAGACTTAGGAATGTTTGAAACTTGTAGTCTGATCAGCATGTTTTGCTGAACGGATGTCAGCCTGCACTCTTCGATTTTGAATTGTCAATGGTTCTTTACCATGTGCACGGACCAACGAAAATAATTCGTTAATCTCCGATAGGAATTGGTACTAGGTCCTATCTTCCTCTGGAGACTTAGGAATGTTTGAAACTTGTAGTCTGATCAGCATGTTTTGCTGAACGGATTTCAGCCTGCACTCTTCGATTTTGAATTGTCAATGGTTCTTTACCATGTGCACGGACCAACGAAAATAATTCGTTAATCTCCGATAGGAATTGGTACTAGGTCCTATCTCCCTCTGGAGACTTAGGAATGTTTGAAACTTGTAGTCTGATCAGCATGTTTTGCTGAACGGATTTCAGCCTGCACTCTTCGATTTTGAATTGTCAATGGTTCTTTACCATGTGCACGGACCAACGAAAATAATTCGTTAATCTCCGATAGGAATTGGTACTAGGTCCTATCTCCCTCTGGAGACTTAGGAATGTTTGAAACTTGTAAGATGAGTACACCCATCCGTTTCATGATTTCGTTGTTCGTTTCTTGACAGACCAGACGAGCACATTTCTTTTCAGCAAGTGCTCCCCCCTCCCTAATCTCCCTGCAACACACACACACACCCACATACACACATATATATGTATTTAATGTATTCCCACGATAGGTGAGAGTGGAAACTAACGTGTAGTCAGACAAAACATACTTATGAGACAATGTTAGTCAAGGTGTGGTGATACACACTGGCCAAGACCATAAATCATTCCCATGCAGTTCTCCCTGAAAACCGACCACAAATCATTTCCATCCAGTTCTCCCTGAGAACAGACAACAAATCATTTCCATGCAGTTCTCCCTGAAAACAGACCACAAATCATTCTCATGCAGTTCTCCCTGAAAACAGACCACAAATCATTCTCATGCAGTTCTCCCTGAAAACAGACTATTTCATGGCCCTCTTCATAACGAGTTGGGGATCGACGTGATCCCTGTAACAGTCAACGTTACTTGGATAAGCAAACGTCGTGGAGAACTACGGTCCACCAAGAAGAAGAAGAAGAAGAAACCTTCACATCAGGCGAAGATTCTCTGTCCACATTGTCTAAGGTCTTTCCAGGCCTGCATCGGGTGCCTCGAGTTAACTTCGAACCCGTAGATTGACCAAACATATTCCAAATGTATGAATATATATATATATATATATATATATATATATATATATATATATAGAGAGAGAGAGAGAGAGAGAGAGAGAGAGAGAGAGAGAGAGAAAGAGAGAGAGAGAAAGAGAGAGAGAGAGAGAGAGAAAGAGAGAGAGAGGTCTTCTTCACCCGTGATGGTCGAACAACAACAGCGTCCTGGCATAAACAAAAAGTGTGCCAGTTGCAGTTGTCTCACTTTGCTGCTGCCACCTGCTGCTGCTTCCTCTTTTTTCTTTTATTATTCCTTTTATTCTTCGCCTGTATCAATCAACATGGGGTGCATAGGTTATCAACCATCACTAACCAACCAGACATGTCCTGTGCTAATTTTTCCAGTTAATTCAGCTTCTACACATTTTTTATTTCATTTTTTTTTTTTGTACAACCCCAAGATCTCTTCTCCGTGTGTTATTTGATATTCCTTTATGTAATTTTTCCTAGGAGTTCCATAAAAGAGATTTTCCAATTATACTGACTTGGATCTTTTGCACTGTGTGGCTTTATCCAGCGCGACTTTCTTCCCAACATGTCGTGTTCTACCTGTCATACTCTCATAAACTTGCGTTTGTAACCTTGTCGAACCACCATAGTCTCAGAATCTTTCGGATGTTTTCTTTCTCTGTAATCTCTTAATATAAAGTTTGGTCATCCGTCACGTTTCATCTCCATATAGAATTGTCGACTTCACATTGGAGTTGAAGATCCGTATCTTAGTATGCAATTTGATCATTGTATAATCCCATTCAGTTTTCAACATTTTAAATGCTACGTTTGTCTTTTGTATCCTGATGTTTTCAGTTTCATGTGCATCGTCTGAATTATGTATGATGCTCCCTAGGCATGTGATGACTTTTACCACATTCAATGATATTCCTCTCAGTTTGATAGCAGCTGTTGTTAGCATGTAATTCTACAATGTGTCTGTTCTGTATGATATTTTTACACCCACTTGCTTGGAAATTATGTCTAACGTGTATGCCATCTTTTGCATTTGGATTTGTCTGTGAGATAGGAGGGCTATGTCGTCTGCCAAGTCCAGGTCTTATATATGTTTAAATACGGTCCACTATGCTCAATTGATCTCGCAGGCTGTAGTTTCTTTCGTAATACAATCAGCAGACAGGAATAAATAAAAGGTGGCAGGAGACAGCCGGGTAAAAACCAAGATTTGCGTGTTAGTGTTTCCGTGAGTTGTCTATCATGCAAAACTCCACACTGCATTTTCTCCTCATACGTCTGCTTTATTACAAGGGTGTGCTTTTGCTGGAACCTGTAGAGCCTAAGTAGTTTGTCCTTTGTTTCCTACGGAGAAAATTAGCAGAAGAGGCGGAGTCATATGAGCGAGTGGCCGAAGATACGAGTTTCTTAGTCTGGAGACAGAAGAGTCAAAGTCAGATGAGCGAGTGGTTGAAGATACGAGTTTCTTAGTCTGGAGACAGAAGAGTCGAAGTCAGATGAGCGAGTGGTCGAAGATACGAGTTTCTTAGTCTGGAGACAGAAGAGTCGAAGTCAGATGAGCGAGTGGTCAAAGATACGAGTTTCTTAGTCTGGAGACAGAAGAGTCGAAGTCAGATGAGCGAGTGGTTGAAGATACGAGTGTCTTAGTCTGGAGACAGACGAGTCGAAGTCAGATGAACGAGTGGCCTAAGATACGAGTTTCTTAGTCTGGAGACAGACACTGATTCAAGCAATGGTAAGGAATACATTTTGTGACACTTCGCTACTACTACAGTGATGGCCGTATCCTTCGCGGGGAACGAACCGTAGACAGATATACATCCAAGTACCGTAACCCGTATAAAGCACAAAACAAGAGCTTAATCTCACGGCGACACACAAAAACGACAAGCCGTTATCTAACCCTGCGCGGGAGACGTGTAACTGAAACATTGCTATCGATCAACACATCGGCACACTCACACTAGATACGGCTTCCTAATGAAATAGCCTAGGCGAAAGCCGGTTCTGTTAACAATAAATTGCGAGGCTAGCTAGAGAAACCACAGCACTACACACTCAAACCATATATATCAGGCGCGTGTAACAGTTCACACTGTTATGACAATAAACGATAACGCAGAAAAAACACAGTACTACACACTCCAACCACCTATCCCAGTGGTGTCCAGCCAAGTCATCACAATGTATCCGGCCCGCCAATCCTTCTTTATCTTAGAGCCTTGATCAATGACACGCAAAACGGCCCATACGCCTGGTGATGTCTTTAAAGGCAGAAACAAACTCCGTCCACTTCACCCGGTCTGCGGCCATTTTTCGTTCGGTGCCCCAGCTCTTATTCATGATTTACATTTCGATATTTATGGTTTTTCGCCGAGGTTCTCAGGTTGATCACTCTTCGCCGAGATGTATTAGGTTTGCCCCGCTTTGCGTCTTAGGTTGGCCACTCTTCACCAAGCTGTCTTAGGTTGGCCACTCTTTGCGTCTTAGGTTAGCCACTCTTCACCAAGCTGTCTTAGGTTGGCCACTCTTTGCGTCTTAGGTTGGCCACTCTTCACCAAGTTGTCTTAGGTTGGCCACTCGTTGTGTCTTAGGTTGGCCACTCTTTGCGTCTTAGGTTGGCCACTCTTCACCAAGTTGTCTTAGGTTGGCCACTCTTTGCGTCTTAGGTTGACCACTCTTCACCACGCTGTCTTAGGTTGGCCACTCTTCCCCAAGCTGTCTTAGATTGGCCACTCTTCACCAAGTTGTCTTAGGTTGGCCACTCTTTGTCAAGCTGTCTTAGGTTAGCCACTCTTCACCAAAGCTATCTTAGGTTGGCCACTTTTCACAAAGCTATCTTAGGTTAGCCACTCTTTCATCTTCCCCCCAGCGGTGAATAACATGGCCCACCAATTCAACCAATCAATCAAAAACTTGAAACTCTCGACAGTCTTTCAACCAATACACACCAAGTTCTCCTGTTCTGTGCCATCCATTCCAACTCCGACCAGGTTTATGCATTTAAGAATAGATTGTATGCAGATATAAAAAAAACTGTACACTGGAAGAGTGAGACCAGTTCTCGAGTATGGCATTGCGGCATGGACAACAGCAGCAAAGACGAACTTCGATAAAATTAGCAAACTTCAAAACCAAGCCATGAGAGTTATAACAGGAGGCATGAAGTCAACGCCAATTGTAGAACTTGAAAAGATTACAAAACTGCAATCCATGACCGACAGAAGAGACTACAGAGCCCAGCAGCAAGCAGAGAAACTCAGAAGACTTACCATCCAATGCACCAGATTTTGGAAATGGGAAACTAAAGCGGAGAAACTTTGCAGAAATAGCCAAAGCAAAGATGAATGGAGACCCTATTAACGCACTAACAACACCAAAGCCCAT
Organism: Ariolimax columbianus; assembly: GCA_036924085.1. NCBI lineage: Eukaryota > Metazoa > Mollusca > Gastropoda > Stylommatophora > Arionidae > Ariolimax > Ariolimax columbianus. The sequence continues at coordinate 21,327,309 of JAVGWX010000014.1, read as the reverse complement.
CCCTACTGTACTAAAACCTACCTGGAGGCAGCATATATTTCCAGAGGTGGAAGAAAATATACCAGGTATTGGAAACAAAAAACTGCCAGACTGAAAAAGAAAGAAGCGATACAACCCTGAGGTACATAACGGAAAAATACCCAAGCATGGACTGGATCCATGCATACACCGACGGTTCTGTAACAAAGACAACACAGAACGGAGGGGCAGGGGTATTCCTGAGCCTACCAAATGGCAGAAATATATCACTGTCAGTGGCAACTGGAAAATACACAAGCAATTTCAGAGCGGACGCAGGGGCACTGAGGGCTGCAGTAGAAGAAATGGTGACAGGTAAAAGGAATGAAAGCCATATAGTCCTGCTCACAGATGCCCTGGCCATAGTCACAGCACTAAAAAGCCAGAAAAATACTGAACTTAATGATTTAAGAACAGTACTCTGTCAACTATGCCAGCAGTCCGCACCAAAAAGAGTAGTGGTACAGTGGATTCCATCCCACTGTAACATCCAAGGCAACGAGGAGGCAGACAGACTGGCAAAAGAAGGTGCAAGACTACGACAACCAGATACTAGTGTGACATACTAAGAGTCAAAAAGGCTTATTAGAGCTAGATACATGACCAAATGGGAAACAGAACATACTGGCTACACAAAAAACGATGCCTATTACCAGTTGAACAGAAGAGAGCAGGTCGTGGTCTTCAGACTTTGCACTGGCCACAATAGACTGAGGTACCACCTATTCAACAAATTGAAGATAGGTGGCACTGACGAATGCTCGTGTGGTATCGGGAAAATGACCGCTGAACATCTGCTGCAAAACTGCCCGACGTACGAGGATCAGAGAAAGCAGATGTGGCCATCACCAGTGGCAACACTAGACAAGCTCTATGACAGTGTCGACAGCCTCAGGAAGACCGCTGCTTTTTTCGAAAAAATAAAGGTTGACGTCTGACAGCGTAAGAAGAAGAAGAAGAAGTATGCAGATAGCTTTAAGAGAAAGAAAATGTAAAATAAACAGGTTGTTTACAGACTGCATAGTCTACTAAACCAGTACAAAAACGTTAAGTTAAGGTCTTCCTTGTTTCCTTTATTTGTCTCTAGCTTTCTTCCCCATGCGAGTTTTCGCCTGCCGCTTTTTCTCTTGCCTTTGTCATTCTAGAGCTGAAACTGTGTTGTGATGCTATCAACTGGAACCCTTTTTATGTTTCCTATCCAACTCAAGCGTCTCTGTCTTACGTCATGTTCCACTGATTGATATATGTACAGTTCTTTACAATAGCTCTACATTAGTGATCTTATAATACCATTTCAATCTTTCTATTCGGTCTGGCTCTTTTCAACAGTTCCACATTAGTGATCATACCATTTCAATCTTGCTATTCTACGAAGGAACCCATTTATGAAAGTATGTACCTTTTTATTTATTGCTTTTGTTGTTTTCCTTGTTTCAGAGCCATACAACAGAATGGATTTACACTAGAGTTGAATGTCTGTATTTTTTTAAATTTCCGTAAGTTCTCCAATGAAATGGAAGCTCCTCTAACTTTTGATTTACGAAAGTTCTCCAATGAAATGGAAGCTTCCAACTTTTGATTTACTATTTGGATATATTTATTTGCACCTCTTTCATTGTTTTTATTGCTACCAAGATATACGAATAATTCCACATCTTGTAGGAGCGGCACACCAAATGCCTGAAAATAGAATTAGAGTCCCGGCTTTAACATACTACAGGGATTCCGACAGTGTTTCGTAATTATCGGCACTGTGTAACGAATAAGGTCATCATAACTGGTACAGACGCTTAGGATCATGACAGGAGCAATGAAATCAACACATATTGTGAAGATACAGAAAATAGTAAGGATACAAGCACAAAGAGAATGCAAGAGACACGAAGACAGAAAAATACCTCTGCATGACGAAAAATTCAATGAAGGACAAATTTCACAATTTTCGAATGGGACAACTGAAAAGAAATAGTTTTATGCACCAGGCCAAAGGAAAACTACAGATCTACCTGAAGTTGACATCCCCCTGAAGTCCGTGACAGAACATACCCATTGGGGAGAGGAACATGGACTACTAGTATGTATCCAAGCAAACGTGAAAGGAATACTAGAAAAGGATGAACAAAACAGTGTACAACGCAGTGGAGTTATTATCAGTTTACTGGATGAAGAATTCCCACAAGGCCTCTCGGTTTGAGTATACACAGATGGCTCAGCACAGAATGCAAAAAAGAATGGAAGAGCGGGAATATACATAGAATACCCAAACAATATTAGGAATACAGTCGGAGTACCAACTGGAAAATTATGTCATAATATGATGTAGAAATCCAGGCAATCAAAGTAGCAGCTGAGAAACTTGTTAACGCCAAACTCGGTCCACAACCTGTAGTATTTCTGATAGATGCAAAATCATCACTCTAAGTAAGCACTGAAGTTTGGAAAGTCGCCAGGTCTACGGGCTCTATGTTTTAACCAGTGCAAGATTGCCATGCAGTGGATACCGTCTCATTGTGAAATACCGGGAAACGAGAGGGCAGTACGACTGGCAAAAGGAGGATGATGTAGCCTAGCAACCGGATGCACCAGTTACATAGCAACAGAAGAAAGGAATAATCAAATCAATTAGAGAGACACCGGCACTAACACAAGACGATGATTAGCATAATATAAACAGACAAGAGCAATCTTTTGTGTTGAGCCTCAAAACAGAAAATATTTTTTTTAGCCGGAGAGTGGTGAATGTCTGTAATGCATTGCCATGGGAAGAAGTGGAGGCGGGGACAATTTATGCATTTAAGAATAGATTGGATGTGCACAGCTTTTAGCCCAAGGAAATGTAAATGAAACCGGTTGTATACAGACTCTGCATAGTCTTCTAAACCAGTATAAAGACGTTAAGTTAAGTATGTCTGAACCAATCTAGGACAATCTGTTTTACTTCGTCATCAGTACTGAAATGCCGACCTCCCAGGTATTCTTTTACTAGCCTAAATGGATGACATTCGCTTGGAGCGAGGTCTGGGGTGTAAGGTAGATGTGGCAATACCTTCCAGCCGAGTTGCTGCAGATGGCACATAGTGCAGTGAGCCGTATGAGGTCCGAAAATTACCTTGCAAGAGTAGGACGCCCTTTGTGATCAAACCAGACCGGGTCTTTTTCCCGCAGACTGTTATGTATATCACTCAAAATGTGTAAGTACTGTTCACTGTTGATGGTGGCACAATGGGGTAGAAAATCAATATCCAGGATAAGGAGTTCCAACCTGGATATTCACAGGAATGACTGGTGGGCTGACAGCCACCACAGCCAGGATTATCACTCACGGATGTGCGGCCTTCTCTAAAACGTTTACACTATTCAAATGTCTTACAGTGTCTGAGTGTCTCATCACTGTATTGTGATTGAAGTCTTCTGTAAATGTCCGCAGGTTTCACGCCTTCTTTCACCAGAAACGTCATCACAACACGCTGTGCCATGCAAACACTACCAGTGTTATCTGCCATTTGTATTTATCTGACACATGACTGGTCCATGGCAAGTGGGCCACTTAGCAATTATAGGACTTAAGTGCCACTAACTAATGATAGTAGTTCCAGCACACTATAATCCATTCAGGTAGAACTAGAACAAAAAAGTACCGGTTTGATTTAAACGTCCCTCGTACATGAGAACAGGCACTCCAGGCTTCACAGTACATACTACAGAGCGGCCACGAATATAATACACAGAGAAAAACCTACTGGCACAGAGAAACAACATTGTGAGAGAAACTTTATGGACATACATGTGAACTACAAAAGACAGCGAAATTTATACAGGACACATCATTGCGGATATAGACATGATATTTTCAAGCAAATGAAAGAAGAAGGAGCAGAATTGACAAATATCTTACTTTCATCGCTGCAAGCAAATCGACACACACGCATTATATACACACAGAGATCGATGTAAGTCGAAAGTTTAAGGTTCGCTTTTATAGCGATAAACGGAAACGGGGCGATCTTCTTCTTCTTCTTCTTCTTCTTCGTACACTGTCAGACGTCAACCTTTATTTTTTCGACACTGCCATAGAGCTTGTCTAGTGTTGCCACTGGTGATGGCCACATCTGCTTTCTCTGATCCTCGTATGTCGGGCAGTTTTGCAGCAGATGTTCAGCGGTCATTTTCCCAGTAACGCACATGCATTCGTCAGTGAAACCTATCTTCAATTTATTGAATAGGTGGTACCTCAGTCTATTGTGGCCAGTGCGAAGTCTGAAGACCACGACCTGCTCTCTTCTGTTCAACTGGTAATAGGCATCGTTTTTTGTGTAACTGGGCGATTGAACCCTACAAGTTTCAATCGAACCCTGGTCTCAAGGGAGGTAAGACCAAAGTGACTTCTGGGTTACCTCCAATCGTCTCAACCTCCAATCGTCTCAGCTGATCGTCTTGCCACTGGTACAAAGTAGCTGAGGACGAGAGAGTGAGGTAGATGAACAGCGCAATTTATTTCTCACTACAATCCAAATACACAGCAAGTTACATTATTAAGACAAAAACAGTTTGATGATGTCGCCACCATCACTTGCGGACGTACGTTTATAGTGTTATGACAATTTTATTGAGAGCTCGGACCATGAGGCCTGCAAAAACTGACAATATGGTTCGCGACTTTAAAATGTTGGGCATCTCTGTTGTACACCCAAGCCCGTGGCGACGGATAGTGTGTGTTCAATCGGCGTAATAACCAAATCATGATCGGATTTTCCTATACAATTACTACGCCTGTACATTTATCTGGTAAAGCAGTCCTGCTGAGTGGTTTCCAAAATAGATTAGCTTTCACCTAGGAAAATAATATCAGACGGTTCAACACTAATGTAAAATTAGTCCTACAATATGGTTAGGAAACATGACGTGCAACTAATAGTATCACATCCAGACTACAGACCTCCAACACTAATGTAAAGTTAGTCATGGTTAGAAAACAAGACGTGCAACTAATAGTATCACATCCAGACTACAGACCTCCAACACTAATGTAAAGTTAGTCATGGTTAGAAAACAAGACGTGCAACTAATAGTATCACATCCAGACTACAGACCTCCAACACTAATGTAAAGTTAGTCATGGTTAGAAAACAAGACGTGCAACTAATAGTATCACATCCAGACTGCAGACCTCCAACACTAATGTAAAGTTAGTCATGGTTAGAAAACAAGACGTGCAACTAATAGTATCACATCCAGACTGCAGACCTCCAACACTAATGTAAAGTTAGTCATGGTTAGAAAACAAGACGTGCAACTAATAGTATCACATCCAGACTGCAGACCTCCAACACTAATGTAAAGTTAGTCATGGTTAGAAAACAAGACGTGCAACTAATAGTATCACATCCAGACTACAGACCTCCAACACTAATGTAAAGTTAGTCATGGTTAGAAAACAAGACGTGCAACTAATAGTATCACATCCAGACTGCAGACCTCCAACACTAATGTAAAGTTAGTCATGGTTAGAAAACAAGACGTGCAACTAATAGTATCACATCCAGACTACAGACCTCCAACACTAATGTAAAGTTAGTCATGGTTAGAAAACAAGACGTGCAACTAATAGTATCACATCCAGACTACAGACCTCCAACACTAATGTAAAGTTAGTCATGGTTAGAAAACAAGACGTGCAACTAATAGTATCACATCCAGACTACAGACCTCCAACACTAATGTAAAGTTAGTCATGGTTAGAAAACAAGACGTGCAACTAATAGTATCACATCCAGACTACAGACCTCCAACACTAATGTAAAGTTAGTCATGGTTAGAAAACAAGACGTGCAACTAATAGTATCACATCCAGACTACAGACCTCCAACACTAATGTAAAGTTAGTCATGGTTAGAAAACAAGACGTGCAACTAATAGTATCACATCCAGACTACAGACCTCCAACACTAATGTAAAGTTAGTCATGGTTAGAAAACAAGACGTGCAACTAATAGTATCACATCCAGACTACAGACCTCCAACACTAATGTAAAGTTAGTCATGGTTAGAAAACAAGACGTGCAACTAATAGTATCACATCCAGACTACAGACCTCCAACACTAATGTAAAGTTAGTCATGGTTAGAAAACAAGACGTGCAACTAATAGTATCACATCCAGACTACAGACCTCCAACACTAATGTAAAGTTAGTCATGGTTAGAAAACAAGACGTGCAACTAATAGTATCACATCCAGACTACAGACCTCCAACACTAATGTAAAGTTAGTCATGGTTAGAAAACAAGACGTGCAACTAATAGTATCACATCCAGACTACAGACCTCCAACACTAATGTAAAGTTAGTCATGGTTAGAAAACAAGACGTGCAACTAATAGTATCACATCCAGACTACAGACCTCCAACACTAATGTAAAGTTAGTCATGGTTAGAAAACAAGACGTGCAACTAATAGTATCACATCCAGACTACAGACCTCCAACACTAATGTAAAGTTAGTCATGGTTAGAAAACAAGACGTGCAACTAATAGTATCACATCCAGACTACAGACCTCCAACACTAATGTAAAGTTAGTCATGGTTAGAAAACAAGACGTGCAACTAATAGTATCACATCCAGACTGCAGACCTCCAACACTAATGTAAAGTTAGTCATGGTTAGAAAACAAGACGTGCAACTAATAGTATCACATCCAGACTGCAGACCTCCAACACTAATGTAAAGTTAGTCATGGTTAGAAAACAAGACGTGCAACTAATAGTATCACATCCAGACTACAGACCTCCAACACTAATGTAAAGTTAGTCATGGTTAGAAAACAAGACGTGCAACTAATAGTATCACATCCAGACTACAGACCTCCAACACTAATGTAAAGTTAGTCATGGTTAGAAAACAAGACGTGCAACTAATAGTATCACATCCAGACTACAGACCTCCAACACTAATGTAAAGTTAGTCATGGTTAGAAAACAAGACGTGCAACTAATAGTATCACATCCAGACTACAGACCTCCAACACTAATGTAAAGTTAGTCATGGTTAGAAAACAAGACGTGCAACTAATAGTATCACATCCAGACTACAGACCTCCAACACTAATGTAAAGTTAGTCATGGTTAGAAAACAAGACGTGCAACTAATAGTATCACATCCAGACTACAGACCTCCAACACTAATGTAAAGTTAGTCATGGTTAGAAAACAAGACGTGCAACTAATAGTATCACATCCAGACTACAGACCTCCAACACTAATGTAAAGTTAGTCATGGTTAGAAAACAAGACGTGCAACTAATAGTATCACATCCAGACTACAGACCTCCAACACTAATGTAAAGTTAGTCATGGTTAGAAAACAAGACGTGCAACTAATAGTATCACATCCAGACTACAGACCTCCAACACTAATGTAAAGTTAGTCATGGTTAGAAAACAAGACGTGCAACTAATAGTATCACATCCAGACTACAGACCTCCAACACTAATGTAAAGTTAGTCATGGTTAGAAAACAAGACGTGCAACTAATAGTATCACATCCAGACTACAGACCTCCAACACTAATGTAAAGTTAGTCATGGTTAGAAAACAAGACGTGCAACTAATAGTATCACATCCAGACTACAGACCTCCAACACTAATGTAAAGTTAGTCATGGTTAGAAAACAAGACGTGCAACTAATAGTATCACATCCAGACTACAGACCTCCAACACTAATGTAAAGTTAGTCATGGTTAGAAAACAAGACGTGCAACTAATAGTATCACATCCAGACTACAGACCTCCAACACTAATGTAAAGTTAGTCATGGTTAGAAAACAAGACGTGCAACTAATAGTATCACATCCAGACTACAGACCTCCAACACTAATGTAAAGTTAGTCATGGTTAGAAAACAAGACGTGCAACTAATAGTATCACATCCAGACTACAGACCTCCAACACTAATGTAAAGTTAGTCATGGTTAGAAAACAAGACGTGCAACTAATAGTATCACATCCAGACTACAGACCTCCAACACTAATGTAAAGTTAGTCATGGTTAGAAAACAAGACGTGCAACTAATAGTATCACATCCAGACTACAGACCTCCAACACTAATGTAAAGTTAGTCATGGTTAGAAAACAAGACGTGCAACTAATAGTATCACATCCAGACTACAGACCTCCAACACTAATGTAAAGTTAGTCATGGTTAGAAAACAAGACGTGCAACTAATAGTATCACATCCAGACTACAGACCTCCAACACTAATGTAAAGTTAGTCATGGTTAGAAAACAAGACGTGCAACTAATAGTATCACATCCAGACTACAGACCTCCAACACTAATGTAAAGTTAGTCATGGTTAGAAAACAAGACGTGCAACTAATAGTATCACATCCAGACTACAGACCTCCAACACTAATGTAAAGTTAGTCATGGTTAGAAAACAAGACGTGCAACTAATAGTATCACATCCAGACTACAGACCTCCAACACTAATGTAAAGTTAGTCATGGTTAGAAAACAAGACGTGCAACTAATAGTATCACATCCAGACTACAGACCTCCAACACTAATGTAAAGTTAGTCATGGTTAGAAAACAAGACGTGCAACTAATAGTATCACATCCAGACTACAGACCTCCAACACTAATGTAAAGTTAGTCATGGTTAGAAAACAAGACGTGCAACTAATAGTATCACATCCAGACTACAGACCTCCAACACTAATGTAAAGTTAGTCATGGTTAGAAAACAAGACGTGTAACTAATAGTATCACATCCAGACTACAGACCTCCAACACTAATGTAAAGTTAGTCATGGTTAGAAAACAAGACGTGCAACTAATAGTATCACATCCAGACTACAGACCTCCAACACTAATGTAAAGTTAGTCATGGTTAGAAAACAAGACGTGCAACTAATAGTATCACATCCAGACTACAGACCTCCAACACTAATGTAAAGTTAGTCATGGTTAGAAAACAAGACGTGCAACTAATAGTATCACATCCAGACTGCAGACCTCCAACACTAATGTAAAGTTAGTCATGGTTAGAAAACAAGACGTGCAACTAATAGTATCACATCCAGACTACAGACCTCCAACACTAATGTAAAGTTAGTCATGGTTAGAAAACAAGACGTGCAACTAATAGTATCACATCCAGACTACAGACCTCCAACACTAATGTAAAGTTAGTCATGGTTAGAAAACAAGACGTGCAACTAATAGTATCACATCCAGACTGCAGACCTCCAACACTAATGTAAAGTTAGTCATGGTTAGAAAACAAGACGTGCAACTAATAGTATCACATCCAGACTACAGACCTCCAACACTAATGTAAAGTTAGTCATGGTTAGAAAACAAGACGTGCAACTAATAGTATCGCATCCAGACTACAGACCTCCAACACTAATGTAAAGTTAGTCATGGTTAGAAAACAAGACGTGCAACTAATAGTATCACATCCAGACTACAGACCTCCAACACTAATGTAAAGTTAGTCATGGTTAGAAAACAAGACGTGCAACTAATAGTATCACATCCAGACTACAGACCTCCAACACTAATGTAAAGTTAGTCATGGTTAGAAAACAAGACGTGCAACTAATAGTATCACATCCAGACTGCAGACCTCCAACACTAATGTAAAGTTAGTCATGGTTAGAAAACAAGACGTGCAACTAATAGTATCACATCCAGACTACAGACCTCCAACACTAATGTAAAGTTAGTCATGGTTAGAAAACAAGACATGCAACTAATAGTATCACATCCAGACTGCAGACCTCCAACACTAATGTAAAGTTAGTCATGGTTAGAAAACAAGACGTGCAACTAATAGTATCACATCCAGACTACAGACCTCCAACACTAATGTAAAGTTAGTCATGGTTAGAAAACAAGACATGCAACTAAGAGTATCACATCCAGACTGCAGACCCCCAACACTAATGTAAAGTTAGTCATGGTTAGAAAACAAGACGTGCAACTAATAGTATCACATCCAGACTACAGACCTCGAACACTAATGTAAAGTTAGTCATGGTTAGAAAACAAGACGTGCAACTAATAGTATCACATCCAGACTACAGACCTCCAACACTAATATAAAGTTAGTCATGGTTAGAAAACAAGACGTGCAACTAATAGTATCACATCCAGACTGCAGACCTCCAACACTAATGTAAAGTTAGTCATGGTTAGAAAACAAGACGTGCAACTAATAGTATCACATCCAGACTGCAGACCTCCAACACTAATGTAAAGTTAGTCATGGTTAGAAAACAAGACGTGCAACTAATAGTATCACATCCAGACTACAGACCTCCAACACTAATGTAAAGTTAGTCATGGTTAGAAAACAAGACGTGCAACTAATAGTATCCCATCCAGACTGCAGACCTCCAACACTAATGTAAAGTTAGTCATGGTTAGAAAACAAGACGTGCAACTAATAGTATCACATCCAGACTACAGACCTCCAACACTAATGTAAAGTTAGTCATGGTTAGAAAACAAGACGTGCAACTAATAGTATCACATCCAGACTACAGACCTCCAACACTAATGTAAAGTTAGTCATGGTTAGAAAACAAGACGTGCAACTAATAGTATCACATCCAGACTACAGACCTCCAACACTAATGTAAAGTTAGTCATGGTTAGAAAACAAGACGTGCAACTAATAGTATCACATCCAGACTGCAGACCTCCAACACTAATGTAAAGTTAGTCATGGTTAGAAAACAAGACGTGCAACTAATAGTATCACATCCAGACTGCAGACCTCCAACACTAATGTAAAGTTAGTCATGGTTAGAAAACAAGACGTGCAACTAATAGTATCACATCCAGACTACACACCTCCAACTCTAATGTAAAGTTAGTCATGGTTAGAAAACAAGACGTGCAACTAATAGTATCACATCCAGACTATAGACCTCCAACACTAATGTAAAGTTAGTCATGGTTAGAAAACAAGACGTGCAACTAATAGTATCACATCCAGACTACAGACCTCCATCAATAACTTCTTGTTATATGTTCAAATATAACAACAAGTACAGTCCTATAGCAAACAACATAATAACAACCAATAGAGTTGAAGATTATGGAGAGAAAGTAAAGATGAATAGGACACTTCTACTTTGTCAGTAAGCCATGATGAAAGAAAGTTAATCATTCTTGCAGTCCCTGTAGCACGTCATGTTTGAGTAGTTTCTTCCGCGATGTTTTAAACCTAATTGGATTCTACGGTAAGGGAACGTGCAATACCAGAGCCTCGTTAGCAGATTTCAAGAAGACGGTACAAAAATTGAAATCACTGAAGAGCGACCGTTACAGCTCTGTGATCAATCGCGCTTCTATTTTATTGTATTTTATTGAAGCGTAAGATACGGTTCGTCATATTTTACAGTTGATAACCTGCGCATTTTTGGCCTTGCACGTCCGCTTTTAGCAATCATTTTTATTCTGGTTGGCGTGCCCTAGCCTTTTGCTGTCACCAGAATGCTTGAATAACATAGAGAATAAAGAACTAGCCAAGACGGAAATATTGACATACCCGAGAAGCAAAATCATGAGTGTCGTTATAGTTGAAAGGTAAGGAGCGAACGAACGAAAGCGTGAATCCGCTGGTGCTCGAACCTCGCAAGTTTCAAGCGGGTCCTGATCTCAAGGGAAGTGAAATCAGCACCCTGTCCAATTGGAGAAGACCGATAAATTCGGAGGCACCGTGTACATTGTGGATGTAAAAGAACTATTAGTAGTTGAAAATCAGAAAAAGTAGACTGTTAGCCGCCGTCCGGTCAAAAATTCAAAAGGTAACGAAATTCAGGTCTAGTAAGTGACGTGCATGAAGGCCAAAGTAGACTGCTCTTCCATCATGCAAAGATTCAACCAGCTGTTTGTCTGCACATTCGATTGCAAGTATGTACACAAAGAAGGACGGATCTCTACACCGCCATGGGTTCTTGTCCAAGATGAGTAAGTTTACTCTATAGTGCGACCAGAAACGTGCGTTAAGTGGTGGGTTGCAGTAGCTTTCCTCACATCCCGAGAGTGCTGATGAAGGAGAACTGGGGTTCTCAAGGCTGTTGTCCTATGCCTGGTTTCATTTGCGTGTGGTTTGCTACTACATCGATCACATTGATCCCCACCTCGGTAGTCAGACTGCCATGAAACAGCCTGTTTCAAGGGAGAACTACAGAGAAGTGAGGAAGAGTCTTGGTCAGTATGTTCAGTTGACCCCGATTAACATTGTCTGACTAGTATGTTTTACCTGACCAGACGTTAGTCTCCTCACCCCAACCCCCAACCCCCAGTGGTAGAAGAATATCGACTAAGCAGAAGGGATTTACCGTTATTCCAGACGACAGGACAGGCAAAGACATCAAAAGCAGAATGAACACAGTCAGTACAGCGTTAGCCAGCTTAAACAACGTCTTGAGGCCTTCACAGTACAACAGAAACACCAAGCTAAAAGTATAGAAGAATTATTTTCTTACTGGTCTTTTGTATGCTGCTAAGTGTTGGAGAACGATAGAAATAGAAATGATCAAATTATCATCTTTGCACAAAACTTGTACGAGAAAAATTCACAGAACGTTCTGGTCGAACACTATCAACAATCGAGACCTAATTGCCAAGAACAACCAATAATCTATGTGCACGTTATCGTTTATAATAACAGGTCGGTGCCGGAGATCGATAGCTATAAGAAGACAAAAAATAAAGTCGACCAATGGCAACGGTAGAATCCGAAATGAAATTCATGAACCAGAGCTGGGGCGTAGTGCGAAGGATGGCCTCGGACTGAGTGAAGTGGAGGGAGTCTATTGCCGCCCTAAAAGACGCCACCAGTTGTGGTGGTCCTTGACCACTTGATAGTCATTGACCAAAGACGTAATTAAGACTGCAAGATAGGAGTGCAGCTGACTAGAATCATTAAGTCCAGTAACAATCTGATGTCAGGAGGATTAAGTCAAGTTACAATCTGATGTCAGGAGGATTAAGTCAAGTTACAATCTGATGTCAGGAGGATTAAGTCAAGTTACAATCTGATGTCAGGAGGATTAAGTCCAGTAACAATATGATGTTACGGGGATTAAGTCCAGCTACAATCTGATGTCAGGAGAATTAAATCCAGCTACAATCTGATGTCAGGAGGATTAAGTCCAGTAACAATATGATGTCAGGACGATTAAGTCAAGCTACAATCTGATGTCAGGAGGATTAAGTCCAGTTACAATCTTATGTGGAGTGCGGCGGCTGGCAGGGTAGCAAAGAGGCTGTTGAATTTCACATTGAAAGGGACATGTTTAAAATTTGGTATTTACACAAAACCATATCAAGAGAACCGTGTAATATTGATGTGCATTTGGCAAAGTAGTTAGTGCGTTTAACCTCTCGGGCAAGCAGCCTGGTTCGTAACTCGACACCTACAGCTTCACTTTACCTAGCTGCATATATAAGCCAGGCAGCGGGGTAGAGGTACTGGTAATAAAAGTATAAACGTGGCCCAAAGAGCTCTCCAAAACTGCATCGCTAACGGCAGTGCCTACTACGGGAATACTCATAGTTTCTATATGACAATCCGCGATGTAGAATACTTATTTTTTCATTCGCCTTATTTGCTAACGCAGTGTTGTACTGCATTGTCCATCTTATGGTCCAGTGCATCCGACTTCAGCGCGAACTTTTATAATGGGATTACTTCCCATATGTGGACTACCGTGCTGAATTCGAAAATATGCATGTTTACGCTGTGAGTCGGTGTCATTAACCACTTCGATGCGCATCCTCCCTAGGCAGATAAATGATCAACTAACTTATGAGCCGGTAATTGGTGCAAATAGGTTTCTAACACTATGTCCATGACGACAATGTTTGCTTTGGGACTATATAATAATAGTTGCTCATCGCAAGCCCAGATGGCGACGGCATTAGTGGTGCTACAAGATGTGATCTCATATGACTGTAAAGTCCCGTACCGACACCACGGCTGAATCTGCCACTTGGGACTATACATTATTGGTTGCTGTCCTTTTCTTGTCTCTTTCGCACATACTTATTTTTCATGTCCAACAACGTCACAGCGTGTTCGACCAGAACACTCGTTTGTCACCATCAGATCTTCCATTGTACATGATTCATGCATTATGGGACAGTTAAGCAGGGGTTCTGTGTCTTTGGCGACATCTTCGTTCGCATATCCCGATTTGTCTTGTCTTGTCTTCGCTCGTTCTCAATCTCCCACTACCAAACCCTGAAAGGGCTTAAGTGGCAGAATGTAGTCCAGAGAACGCAATGCGTTGTGTCGTAGTTTACAGCTTGACTGCCATATTTGCACCTTTCGGTCCAACACATCAGACTTCAGCAAGCATTTTTTTTAGTACAGGGTTAGCATTCCCTCTTCGATCCCTTCTCCTTAGCCAGTCTGCCCTGCTGCAGCCTGTTATCCAGGATCACCGCGTGGAGGTGTAGAAGAGTCTTGGCAGCTTTGGTTCGCTGGCCCTGACGCTAGCAGTCAGCTTATGGGTGGCTGACCACTGCAGCTCATGCGCTGCTTCATCTTGATCCCATATTCCGATTTTATTCTGGACACTCCGTTGTATTAAATGATCACAATACAGTGTATGACATGATATGCTCTGTGGCAAGTTCTTCTTTAATCTCCACCCAGCTTTCACCGTACTTTTGACACCCCTTCCGGGTTCTGTTCCAAGGCTGAAGAGTTTGTAGAAAGTTGTTCCTTGATTTCAGTCGCCCTTTTTCTGGTTTATATCCAAAAGGAGTGTGTCTCCGATTGCAAAACTACTTTTTCCTTTCAACTTCGGACGCAAGGTGACCTTTAATGTCCAGTGATGCAATGACAGAGATTGCGTAAACCTTTTCGCGTTGGTTAAAATCACCCCGTCACAGTACGACACGTCTTATTTACTGCCATATCGACACGCTTCGTTGAAGAAGACTCGTTCCATTTGCTGCAGCGTTTTCTGCTGCTGCTGAAAGATGTAGTGTAAATGTTAATATTCGTAGCACGTTGTGGATGCTCCCTATGCAGTATTTGTCAACTTGTAGATTGTACTGTTTCTTGGACATACTTTTTTGTTTAAACCGCCTTGCGGGGTGCTTTGTATAGAATCATTCACGGCCCATGACAATGCCTAGGAACCGAGATGTATCGTATGTTCAAAGACGTGCCCTTGCCATTTCATCTGAATTCTTCTTCTTGCGTCTCTGTTCTTCAAATGAAATGCTCACACATGCGTTTTGCTCGGGCTGATTGTGATGTGGATTTTTTCATACTACTCAACCATTATGTCTAGAACTTTTGTGAGCTTGGGCTTCTCTTCATATAAGCTCTTTCCTTGTGCGGCTAACGCAGTGTTGTCGGCATTTATGAACACACAGACAGACAGGCAGAGAGAGAGAGAGAGAGAGATGGATGGAGGGAGGGAGGGAGGGAGGGAGGGAGGGAGGGACGGACGGACGGACGGACGGACGGACGGACGGACGGACGGACGGACGGACGGACAGACAGACAGACAGACAGACAGACAGACAGACAGACAGACAGACAGACAGACAGACAGACAGACAGACAGACAGACAGACGGACGGACGGACGGACGGACGGACGGACGGACGGACGGACGGACGGACGGACGGACGGATGGACGGACGGACGGATGGATGGATGGATGGATGGATGGATGAATGGATGGATGGATGGATGGATGGATAGATATATATCAACTACACAATGCAGTGCTTCCCAAACGTGTTTCTTCATTACTTAAAACCGCTGATCAGAAAGTTCTTTTCAACCAACTGAGCTTGAACAACTATTTTTTTTAATGCTTTTAAAACTTTGACTAGTCAACTGGACTCACTTTAGTGTAGGTACGTGTAGATGTATATTATCAATTGTCCACGTGCACGACAACGTTACAAACATGACTGCATCCAATAACAAGCGAATGTCGTATTTATTCAATAGCAAATCAATACTTGTTAGACTGTTTTAGAGTATCGGTGCACATTAACTGATCACGTTCTTCCTCTACTCTTTCCCTGTCACTTTTCTTCTTCTTCGTCGTTCGTTCTCAAACTCCCGCTACCAAGCCCTGAAAGGGCATTAGGAGTAACAGAATGTTGTCATGAGAACGGAATACGTTGTGTTGTTTTTAAATGTGTATTCTCAGGTGTGTCGTTACCCAAACAAAACCACGTTTACCTTCCCAGTGCTGAGTCATTTACCTGTGTTTGTGAAACACTAACAGGAAGGGTTATTTCACACTGACAGTCGCTTCTTACGTGTTCTATCTATGGGACGGCGTGGGCTAGTGTGTGACACGGATCACAATACCATGGTGCTGGGTTCGCTCCCCATCACAGTTATGGCCGTTACCCCGGAGAAGCAAACCCTTAGAAAATGTAGGAGGATGCAGACTCTTACATAAAATGCATGTCGAAGTTGGATGCACTGGGCCGACAGGCGCAAAACAAAAACATAGTGCAACACACACCGACTTGGGCAACAGATAAATAAGGCGAAACCCCCCCCCCTCCCCAATCGTCTTTACATACATATCCATCAATCATTAAATGATTGCTGGGCAACTGTTACAAAAATGTCCCAACATACGAAGAACAATGAAAGCACATACGATCATCACCAGTACAATTTCTGGACAAGCTCTACAGAGACAACAATAACATCAGGCTGCCCAATGCTTTCTTTAAATATATTCAAACTGTCGTTGTCGTCAGAAAACGTACGAAGACGAAGGAGAAGAAGTTACACCGCATTGTCGTGCTCTCAGCGTAAAAGTAGCAGCCGAATTCCGTCTCTCAAGCACCGGTTAATCCCAAAAAGCGTGTAGGTAATTGTTATTTCTAATACCCCAAACACGGAAGCAAACAGTAAAATAACACTTTTACCGTCGGCAGACGCCAAATGAGTACTTTATTATCACTTCTAACAGTACCAACACGTCATATACGCATTATAATCCATGCAGGCATATGAAGAGCACTGAATGTATACATCTCCATGAACGGACAGACACAGCACTAACACAGTTGTACCAACATACGGACTTAATATTTAGCCTACAACGTAAGCTGGGAGATTTCACTCGCATCACTTGATCACACGTTGACCTCTCACCTAACTTCCGTTACCTGGGGACGATTTGTCGAAAACACATGGAGACCGTGCGACCTAGTTTAATGCCGCGAGCGAGACAGGTACAGCGTGTATTTATAGATCAGGACACTTACAGGTATTAAATCAGGTGTTCATTCATACAGAGCACATACATGTATACAGATCACAAACGGTAACACAGCCGCATCCACACGCTTGTTAATGTAAGCAGTACTTTTAGGTTAACAGTAATTGTTAGGAAACCAGTAACAAATGACTGTGTCTATGGTTGAAAGTGGCGCACCTTCGCCATAAGTAAGGTAAACCCCCGAAACAGACAGAAGTATTAATTAAATTATCATTCTTACAAGTAAACAGTATTTTTGTAAATTAACAGTAAATTTGTTTAAGTAAACTACTTTTTAAATTAGCAGTAAATTTGTTTAAGTAAACAGTACTTTTTATGTAAACTAACTTTGTTTATCTTCTAATTTCTCAGAGAGGGTTTATAGAGCAGTAATAAAGAACTACTTCTCATTAAAAAAAAGTATCGGGTTCTCGAGCCTCGCAATCGTCACTCTCCAGTTGACGCAGCTGTAAGTGGATACATGGCTTACTTGTATATATCGAAAAGGAACTGACCAGTGCACCTAATGAAAAGCTGAGAAAGAGGACAATGAAGTCTCTAAACACTTCATCTCCGACAACAGTCAGTGTCCGCTTTGGGACAACTTTCCCTTTTCAATAAGAGACGATGAGAAAGGACACTGTTCGAAAGAAAATTATATCGTCATACTTGATGTAAATATATATTTACTTATTAATTAATCTTGGAACATCGACTGCTTTTCATCTTATATCATCAGTCCAGCGCATGAGCTACAGTGGTCAGCGACCCATAGCTGACTGCTAGCGTCAGGGCCAGCGAGCAAGAGCTGCCAAGACCCTTCTACACCTTCACGCGGTGATCCTGGATAACAGGCTGCAGCAGGGCAGACTGGCTAATGAGAAGGGATCGAAGAGGGAATACTAACCCGGTACTCAAAAAATGTTTGCTGAAGTCGGATGTGTTGGACGGAAAGGTACAAATATCGCAGTCAAGCTGTAAACTACGACACAACGCATTCCGTTCTCTGGACTACATTCTGCTATTTAAGCCCTTTCAGGGTTTGGTAGTGGGAGATTGAAAACGAACGAAGCCAAGTCATATCATCAGTCGGCACTGTCAGCTGTTTATTATTGTGACTGGGCAACCTCACCCGAACAGGATCACATAGAGTCATTGGAGAAGGGGTCCATATTGGTGATAGAATGACACTTAGCCCTAGGCAGAGTGGTGCAGCGAAAAAGCAAAGTTCCAGGTTAAGTGGGGCATACATGACAAAAGCCTTGAGTAGGAGAGTAGATATGTAAACAGTGACCTCAGCTCTGAGATGGCTATTTGAGAAATATTTTACAAGGGCAGTCATCGTTTCTGACTCCAAATCCTTACTTCAGAAGTTACAAAAATGCTGGCTAAGGTATGAGTGGGTAGTATCTGTAAATGCCTCAAACACACAGGGACTGGCGTGGTTGTACTGTCGTTCAGAGCAACGAAAGAGCACACGATCCACAAGCACCCATTATGGACACAATACATATAGATATGAGTGATATTTTGAAGTCTGTCAATGACTGTTAGGTTATGACATCGCAATAGATGAATGAGCAATACAGCCTGCAGAACTTTGAAATCAAACAAGGTTGAAGTGGGGTAGGGCGCCAGAGCGAATGGAGCACGATTGTGTACAACCAACCAGCGATAAGAACCATCAGTATGCACACCCGTTACCATTTGTTAAGAGAAACCGAGCACCTATGGGTCTGCCTAGAGTGCAGCTAATGCGATTTTTAGACACAGAACAGAAAAGATCCAAGTGAAGCATAGTCCCCAACTACAGTTGGCCCCTTTACAGTAAGCCTTGTATCCGAGCATTTGCAGTGACGGTTTACAATAGCATATGGTTACTAGCCCCATGACCAACACTGTGTAGTAGTCTTTTAAGGCATGCATGCACGCACACACACACCATCACACATACATAATAGTAGAAAGTGCCCATCTCAAACGAAGATGGCGACAGCATCAGACTCCGTGCTGCGAGATCTGTTCTCATTTTGGCTTTATAGACATCCTGGCACGGCAGACTTTGTCGCCTTCGGGGCACTCTTGTGCCGAGTCCGCTGAGGAAGCGTTGTGCGTTCTGTTCTTTCGGGCGTCATGTTTTCTCTCAGTTGGGCGATGAAGTTATGCTCTGCGATCTGATCACTTTGTGTGATGCAAGCGCGCTAGATGGGACGGTTCTATACAAGCGCCCTAGATGGGACGGTTCTATGCAAGCGTGCTTGATGGGACAGTTCTATTTTAACGTGCTTTATGGGACGGTTCTATGACAGCATGCTAGATGGGATGGGTCTATGCAAGCGTGCTAGAGGGACGGTTCTATGCAAGCGCCCTAGATGGGACGGTTCTATGCTAACGTGCTATATGGGACGGTTCTATTCTAACGTGCTAGATGGGACGGTTCTATGCTAGCGTGCTAGATGGGACGGTTCTATGCAAGCGTGCTAGATGGGACGGTTCTATGCTAGTGTGCTAGACGGGACGGTTTTATGCAAGCCCCTTCATGGAAGTGACATAAATGTTGAAGCTTTCCAGAGACACATTCGATGAGTCTCTATATCGCTTCTTCTGCCCTAATGAGAGGCTGCGCTCATCGGGCATGCGAACACGTCCCGTCCATCTTAACTGGGCTGTTTACAGAAGCGTATTGTTAACATCATGTTAGACATATCAATAACTTCAGAGTTAGGAACATTGTCCTGCCACCTGATCATGAGCAGACTAGACAGACATTTCCAATGAAAACGATTTAGGTGTCATACGTCACCTAGCTACCAAGATGGCGGTACCTTACGGTGTGCTCCGCAAAAGACGGCATAAACGTGTTGGCTTGTCATGCGTTGAGTACTGGATATGTTTCAACCTTTCAATGGAGACTCTGGACACCTGCCACTGGTGTGTAGGATGGCTGTGTATCTCGTCATCTAGAGGTAAGCCGGATTACTGCGTTTGTCATTTGATATGAACATAGGAATTGTGTGGATTTGACGGTTGTCTACTCGTCTACTGTAACGCTGTTTACCTTGTTTGTGCTTCATGTGTAAGCCTTATATCGCGTGCCATTTCATAATCAAGGTGGCGCAAGTGGATTACAAGAAACTATCGACTAGTTATTCAGTTGTAATTTCCAATGATGAAAACTTGTAACTTGCATGTTTGACTAGCTCTCGTCATCACAATATGGCTGGATTATAATAGTGAGTTTCTGTCAACTATGCCAGCAGTCCGCACCAAAAAGGGTAGTGGTACAGTGGGTTCCATCCCACTGCAACATCCAAGGCAACGAGGAGGCAGACAGACTGGCAAAAGAAGGTGCAAGACTACCACAACCCGATACCAGTATGACATACGAAGAGTCATAACGGCTTATTAGAGCTGATACATGACCAAATGGGAAACAGAACATACTGGCTACACAAAAAACGATGCCTATTACCAGTTGAACAGAAGATAGCAGCTCGTGGTCTTCAGACTTCGCACTGCACGAAACACCAAAATGAAGCCCATGGTGGAGAGCCTAAGCAAGGCAATAATGCAAGCCGCCACTGAAACCATCCCAAGAGGAGCTAGGAAAAACTATAAGCCCTACTGGAATGATGAGTTACAGAAAGAGGAAGATGCAGTAACAAATGCTAGGAACATGGCAGAACGAGAAAAATCCATGGAGGCAAACATCGCCTTCAAAGCCGCCGCGGCGAAGTACAAACACACTCTCCAGCAAACAGCAAGAGAAAGTTGGAAAAATAAAACGGAAAGTCTGAACCTGGACAAAGAAGGGAACAAGCTATGGAAGCTAGTCAGAGCCATGAATGACGAAACCCCGTCAAATAAACAAATTACTATCAAGCAGGGCAAGAACTTGATCACAGGCAAGAAAGCCGCAAACGCCTTTGTCGATCACTATGCCAGAGCAAACCACATCGAGGTCCCTGCAGATAAGCATACAGACATTAGCGAAGAGCTAAAGGGACACGAAAACATAAATACGGCTCCTGAAGAGCACATGATGGCCAAACTAACAATGCGCGAAATGGAAGAGGCTATGAGAACACTAAAGAAAAGGAAATCTCCCGGAAAAGACGGGATAACAAACGAAATGCTGATGGGGCTGGGCCAAACAGCGAAGAAGAAACTACTATCAGTCCTGAACCAAAGCTGGAAAAGGGGTATTGTACCCCAGGCATGGAAAGATGCAATACTGGTACCAGTACCAAAAACAGGGAAGGACAAAACAGATCCAAATGGATACAGGCCCATTAGCCTACTGAGCTGTGTCGGCAAGCTGATGGAACGGATGATAAACACCAGACTGATGTGGCATCTGGAAGAAAAACGAATACTAATTCCACAGCAAGCCGGCTTTAGACAGCACAGATCCACTGAGGACCAGGTCATCCTCATAGCCCAGGAGATAGAAGATGCCTACCAGGCACAGAAACACACAGTAGCTGTTTGGGTGGATCTGGAAAAGGCATTTGACAAAGTCTGGAAGGATGGACTTAGAGTCAAGCTAAGAAGAAGTGATGTCTGTGGGAAGATGTACAAGTGGATCAACCACTACCTCAAACAAAGAACGGCCAGAGTCCAAGTACAAGGGCAGATGAGCAAAAAGGTGACACTCTAGCAGGGAGTACCCCAAGGGGGAGTACTGTCACCCACACTCTTCCTGGTATATATAAACGATATTACAGAGAATATACCAAGAAGAGTCCATAGCTCAATGTTTGCAGACGATCTGGCCATGTGGACCTCTGAAAAGAATCTCACCATAGCAAGAAATCGGATGCAGACGGCCCTAACATCGCTGGAAGAGTGGGCGAACTCATGGCTGGTCAAAATAAACGAGGAGAAAACCACGTGCACAATATTCTCGCTCTCATTAAAACCCCAAAGTACCAAATTAAGTCTGAATGGCAAAATCCTGCAGCCAAACGACAACCCAACCTATCTGGGAGTCACATTTGATCGGCGCATGACATGGAAAAGTCAGATTGAGAGAAACCGAATGAAAGCCAGAGAAAGAATGGCGATCATGAGGAAACTTGCTGGCACAAGCTGGGGAGCAGACGAAGGCATACTAAAGAAACTGTACACTGGAAGAGTGAGACCAGTTCTCGAGTATGGCATTGCGGCATGGACAACCGCAGCGAAGGCGAACTTCGATAAAGTTAACAAACTTCAAAACCAAGCCATGAGAATTATAACAGGTGGCATGAAGTCAACGCCAATTGTAGAACTTGAAAAGATTACAAAATTGCAATCCATGACCGATAGAAGAGACTGCAGAGCCCAGCTGCAGTCAGAGAAACTCAGAAGACTGACGGACCATCCAATGTACCAGAGACTAAACAATTTGGGAAATGGGAAACTAAAGCGGAGAAACTTTGCAGAAATAGCCAAAGCAAAGATGCACGAAGATCCCATAAACGCATTAACAACACCAAAACCCATCACTACTGTACGAAAACCTACTTGGAGGCAGGATATATTTCCAGACGTGGTAGAAAATATACCACGTATTGCAAACAAAAACTGCCAGAGTGAAAAAGAAAGGAGAGACACTACCCTAAGCTTCATAACGAAAAGCTACCCAAGCATGGACTGGACCCATGCATACACCGACGGTTCTGTAACAAACACTACACAGAACGGAGGGGCAGGAGCATTCCTGAACCTACCAAATGGCAGAAAAATAACACTGTCATTCGCTACTGGTAAGTACACAAGCAATTTCAGAGCAGAGGCAGAGGCACTGAGGGCGGCAGTGGAAGAAATGGTAACACACAGTGAAAATGAGAGTCATATAGTCCTGCTGACAGATGCTCTCGAAGTAGTCACAGCGCTAAAAAGCCAGAAAAACACTGAGCTTAATGACTTAAGAGCAGCACTCTGCAAACTGTGCCAGCAGTCCGCACCAAAAAGGGTAGTGGTACAGTGGGTTCCGTCACACTGCAACATCCAAGGCAACGAGGAGGCAGACAGACTGGCATAAGAAGGTGCAAGGCTACCACAAACAGATACCAGTATGACGTACGAAGAGTCAAAACGGCTTATCAAAGCCAGATACATGACCAAATGGGAAACCGAACATACTGGTTACACCAAAAACGATGCCTATTACCAGTTGAACCGAAGAGAGCAGGTCGTTGTCTTCAGACTTCGCACTGGCCACAACAGACTGAGGTACCACCTATTCAACAAATTGAAGATAGGGTGTACCGACGAATGCCCGTGCGGTACTGGTAAAATGACCACTGAACATCTTCTGCAGAACTGCCCGACATACGAGGATCAGAGAGAGCAGATGTGGCCATTGCCAGTGGAACTGCAAGACAAGCTCTATGGTAGTGGCGAGAGTCTCATGATGACCGCCGCTTTTTTCGAGAAAATAATGGTTACTGTCTGACTGTGTACGCAGAAGAAGAAGAAGAAGACTTCGCACTGGCCACAATAGACTGAGGTACCACCTATTCAACAAATTGAAGATAGGTGGCACTGACGAATGCCTGTGTGGTACCGGGAAAATGACCGCTGAACATCTGCTGCAAAACTGCCCGACATACGAGGATCAGAGAAAGCAGATGTGGCCATCACCAGTGGCAACACTAGACAAGCTCTATGGCAGTGTCGACAGCCTCAGGATGATCGCTGCTTTTTCGAAAAAATAAAGGTTGATGTCTGATGCGTACGATGAAGAAGAAGAAGATAATAGTGAGTTTGTCACTATGTGGGTGGCTTCCACTTTCAATCTGACAATACACACACACAGACATACATACACGTACACAGTGTGTTTGGTTTACGTTAACCAGCTTTTCGGAAAGTCTTATTACACTCATTTTGCAATGCAGTTTCATGGCGATGGTTTTTAACATGTTGGGGTTTCCAGGCCATGCATAACCATCTTTATGCGTCTCTTAGGACATGCAAGAAAGGAAATAGTGGCCCCATTATGTTTGCCCATTCCGCGTGCTGCTCCAGTGTGAAGCAAAACCAGCAATGTAGCTGGTTCAAAGCAAGCCTGTCTACAAATATATGCAGGTAATCAATCACATTCTCGTCCAAACCTGACCGCCGCAACAGCCTTTACCACCCGACAACCTGGCATTAAGTGAAAGGTCACAAACGCAATCCAACTCCAGGGCCGTCAAAGTATATGAGTGCAGGTGGCACCTCAGCATTTTCGTTTTTTCTTTCCAGTAATTTATGCGATCATGTGTGAGACCACATCTCGCTATATTACGAAATGACAGCACATTTCTCTGCTTGACAAATGCTTGTTTCCGCTTCAGTTCTGTGTCCTCTCTCATTTTTCAGGAGACATCATTTTGTGTAGCCACCCATCGTAACATAGTGGCGACGAATATATTACTTTACGAGCACAGTTTTTGTTTGAAGACAAATTAATTATCGATCTTCAATCTTAAGCTTTGCGCAAATATGCACATTCTCCAAGTTCTTCCGAATTGGTGTTGCCCATCTACAGTAATTTTAGGAGTATAATTGTCAAATGCTGATCAATACTTCTTCGGAATAAACCTGTCTAAAAATTATATCCGGGGGTAAAAGCAAGTTTTAGTTAGCAGCTAAGAGTTGTAGCTATTTTAGTGGTGGGTGTGCTCATTTGTGAATATTAGGTGTTTATATAACAATAAATAACACGCGAACGACTGCTTCATGTGGAACAAACATAAAGTGATCTTCCCGCCAGAATAGAGCGAGCACTGCTCAGAATGTGTCACCAGACAACCTGGCAAATTAATGTAAAGTTTATCACTTTTATTATAAGTAAAAAGGTGTGTGGGTTGAGATTAGCATGATATGAAAGAGCTAGACGAAAACATGTCGGCATGAGTATCAATTGAACATTGACACTTAATTATGGGATCAAGACGCTGAGCAGCGCATAAACTGCAGCGGTCAGCTACCGATAGCTGACTGCTAGCGTCAGGGTCAGCGAACCAGAGCTGCCAAGACCCTTCTACACCTCCACGCGGTGATCCTGGATAACAAGCTGTAACAGGGAAGACTGGCTAACTAGAAGGGATCGAAGAGGGAGGGCAACCAGGTACTCAAAAATGTTTGCTGAAGTCGGATGTGTTGGACCGAAAGTTGCAAATATCGCAGTCAAACTGTTAACCACGACACAACGCATTCCGTTCTCTGGACTACATTCCGATACTTGCAAAGCTTTTTTCAGGGCTTGGTAGCGGGAGATTGAGAACGAACAAAGAAGAAGAAACATACATATTACGCGTTCTTCGTGCTTATACAGTGTTTTTGGTTCATCTGTTATGTGTTTTTAAACTTGTTCTGTGATCTCTGTTTTGCACAGTTACAAAACTGACATCTAATAGGTATCTTCTCTCTAGTTGATCCGCGTTTCTTATTTGGAAAACTATACTATCGTATATAATGCCCCATACATTTTTATTCTTAATGCCACAATAAAACTCCAACAATGCTGCGGGCCGAAGAGAACGTCAAGGAGGCCTGAGTGCTATTTGCGGTATTTTGAGACCTCTGTATTTGAGCAATAAGAAAATAAGAAAAGACAGACTGATAGTATTATATAAACATTGCAAGAAGCAAGGGTAGAGGCGGTGTTGGTAGCTAACAGTGTTTAGTTCTTTACTCTTGATGTTTCTTTGGTAGCAGGTTACAGTGGCTCTTCGTATATACTGATGCGTACTAAAGCAGGTGCGTATGTATCCTTCTGGCTATATTGCAATGTGAGTCTTCTCAGTAAGCTTAGTTAGTTAGTTAGTCAGTTAGTTAGTTAGTTAGTTAGTTGCCAAGCGCAAGCGAAGATTGCGATAGCGTAAGACACGTTTATTCAGATGTGACTGCATATGACTGTACAGTCCAATCTGAGCGTGACAAACTCTACCGCGCGTACGGCACACATGAACGGCATTTGTAGTTGGGTAGTCTTGCATTCTTTCCTTTCGTGCAGCTCGCTTTTCCTGCGCCTCTGTGATAGTCCTCTGCTCAACTGTAAAAGCACCATGGGCGATAGCAGTGCGCCAGGCTGAGCGGTTCGGAGCAAGCAGCTCCCAGTCAGCAACATCAATGGAGAAACCTTTCAAAGAGACTTTGAATGTGTCTTTGTATCGCTTCTTAGCGCCCCCCCCCTCTCCTCCCTCTGCGAGCGCTGTCCTGTCATGAGTTCACCGTCCACCAGTTGTTTAGAGAGGCGCTGATCTGACATGCGAACACCATGCCCTGTCCATCTGATCTATGCTTACTACTATGGGGATCACAGGGTCGATCCTCACCCCACTTGCCAAACTGCTGTAACAGAGTTGAGTTTCCAGGATCGACACCTGGACATGTTAGGTGGGGTTGTGAGTCAGTAGCTACTACCTGACACAGACATGAGGTGTAGTCCTGGTCAGTATATTTTACCTGCCCCTGACGTGAGGTGTGGTCTTGGTCAGTATATTTTACCTGCCCCTGACGTGAGGCGTGGTCTTGGTCAGTATATTTTACCTGCCCCTGACGTGAGGTGTGATCTTGGTCAGTATGTTTCACCTGAAATTGACGTGATGTGTGATCTTGGTCAGTATGATTCACCTGACCCTGGAGTGATACGAGACCTAGATCAGTATGTTTTACCTGACCCTGACGTGTTGCATGGTTTAGGTCAGCATGCTTCACCTGACACTGAAGCAAGATTTGTCTTCCTGATTAGGACATCATTAAAGGTACCAGTACTTAAGGGCATTGTGCTAACTAAATGACTCCTCCGCACCGAGAACCTTTCATCATATGATATTTCATTTTATTTTTCGTTGTTCGCTGTATACCGTCCCAGAGTGTTTATCATATGCTTGTCTTTACGACTGTTGTCACTATGATGGTGATATACACAAATACATTAATATAAACACATATTTATTAACACCCACATACAAACAGTCACACAAACTAACACACACATATACACACATATATATATATATATATATATATATATATATATATAAACACACACACACTAACACTTACATATATTTACACACATACACATACTAACACACATATTAACACACACACTAACACATGCATACACTAACACACATACACATGCTAACACACACACACACATACTAACATGCATACGAATACACACATGCAAACAAACCTATTAATGGATGTGATTTACCGTTGGATAGTTTTCATCTTCATTGCCTTATCTGTCCTGTCACGTTTAATGTAGACAATTAACAGAATGTTAAGGTTTGTTTTACGAGGGAACAAATACATAAAGCGTCATTTCTTAACAAGGTATTCATCAAGGACTGAGGAAAACATGGATGAAACCAATAACACCACAATTTACGGGAGAGCAATACAAAATACGACAACTTACGTTAAAAAGACAGTATACATCAGGGACTGTCAAACAACACAAATGAGATCAATAAACACAAAAATGAGATCAATAAACACAACCACATCTAGTCAGTTTTATGTGGCTGTAAATGCAAAAATAGACAATCATGTAGGCTAGGACCACAAGATCTCAACAAACTGCAAACCTCTCTACCACCAGCCTGAAACTGTCAACAAAGTACGAATCTGATGGCCTAGCTACATCTGATAATCTTTTGTTCCTTAAGCCTAACACGCGCGAAAACTAGATGTTCCTTGCCCTATTCAAAGTTGACACCGCATTATCGGTACATGCATGTGGGGGTCGTCTGGAGCACTGGATTTCATTGTTTGAATTGTGTGAGGGAGCCGTCGGGGGCACTGCATTTCATTGTTTTATCTTCTTCATCCTGAAAAGAAGGTTGTGTTACAGTGTGGCGTAGCCTACAGCGACGCTCCTGACACATTCGGTTTCAGTACGAAAATTTTTGGGACCAGGTTTGTCTTTCCTCTTCTATCCCTACTATTTAGCCAGGCTGCACGGATGCAACCTGTTTCCAGGGTCGCTACTTGGAGGCTGAATAGGGTCTTGGACAGTGCTGGTTCGCTGATCCTGATGCCAGCAGGATAAGTAGCTAACCTGGATTGTAATATGAATTACATGAGGAGCGGCAGGTCGAGTTGTTTGTGTGCCGGCCTGATCACCACGAGGGACATGTGTTCAAAACTTCAGGAAGGGACAGCGTTTTTTTGCTTTTTTTTAATCTAATGTGGGTAAAATACAAATACACAGTGTGCGGCGACTGCAGAGACAAGCGAATCGTTTTGCTGTCTTTCTCAAGATTGTTACCGCCCATGTGTCTACAGCACAGCTTAGTTCACCTGTGTAACCTGGGCCCGAAATGGGGTCAAAGAATAGGTACACTTTAACTACCAGACATGTGCTAAGAGTAGTTGGGCATACGGTAGACCATCTTGAAAAAGAATTAACGACTAGATCCCATAGTAGAAAATGAATAATGGAGCAGCGAGAAAACGGCGCTGGGGGTTAAAAGAACTAATAAGTGCTGATGTCCTTCCTGGATGTTGATGCTGCCATATATAGCGATGGGTCTGTGCTGCGCGGTAAGGAAGCCGGTTGGCGTTTCTCTGCTAGCGTGGGAGGCAGTGTCGTTGCTGAGGGCAGCGGAGCGTACATGACAACAACCTCCAGCACGGGAATAGAGATTGAGGCAGTGATTTCAGCTCTGTGGTGGCTATCCGAAATCTCTTTAATGAGGATCGTCATCGTTTCTGGTTCTCAACCTTTCTTCAATAAACACGCCCTCTCACATTATTTTTCCTCCATCTCTTTACTCTGTGTTTCTCCCTCCACCCATCTCTCCTTGTTTCTCAAACACTCCCTAGTTTTGCTCCTACTCTTTGTCCCTCTCGATTGTCTCTTCATCTCTATTTGCTCCTCCCTCTTTATCATTTTGCTTTCCATATCTGTCTCTATGTTCCGCTTTTACCATCACACTGTATATCTTCGTTCCTCTCCCTTCTTTCTCTCCATCTCTCTGTTCCTCCCGTCTCGTTTCCCTCTTTCTTCTTATAACAGACAATCGTCATATTGACATAACTAACACACACACCCACAAACAAAATGTACGGCAGCTCTCCCTATCTCTGCTCCTGTCCTCGACAAAGTTTACACAGCGAATCCCGTACATACTTTCTTCAGCGAAAACATTCACACAGATCACAAAACCGGTCTGCCCTCTTTGATGGAGAAAATAAACAAGAGAAACGAATACAAATACTCACAGAGACAAAGTTTGTCATCAAATGTACAATGGCTTTCAGCAGTAAGGAATGTGCGTCTTCTTTTGTTCCAAGCATTCCAACACAAACTTCTTCTTTTGTTCCAAGCATTCCAACACAAACTACTTCTTTTGTTCCAAGCATTCCAACACAATCTTCCTTTATTCCAAGCATTCCAACACAAACTACTTCTTTTGTTCCAAGCATTCCAACACAAACTACTTCTTTTGTTCCAAGCATTCCAACACAATCTTCCTTTATTCCAAGCATTCCAACACAATCTTCCTTTATTCCAAGCATTCCAACACAAACTACTTCTTTTGTTCCAAGCATTCCAACACAATCTTCCTTTATTCCAAGCATTCCAACACAAACTACTTCTTTTGTTCCAAGCATTCCAACACAAACTACTTCTTTTGTTCCAAGCATTCCAACACAATCTTCCTTTATTCCAAGCATTCCAACACAATCTTCCTTTATTCCAAGCATTCCAACACAAACTACTTCTTTTGTTCCAAGCATTCCAACACAATCTTCCTTTATTCCAAGCATTCCAACACAATCTTCCTTTATTCCAAGCATTCCAACACAATCTTCTTCTTTTGTTCCAAACATTCCAACACAATCTTCCTTTATTCCAAGCATTCCAACACAATCTTCCTTTATTCCAAGCATTCCAACACAAACTACTAATTTTATTCCAAGCATTCCAACACAATCTTCCTTTATTCCAAGCATTCCAACACAATCTTCTTCTTTTGTTCCAAACATTCCAACACAATCTTCCTTTATTCCAAGCATTCCAACACAATCTTCCTTTATTCCAAGCATTCCAACACAATCTTCTTCTTTTGTTCCAAACATTCCAACACAATCTTCCTTTATTCCAAGCATTCCAACACAATCTTCCTTTATTCCAAGCATTCCAACACAAACTACTTCTTTTGTTCCAAGCATTCCAACACAATCTTCCTTTATTCCAAGCATTCCAACACAATCTTCCTTTATTCCAAGCATTCCAACACAATCTTCTTCTTTTGTTCCAAACATTCCAACACAATCTTCCTTTATTCCAAGCATTCCAACACAATCTTCCTTTATTCCAAGCATTCCAACACAATCTTCCTTTATTCCAAGCATTCCAACACAATCTTCCTTTATTCCAAGCATTCCAACACAATCTTCCTTTATTCCAAGCATTCCAACACAATCTTCTTCTTTTGTTCCAAACATTCCAACACAATCTTCCTTTATTCCAAGCATTCCAACACAATCTTCCTTTATTCCAAGCATTCCAACACAATCTTCCTTTATTCCAAGCATTCCAACACAATCTTCTTCTTTTGTTCCAAACATTCCAACACAATCTTCCTTTATTCCAAGCATTCCAACACAATCTTCCTTTATTCCAAGCATTCCAACACAAACTACTTCTTTTGTTCCAAACATTCCAACACAAACTACTTCTTTTGTTCCAAACATTCCAACACAAACGTATTCTTCGTCGTCAGCTTTCACATAATTTCCTCATCTATTTTCTTCAACAGCTTCACAGCCTGTCTCGGCCCTCTCTCGCCACCATACAGTTTATCAATGTACTGTGTTGTGTAGGTACATGTTGTCACTGTGCTCATCTCATGAAGTCGACAGACCTGGGGAACACGTATGCTGTTTGTCTGTTCTTCCAACATGGAAACATGTCTGCGTATACGATTTGTAATTTCTTGAACACATGTCTCAATCTGCAGAAACGCGGTCCGCAGCCTGAATACTGCCACTTGATCCTATATGAGTTCTTCTTGATATTGGAAGATACTCGTATAGTTGACGTTTTTTTTTCTTCTTTTTGTAGCCATTTATTACATCCCAAAACGTCTTGAGAAGGAAGACCTGGGTTATGTTGACTGTAATGCAATGTGAGGTCCCTCATTAAGCTCACAACTATGGGGATTATAGTGTCGATCCCCACCTTGTTGTCTACACTGCTGTGACACTGCTTGTTTCCAGGAGCCCTACAATGAAGTGAGGTAAGGTGTTTTGATCAATATATTTTACATCACTATGGTTTTACTCTTCGCTGGTATCCCCTCTTGGTAAGGAGTTGTTACATCTGTCATATGAGAATATGGGTGCTCTCCGTGCTGTTCCTGATCATTATCTTGACTACCATATGTTGCCCTTTGAAAATGTACGCCCTCCCTCTTTGGCTTTTATATCTATCGCCTTATTTCCATGTATTTTGCAGGGAGCAGGAATCCACTATATTTTCACGATGATGAAATGATGGTTGTCACCGTATGTGCATCTGACATGCTGTCCAGTTTTTTTGGTTTTATGGTTTTTGAGGGTCATTAATCCATTGTATATACCTCAATATTGGATAGGAAGACAAGTCTTCTTCTTGATGTCGGAATCCCAGGAAATGAGAAAGCTGATGAGCAGGCAAGAAAGGGGCAATGATACCACAGCCGCTAACTAGTATCAAACTGCGGGGAGATACTGAGTAACAACTATAGACAGGAGTGGATAAATCAGTGGGTCTTGTGTACATCCCTAATAGGCCGAATGTATTTCAAACACTAAATAAAATCAGAACCCGAGGATCCAGCCAAGAAACTGAAACGAAGAGATAAGAGTTTGACCTTCAAGCTGAGAACAAGCCATGCTCCTCTCAACAAACATCTGAATAGATTAGACCTACTATAAGTAAAGTAAAGTAACCAATAGCATTACTGACGTATGGGTGTGTGGTGTTAGCGATCTCACATTTCAAAGGCTCGGCTATATGTGGGCTGTAGTCATCTCCTCTCCCTCGCCGCTTTTACTTCCCAGCCTGAACCAGTACCCATTTAATGCTGGGTCGACTCGGGAGCCGTTGCGGTCTAAAAAAACATTACCACCTCAACTGGGCAATGAACCCAGGACCACTCAGATGTGAAGTCAGCTCGCTAACCACTGCGCTACGCGGCTCCCTGCGTGAACCAAATTTCAAACTGTGTCATGGCCATGATGAGTCAATCGAGCACCTCCTGACTTTGTGCCCATGGCTAGCCGATCTGCGAAACGGTCTGCTCCCGCCACACAACACATCACCACAACAATTGAGAACGTCTGCTTTTGTCCGGGACGCATTGTGCTGTCAAGAGCTGCCACCTCACAGCTAAAGGGATTATATCATCATCACCATGATCATCTTGATCTCATCCCTTGATAAATGAGTTCGTCCTTCTTCTAACTTAACTTAACGTCTTTATACTGGTTTAGAAGACCCTGCAGAGTCTGTATACAACCAGTTACATTTACATCACCTTGCTCTAAAAGCTATGCGCATCCAGTTTATTCTTAAATGCATTAACTGGCCCTGCCTCCACCACCTCACCTGGCAATGCATTCAAGCAGACACCACTCTCTGACTAAAAAAATATTTCCTAATATCTAATCTGGACCTCTCTTTAGTCAGCTTGTAGCTATACCCTCGTGTTATTGTGGGTGGCTGTATTTTAAAAAATTTCTTATAGTCTAATTTATCCATTCCTCTGATCATGTTATAAACCGGTATTAAGTCACCACGAATTCTTCTCTCTTCGAGACACTGTAGGCCGGTTTTTCTGAGTCGTTCCTCATAACTGTTATTCTGGAATCCCACTATTATGTATATATATTCTATTATTTTATCAAATAACTATCTGATGGCTGTGCGTGAGGTCTGCTCCAACTATGAAGCTGAAATCACTGCAATTGAATCCACATGAAGACGATTTTAGATGCCTTCCTCTAAAAGGCCAGAGCATTATTA
Source organism: Ariolimax columbianus (assembly GCA_036924085.1). Lineage (NCBI taxonomy): Eukaryota > Metazoa > Mollusca > Gastropoda > Stylommatophora > Arionidae > Ariolimax > Ariolimax columbianus. The sequence continues at coordinate 21,293,995 of JAVGWX010000014.1, read as the reverse complement.
TTTTTACAGACTCGATGCCCGTCCTTCAAGTTTTAGAAGATGCTGAACATTGTAGACCTGATCTTATCCAAATAGCCCAAGAACTAACCACATTATCATCACTTGGCCAAGATAGCTATTCAATGGATCTCTGGATACCCAAACATACCTGGCAATGACAAAGCAGACAGACTAGCAAGGAAGGGATCCAGACAAGAGCAGTCACACACAGCAACAACTCTACAAACAGCCAGACAGCTCATAACAGCAGGCAAGGAAACTTGTCTGAACAGATGTGCCATGGGAAACAAAAGGAGGAAAGTCGACAGATATATGGATTGCCCGAACACAAAATAACAGCATCAATCAACTCACAAGGGGGCATCAGAGCAACAATTTCCGACAAAAAACCCAACACATCCCACTTAACAAGCGCCTAAACAGAATCCAACTACAACACACTACAGACTGTCAGCTGTGTATAAACCCATATAACACTGTTGAATGTCAGACAGTCAATCACATTAGGAAATGCTTCTTCCTCAGAGTCCAGATAAATGGAACAATTTGTCTAAACAACAACCAACAAACACGTACAGATACCATCACATGGCATTTGGCCAAAGAGTGAGAGTCAGACTGTTACTGGATCCGTAACAACAAAGACTCGATAGCCTGCTTTTTCAACTCATCACTGAGAAAATGAGTTATTCCCCATTCTAATCATTTGCCATATACAGGATATTGTTTCTAGAGCTTTTTCAAATAAGTTATTTACCCATAGTATTTATTTATTTTATATGGGATATTGTTTCTGGAGCTTTCTTTCAAATTAGTTACTCCCCCTTTTTCCTTTTCATATTTGGGATATTGTTTTTAGAGCTTTCTTCTCAATGAGTTAGTCCCGCTTTTATTAATTTATCATATATGGCTTGGAGTGACAAATGTTTAGGGTCTAGGACACAGGAAGAAAATGTAGGACAGGGCATAGTGCTGGATGAAAAGAATATACCACTGGGGAAAATTGTGCGAGTAAATATGACACTGGTCCTGAAATTTTAGGTGCCATGGCAACCTAGTTCCAGGGATTTATCGTGTCCTGATAGATTGGATACTGTTTCTAGAGCTTTCTTTCAAACCTTGAATGATATCCGCATTCAGCTGGCCTGTGTGAATGGTGTGGTGCGCAATGCAATAGGTTGGAGAGTCTTCAACCCTAGAGGGGTTAGACTGCACTGTTAGTCATCTCTGACGACATCTTTAAAGTTGACCAACGACCGTCTCCTGGATGATGATACTCCAATCGATGAACCTGTAATTCACAAATTACAAAATGTCTGGAATCATAGATGGGCCCAGCAGTAAGCAGCGCCAGCACGACGGAGTGTGAGTGTGTACAATAAGCAGGTCATGGGAACCATCAGCATCTATACACTTTGACATAGTCCAAATAGATTACAAAAAGTGATGGATGGGGAGAGAAACTGAAAAAAACAATAGTAAAACTCATTGAAGTGTGTGGGGTGGTTTGGGGTGGGGGGAGAGAGATAACGACAAACAGGACAGAAGAAACGATATCAAGACTCATTGAAAGTGTCTCGGAACAGTATCCTCACTGGTGCAACCTCCTGGTCGATGCTTGCTCCAGACCGCTTAGTCTGTCGCACTACCATCATACACGGTGCTCGCATCATCGAGCACAGGATATTCGCTGTGCCGCAAAAAAAAAGCTAGCTACCTGAAAGGATGCAACGCCCAAGACAACCCAAATACCAGCGCCGTCCACGCGTGCCCTATGTATGGTCCGATTTAACTACACATATCTGACTGTCACCTTAAAAGTTGAGATGGCAACTTTTAATACTATTTTTGGGTACTCATTTACAGCTGGGTAGACAGGAGCGTGTCAATACAATGTGTTTTTTAACTGTTCATAAAACCAACTTCAAAGTATAACAGCGTCCCCATATGTGCTTAGTCCATTTCATTGATGAAAGTGTCGACTCAGTAGCTCCCACAGCGACTCGTCAGGTACCCATTTGCAGCTAAGTCGACTGGGAGAAGAGGTCATTCCATGGAAAGAAATCCATGACATGTCCTATCTGTCAAAGCGAACTCTACGTAATTTGAGCCTGGCACGTTGGGTTCACAACCCTTAGCCACACACTTATTCATCTTTTGGGAGAATGGAGAACATTAAGGGGCAAAACCATGAATACTGTGCAAATTTTCTTTAATGAGTTGCAACCCTTTAATTAATTGTTCAAGAATGGCAGCAAAACAACACATTTCCCTAATTCATTTTTTGGGAGCAAAGAGTAATCAGTGTCAAGTGGAACATACTGACGAAGACACCACCACACATCATCATTCGTGCTCCGAGAAACATGTGTCGCAGCAGTCAGGCCAACAAGATGAAAATCAACACTAGAATCCACATATGATGAGCTTTGTAAGGAGCCTCTGAGGCGCATTGCACTACAGTCTACTTAGTTCTTAGTCGACCTTACTTCTACAGGGGCAAATGCCTCTGTGCAGGTACCAGCTTTGGTATGAGCTGGATAAAGCCAGAAGGAGAATTCCCTGCATAGTGGGCTAGGCTCGAGCAGGTTATTACTTCGCTGCGTTGGGACATGTACCGTGTAGGGTGGTTAAATGATGTGCGAGTCCATCTTAATAGACTCAAACACTGAAGCAAAGTAGGCCTACAGCCTATTAGGTGCCATCTATTCTGCTCTAATGAAACCACATAATCATGACCAGTGTTATGCCATAACATAAAGAGAGGTCCATTATAACACAGTTAGTCGCCTCTAACGACATGCTCTGTGGGGCAGTGGTGCTATTCTTGTCCTTGTCATACATGAAGACCCAGTCAGACAACTCAGGTACAGCCAATGAACAAAAATAGACAATACACAAGTAATAGGAAAGCCACAATACTATCAATGCCAAATGTGCAATGATATACGCAATGGGCTGTGGCTTTTTTAAACTATAATTGATTTGTTTATTCCCATTGTGTTAGGAGCACGTGGTGGCGGAATGGTTTCAATGCCTGCCTGCTGACAAGGAGGGCAGTGAATCGAATCCCAGGTATTTTTCTGTTGGGGGTGAAATAAACACACATAGCCAGCACACGATGTGACGACAGCAGTGGCAACACAGTTTTTAGTCCTCGGCCTAAAAACCCCTCGACTACACAGGCAATGGGAATAAACCCACAATACATTTTTTATTTTGCTGAGGAATAAAGGTCGATTTCTACTGCAGCCACTACACAGTGTGCAGGCTAGGTGTTTTTTTAACCTCAATAGAAAAGAACATACCTAAGTGAGAAGCAGGACCTTCTACCAGACACATCACTTGGGTAGTGGATGCATGAATAGCCTCTATATTTGGAGGTTAGTTGCAAATATAAAATAAACAGCTCGGTGGCCTGCATGGGGACCAAAACAACAATCCAATCACCTGTTTGTCTACTTATTCGATTACAAGTCAACACGGGAAGAAAACCGGACAAACCTTTATAGATGATGAACTAGTGCAAATTACAGACTTTGGAATTTTTAACTTGGGATATTAGAAGTGTAGACGGAAATAAGAATGGGCTTATGGAAGAAATGAAAAAATTCAAATTGGAAATCTTAGTTCTCACAGACACCAAAAAAAAATAACAAGCGGAGTTCCCACTATCAACAGATTCAAAGGGGAATGGGCTGTATTTTGTATACTTGTATATACTTGATAGAAGTCAAGTGGCTCACATCTTCAATGACATGTGTGGATCTACTATCCTGGACATGCTGGGGTTTATGTCAATGTATAACCTGATGGACGTAGAGGCATCACGCCTTCACGGACCTGTGTAGATCTACTATCCTAGGCATGCTGTGATTCATGTTAGTGAATGAGTTGATAGAAGACATAAATGCTTCAATCCTTTCAGGAGTGGATGGGGATCTACTGTTTTGGTCATTATGAGGTTGTTGTTTTGAATGCCCACACTGAGTAGGTTGACTCATTTATGTGCCCTGAAAAGGACGTTAAGTGGTAGGTTGCAGTAGCTTTCCTCACATTCCGACCGTGCTGATGAAGGTGAACCGAGGTCCTCCAGGCAGATGTGCTATGCTTGGCTTCATCTGTGCGCCGTTCACTACTACGGGGATCACATCGATCCCTCACCGTGTTAACCAGGCTGTCATAACTACAGCCCGTTTCCAGTGAGGGATATGAGGAAGCCGAGGTGAGGGTCTTGACCAGTATATTTTGTCTGACCCTGACTTACATGTCTGATCAGTATATTCTGCCTGACCAGATGTTAGTCTTCCTCCCCCATTATAAGGTTCAAGACAATGAAAGAGCTCAATGTCCTCCTCTCAAAGGCACATTTAGTGGTGACTTTAGATATGGATTGTGGTGACATTCTGAGGACAATCATCTCTTAGATTTTGTCATTGCAATCAATGAGCTGGCAATCCAAAGACAAAGAAAGAGAGAGAGAGAGAGAGAGAGAGAGAGAGAGAGAGAGAAAGAGACAGACAGACAGAGCGAGAGAGAAGAGGGGGGAAGGAATAATATATAAACATCACTGACCTTGAAATTACTGCTTTTAACCCAGTTAGATAACCCCTCAATCAGTTGATCCATGTTGTACTCTGCACACTCCAAAGAGCTGTGTGGGTCACTTAGAAAGGGCATCAACTCTGCATGAGAATGCAGACGTCGCTTGGTTTCCTGAGATGCCACGCCCTCCATGAAATCCTCTAGTGAAGTCATTATCAGTGACTCAAATGTCCAAATAAATCAGCTGATGAAAAACAAATTATGTTTCTTTTTTCAGAGGGAACGCTGTTCGCCCCTTTTAAATGTGTTCAGTTTATCCAAATATATAACTTAGAAACAAAAAGCTGACTCCCAGAACAATAGGAAGCATGCAGCCTTCAACTGATAACACACAAAGATCCAAATACTGGATGAAAAGGTTGTTTCTCTGGGAAAATGTATCCCCAATACTACTGTCAATCAAAGATAATGCACGGCAGATTAATGTTGAATCTGGAGAGGTGAAAAAGGCATAATGTTAATAGACATCTTCTTTCAATCCACAAGGCATGTAATTAAGACTATCACATAAAAGATTAATTTGAGTGGTACCAGGATTCAATAGAATCAGTTCCGTTTAAGTACAACTCCACATCAAAGGTCAGCTGCAATGAATCTCCAATATCATCTGTCTATTGAAATGATGGAGCAATCTGCCAGACTTTTCCCTGTTCATCTTTTGATGTTATCCACCAAATTATAGCGTTGTGCTGGTTACCTCTGCATGTTCATCATCTGCCCTTCCTTCCAGTATTGTTATCAGTAAGGCATTATGTCTTTTAATGTAATAACTGTCCAAGTGTGATTTCATTTATCAATTCTCTGCACCTCTAATTTTGTAAAGACGTCATTTGTTTTCTTTAATTTCCACAAGGCACATCTCATTCTACTTTATATCCACATTTCAAAGGCATCAATTCTCTTCTCCAATTGTTAGTTCATTGTTCATGTTTCTACACTATACAGTAAATACGAATATACCTAACACCTGGCCGCTTTCATTTCTAATTTGTGAGTGACTTGTTGGTAAAAACAGATTTAGCCCTCGCTATTCTTTTTTCTGATTTCCATTTCTCAGCAAATGATTCTACATTATTATATTTCCAGGACATGAGAAGTTATTGTCCTGTTCATTATTTGATTGTATTTTGTTATCTTCAGAGCAGATCTAAACTCTACTTTGCTAATTATCATAGTTTTTCTATATCAGATATAAAAGATATCTGCTGTAAAGAGGCATTACAAACATAATTTGTGAAACATAAATTTTTCTTATCATTTGATGAACCATATCTTCTTTTTGTCTCCTATTCATTCCATATGAAACAAAGGGCCACCACTGCAGCTGTAACAAAGCACTTATGTGTGCTCTGATAGTGACAGTTTCTACAGCAATTTGTTGGGAGCGAGAGTAATCAGGGTCAGGCCAAACATAATGATCCAAGACCTCATCTCAGGTCCTCGTTCGTGCTTCTGGAAACAGGCTGTGTCACAGCAGTGTGGTCAACGAGGTGGGGATCAACACTGTAATCCCTATAGTGGTGATCTTACTGAGGCACCTCAAATTGCACTACTGAAAGGAGAACTATGGTCCACTCTCTCAAATGTGTCTTGGTTTGTAAAAAGACCCGATCAAGAAATGACAAGGTTAATTCAACTCAGCACAAACAATAACATGGCAATTTGTTTTACATTACAAGGTTGGTAGCCCCAAGCACAACCCTCATTAGCTGCTAGTTACATCATGCTTAGAAGGTTACAATACTTCTATTCATTCCTCCAGGAGTACCAAGATGTGTTGATACATTACATACTACCAATGGGAGTTTTTACTATTCCGTTTAATGTTGTTGTTGTTGAATGCCTACAATGAGTAAGATTATCTTTTGTGCACCCTGAAAAGGACATTAAGTGGTGGATTGCAGCAGTTTTCCTTACATCCCGAGTGTGCTGATGGAAGTGGACCAGGGTCCTCCAGGTGGTTGGTTGTGCAATACTAGGATTCATCTGCGCATGACTCACTACCACAGGAATAACATCAATCGCCCACCTTGTTAGCTAGGCTGCCAAGAAAACAGCACATTTCTAGGGAGGCCTGCACGAAAGTGAGGCGATGGTTGTGTCAGTATATTTGATCTCACCCTGATAACAAGTCCAATCAGTATGTTTTGTCTCTCCGCATTTAGTCTAATATGAAAATAAACCTTTAAATATTTGGTCAGACAAAAATACTGAGTGAACATTAGGCTTATATGTCTATCAATATTTATATGAGGGACGTTCAAGTCAAACTTTTTTGGAAAAAAAACAAACATTTTTTCAAGTCTCAAAATGCCATTTATTTCTCTATACAATCTCCTGCAACATTTATGCACTTATCCCAGTGTTTAAGTAGTGCTTGAAAAGCTTCAGCATAGAAAGATTTGTCAGTATATGAACCAATCCAAGACAGCCTGTTTCACATCGTCATCAGTGCTGAAATGCTGACCTCCCAGGAATTCTTGTAGGGGTCCAAACAGATGACAATCGCTTGAAGCGAGGTCTGGGCTGTGAGGTGGATTTGGCAATACCTCCCAGCTGAGTTGCTGGAGATGGCATATAGTGCGGTGAGCCATATGAGGTTGAGCGTTATCTTGCAGGAGCAGGACGCACTTTGTGATCAAACCAATTTTTTCTGCAGACGGTTATGCAGATCACTCAAAATATGTATGTACTGTTCACTGTTGATAGTGGCACCACGGGGTAACATTAATGATGCCAAGTTTTCCAAGAGAACACTCGCCATCACTTTTTTTGGTTGAGAGCCACCACGGATGTATGGCCTCCTCTAAAACATTTACACCATTCAAATGTCTTACTGCGACTCAGTGTCTCATCACCGTATTGTGATTAGTCTTCTGTAAATTTCTGCATGTTTCACACCTTCTTTCACAAGAAACTTCATCACAACACACTGGTTCATGCAAGCACTAACAGTGTTGTCCACCATTTTTATTTATCTGTCACATGACTGGCCCATGGCAAATGGGTCACCTAGCAGTAATAGGACACAAGTGCCCCTAACTAATGATAGTAGTTCCAGCACGCTATAACCCATTCAGGTATAACTAGAACAAAAAGCCCTGCTTTGATTTGATCATCCCTTGTGTTATTTTAAAGAAATCAACAAAAACACATCATATTACAAAGTGTTACATCTTTACCAAAATTCGACGAATATCTTAAAACTATTAAATAACACTAACTAACATTATTCCATTTTATATCTTAGTTCAAAATCACTGCTGCATGAAACATGCAATCGCTTTCAAAAATGAATGTCTCAACATTCTCTTCCAAAAGACGATATCTGTCGTCTGAAAACATGTTTCCAGCATTTGGGACACTCATTGAAGGCACGTATTTCTTAAACTTGAACAGTCCTTATAAACTTTAGCAAAACAACAGAGCATGATTTAAACTATTACAACAGTCACAATGCAAGGAATAACACAGATGCTGATGTTCATATGCTTGGTTTTAACCGGCTGGCTGCCTAGCCTCTGTCTAGTCAGCTTATACAACTAGCGACACAATAATGCACTCACCCCAAGAAGCCATGTGTCAAATTAGTCAGGAATTTAAACTAAAAGTTATTAACCTTTTTGGGTCTCAAACTATCATGCCGCACTTTGACCTACTCATATTCAATCACAAGGCACCATTTGGCCGAATAATGAATAGTTCATTGAATGCACTATTCAACATCAAATCGAATATTCGGTGCATCCATACTTATAATAAATAATGTGAAAATGGCATTTCAAAAGGCTACTTAGGTCACAGCTGAAAAGGTTTATACCAGCCATTGTGACCTCTACATTTGCTGACACAATGACACAAATGTGTTGCATAGCTAAATAAGTCAAAGTGTGGAATAATCTCAAAGGAGAGCATGTTATCATATCATATGTTCATTTTAATTCTAGTAGGGCATATGCACAAGAGTGGAGTACGGGGAGAAAAGAATAGCACCTCTGTAACCTGACACATAAATTTTGACAGAGATTATGAGAATAAATGCAACTGTGATATACTCCAACAAGATGTGGAATCATTCATATAAACTGGTAGTAATATTGATGAAATAGGAGGAACAGAATAAGGTGTCTTAACAAGAATAGAAAAAGTAAAATAATCTTTCAATGCATTTGAGAAACTTATAGAAATAGAAGAAATTAATAAGTCCAACACAAAAATAAAAATATTAAACCCCAATATATCCCTTTTTTTTATATGGCTCTGAGACACAGAGATCAACAAAAACAACAACAAAAAAGGTACAGACTTTCATAAATGGGTACCTGCACAGTAAAAAAATAATTGAAATCGTATGATAAGATAACTAATATGGAGTGGGACTGAAAGAACTAGACAGTTATCAGTGGAACATAGCATGAGGAAAGACGTTTGCTCAAGATAGGCCACACATTAAGGAAACCAGTTGATAGCATCACAAGACTATTCTGGAATCCCATAGATTAGAGAAGTAAAGACAGACCAAAACATATATGAAAAAGAGAGGTAATGACAAACATGAAACAGGAAATACATCAACAGAGCTCGAGTGAATGAGCCAGGTAAGGAAGAATTGATGTGTATTTCTTGAAAACCTATGCTCCACAGAGAGCTGAAAAGTTTTCATTTTATTCATTTATGAGGGTTGTTGCCAGTTCCCTTCTTCAGTGCCTCTCCCTTCCTAATAGTTAGCCATGTCATAACATCATGCTAAGTTGTTTGTTTTTTTGTGTGCGTTCGCCTTATTTTGCTCTTATTTCTAAGACGGTGGTTTTTATTTTGCGCCTATCGACCCAGTGCATCTAACTTCAGCATGCATTTTATGTAAGGGTCTGCTTCCTCCTGCATTTTCTAAGGGTTTTACTTCCCCAGCACCTACGGATTGTGAGTCATGTCACTTAACCACTAGCTCACGCCATCTCCTTGCATGCTGAATGATGTGAGGTAAAAGTGGAGTGCCACAGGGCTCAGTTTTTGTGGAACAATTTTGTTCTTGATAAATATAAACAATTTGGACATTGATATCAGATCCATGATTGCAAAATTCGAGAATTGACACAAAACTGTGCAAAAGTATCTCATCTAAAGCAGAGGTGGATATATTGTGGTCGGTTTTAGATAAAATTTGGGAATGGACTGAGAGCTGGCAAATGGAGTTTAATGTAGATAAATGGGCAGTCATCCACATGAGTAGATTCAATATGCAACATAATTACAGAATGGGAGAGACATTTTATTAGAAACAGGTAAGTTGAGTGAGAAAGTCCAAGTAGCAGTGAAAAATACAAATGCAATGTTAGGTATGACAAATTTAAGTATTAAACATAGGAACAAGGAAGTGAAAGTCAAACTGTATAAAGCATTAGTGAGACCTAGATTGGAGTACTGTGTTCAGGTGTGGAGTCCTTATCATAGAGTGGATATAAAAATGCTGGAAAGGATACAAAGAACAGCAATATAATTGATAGTGAGATTCCAGAATTATAGTTATGAGGAAAGACTAAAAAAAACCAGCCTAGAGTGTCTAAACAAAGAAAGAATTCTAAGTGACAGGTTTATATAATAATCGAGAGAAAGGATAAATTTACTATTACAAGTTTTTCAAAGTACAGCCACATACAAGAACAAGAGAGCACAGTTACAAATTAATTAAAGAAAGGTCCAGATTAGATACTAGGAAATATTTGTTTAGTCAGAGAGCAATGAATGCTTGGAATGCATTGCCACAGGAAATAGTGAAGGCAGGGTCAATTAATGCATTCATGAATAGATTAGATTGGAAGCGTATAGTTTTAAGATTAAGTGAAGTAAAAGAAACTAGTTGTATACAGACTCTGCAGAGTCTTCTAAACCAGTATACAGACGTTAAGTTATGTACCCATTTATAAATGTGTCAACTAGAGTATGTTGACAACAGCAAAAGAGCATATACGCTTTGGAGACAAAAGAACAGTATCATTGCACCTTACTAGAAAATATGGATGAAGTGCTAGAGAATTCAATGTACAAGGTCACATCTATTTTGAGAGGTAGGGTGATAAAATCTCTTCCTCGCTGCCTTGCAATGCCTCGCTTTCCCCTAGCAATATGTCAGGCAACAATTTACAACTGGTTAAACTGGAGCACGTCTCTCTAACAGAATTTTAACTAGGTTTTTTCACAGTGTGAACCAAATACTTTAACTACTCTGCCCTGGAGGACAGGGGCGACTGACCCCAACCAGGCATGTCCACAGGTGGCGGATAGTGGAACGACCTCCAGATATGGAGCATCAGCTGCGATATAAGCCAGGTACAATAACTGGACGAATAAGCAGTCGTGGATCAGCCGGCGGTGTATTCCAGCAGGATGGGGTGGGACAACAGGTGGCACTGCTTTCCCCACTGAAATACCCCATGTGTCTTATGACGGGTACACCAAGCGAGTAAGAGCCGATATATGCTCTAGCCACGGGAAGGAAACCACGGTAGACAAACCAACCTACTTGCAGGTACCAACGGGGGATGGAAAGGCTATGGGAGACAACCCAAAACAGAAAACTCAACCCGACCTGCTGAAGACGGACTGTGTCAGCTACGGCGCAGAAACCGGTAAAAATCAGGGCACACACACATCAACAGGATATGGTCATGCGACAGTCTACCCTATCGTCATGGTGTCGCTCCTACAAGTTACAACTGGGAAGGAGCGGTGCCGGACCCCCAGCCTCAAGGGGACCCACCCAAACAACCGGTGCTTCTGCTAACCTAGTGGTCAGGGGGAGGCAGAGTAGTGCGATTGATCAACAAACAAGAAACCTAAAAGTGGTACAATGGAATGCAGAGGGCGTGAGAAACAAGAAACCCGAACTGCAAGAATTTCTCAAGGAAAACGATATAGACATCATTTGTATCCAGGAAACACACCTAAAATAAACTCAAAATTTTTCCATCAGAGGATTTGAATGTTTCCGCCAAGATAGGGAAAAAAGATCCAAAGGAGGAATAATAACACTAGTTAAAAATTCTATACCAGCAGTAGAAACAAATAGATCTGGACCAGATGAATTAGAATACATCACAGTAAAGATATTCCTACCCAGTGGAGACTCAATGATAATAAACTGCTATAGTCCACCAGCCACAGCTCTGGCAATACACAAAGTCAAAATTGAAGAATCGAGACACCTCATAGTGGGAGATTTTAAGAGTCACTCCCCAAGCTAGGGCTACGAAACAATGGACCAGAGAGGCGAGGAGGTAGAAGATTGGATAAAAGAAAAAAGACTCATCCTAATAAATAGGCCAGAGGATAGGCATACATATTACTCTAGAACATGGGAAAAAATGAGTACTCCAGACCTTGCGATGGCAACGGCTGACCTTCACCGGTTAATAGCAAGAACAGTCAACAGCCAATTGGGTGAGAGCGACCATGTCCCAATAAATTTAGAAACATGGGACAAATTGAGATAACAGATATGCACCCAAGCTGGAATTTTAAAAGAGCAAACTGGACTCTATTTAGAGAAAATGTATATAAACTCTGTAAAAATATATCCCATGCCAAAAATTTAAACAATAATGTTACCATTATGACGGAGGCTTATCATCCAGGCAGCAAAGATATCAACTCCACGTGGAAAACAACAAAATTATAAACCCTATTGGAGCAATAAATTAGGGAAAATGCACAAGGAAATAAGTGAGGCAAGAGATACCATGGAAAAAAATCCTTCACCAGAAAACATAGGGAAACACAGCAAAATTAAAAACACATTCATGGAGCAAAAGAAGGAGGAGATCCAAAGTTGGCATGAAAAGACTGAAATCCTCAACATGGACAGGGATACAAGTAAACTCTGGAACCTGACAAGAGCCTTAAATGAAGAAACCAGAGGGAGTCATGGGAGACAGTCATTAAGGAAAATGAGAAACATCATACAGGGAAAATGGCAGCAAACATCCTGGCTGAATTTTTCAGAGGAGAGTACCACAACATTGACATGAGAACGCAAACTGGAGGTCAAAAAAAAGAGATAAAAGAGAACCTGAAGACAGAGAATGCAGATACCTGCATGAAGGCATCATTCAAAATGATAGAGTTAAACACTGCTATTCAGAAACTGAAAAACAAGAAAGCTCCAGGAAAATATGGCGTCGCAAATGAAATGATTAAAAACCTAGACCAAGGGTCAAGAAGAAAACTCCTGAAACTGAAAATCTTCAATCAATCATGGAGCAAGGGTAAGATCCCAGACCAGTGACGGGAGGCTATCATTATCCCCATCAGAAAACCAAAAAAGGACAAGACAAGCAAAGAACGTTATAGGCCAACAAGCCTTCTCAGCTGTGTTGGAAAAGTCATGAAAAAATGGTAAACGCAAGACTAATTAAACATCTGGAAAAAAACATCTCCTACTCAATTCACAGTCAGCCTTTAGGAAAAACAGCAACACATAAGACCAACTAGTGTACCTAACCCAAGAAATGGAAAATGCATTCCAAGGTAAGGAAAGAGTGCTGCTTAAACAACAAAATAGAAGGGAGAATGTACAACGGGATACAAGACTTCCTCCGATACAGCACAGCAAGAGTCAAATTAGATGGATCACTGAGCCATAGAATAACTCTCCAACAAGGCGTACCCCAGGGAGGAGTCATCTCTCCTACCCTCTTTATCCTGTTCATAAACAGCATAGCAGGGTAAACTCCCAAAGTAAGTATCCAGTGCCCTACACACTGACGACTTCGCAATGTGGAGTGCTGCAGAAAAACTACCAACAGCTGAAAATAGAATGTAGACAGCACTGGACACTGTTGGAAAATGGGTTACAGATTTGGGTTTGCAGATTAACATCTCAAAGATAGTTACAACATGCTTCTGACTGTCCAACACCAAGGAAGTAACAAAACACAGGACATGATTATTTACCCTTAACATAGCACATGACATAATTATTTACCCTTAACATAGGCTCAGGCATGATTACTTACCCTCAACATAGCTCAGGACATGATCATCTACCCTCTACCCTCCTAAATGGCAAAGAGCTTGTACAAGAAAATACCCCTGTGTATCTCGGAGTTAAAATGGACAAGAGACTCACATGGAGGGAACACATACAGAAGATAGAACAAAAAGTAACCAGAAAACTATCCCTCATGAAGAAGTTGGCCGGAACAAGCTGGGGTACAAATAGCAACATCCTCAAAAATGTATACACTGGCTCAGTCAGGCCAGTGCTTGAATACGGCATGACAGCCTGGACGACAGCATCAAAAAAAAACACGGAACACCTAACCAAAATTCAGGCTTAAGGATAATAACAGGAGGAATGAAGACTGCACCAATCCAGAAAATGGAAACATATACAAATATAAGACCCCTAAATACTATACGAGAGGAAAGAGTGCTGACACATAGTGAAAAGATGCTACGCATGCCTGATCATCCCATAAATATCAAACTAAAACACTGAGTTAAAAATAGGCTAAAGAGAACAAGCTTCATTCATATATCCAACCACCTACACCAAAAATATGGAGAACTAATTCCCAGCCAACGTACAGAAATATAAATGCTTATTAACTATGAAGAGCAAAGCAACATAAACAACATGGAAATAAGTACAGAGATCCCAGGAATAAGATGAAAAGACCAACACATTGTCCACAAGCTGAAAATTCTAGCACAAACAATGATTGAGGAGAAATATAATACCAAGGAATGGACACAAGTGTAAACAGATGGTTCAGAAGAGGGGGCAGGCCGAAACGGTGGAGAAGGCATATTCATAAGACACTAAAGTGGAAATATAACAGAAGAGGCCCTCCCAACAGTTGTTCACAAACCTCAGAGCAGAATTGATGGCCCTCCTGCGAGCACTGAGAATACTTCAAACAGAAAGGCAACCTCCAATAAAAATAGCTGTATTCACGGACTGCAGAGTACTATTAGAGTAAATACAAAAAACAAACAGCGAACCACTGTTATCAGAGATCAGAGAAGAACTGGGAAAACTCCAGAGATCCTCAACATTAGCACTCCAGTGGCTGCCCTCCCATTGCGGAATCACAGGAAACAAGAGAGCTGATGCTCTGGCAAAAGATGGCAGCAAAAAGGCACAATTTAATCATCGAGTACCATACAGAGAAATCAAAAACATCATCGGAAATCAGTATATACACCAATGGAGAGAAGACAGAAACATAAGCAGTACACCAGACACAATTCACCAACTCAAAAGAAATCAACAAACTACCTTATTTCGCCTGAGAACTGGACACTGAAGACTACTAGAACATCTTTACCGACTGAAGATTTCACACACCGATGAGTGCCCATGTGGAACAGCATGCCAGAACCCTGAGCATATTCTACAGGAATGCCCGATCTATAGGTAAATGAGATGCCAGACCTGGCCAGAGGGTACGGAGCTGAGACAAAAGCTGTAGGGCAGCCACTCCGACCTGGTGAAGACTACAGACTTCATCATGGCAACTGGCCTGCAGATATAGCATGATCAAAAGATGCTGAACGCAAAGAAGAAAGAAGAACTACTCTGCCAAATATGTTGTTCAAAGCTACTTGTGCTGAGTTAACCCATTGACGTTTTTTGGTAGTGGGTTACAGTGGCGCTTTGTACATCCTGAGATGCACTTCATAAGGTGGACCGCGTTCCTCCTGGCTGTAGTGCAATGTGAGGCTCCTCAATCCGCTCACCACTATGGGGATTACAGAGTCAGTCTTCACATTATTGACCAGACTGTATAAACGAGGACATGAGGTTAGGGCTTGATCAACATGTTTCACCTGACCCTGATTACTCTTCCCACTTTGTCACATATGCACAAGAAGGATTTAAAATCTAAAATATGATTGACACTAACAACCTGCATATTAAGCACTTATCAATTCAAATCATATCTTTATCAAACCACATTAACCAGGTATTCATGTCAAATCTTATACCCAACAAAAAATCAAAAAGACTTCACAGAATCATAAAGAACACCTTGGGATAAATAGCTGCAAGCCCATCTACTTAAAAAGACAAGGAAACAACAACACACTTGTGCTGTATCTACCTGCATGACGGTATACTTTAGTCTAGTTTTGCTGGAAAAATATGGGAGTGACATTTTCATGTACTGGATACCAGGACACGTTGCTGTTCGAAGCTACTAATGCTGAGTTAACTCTTGATGATGTTTCTTTGGTAGTGGGTTACGGATACTCTTCCTACATCCTAAAGCATGCTTCAGAAGGTAGTGCGGGGTCTTCCTGGTTGTAATGCAATGTGAGGCTTCCCAGTAAGCTCACCGAAATGGGGAATACAGTGTCAATCCCTACCTTGTTGGCCAAACTGATGTGGCACAGCCTGTTACCAGGAGCATCAATGAGGACATGAGGCTGAAGATAGAGCACAGTGAATTAGCTGACAGCAGCCAGCAACTCATAGTTGCTCGTTGCAACAGGACCAACAAACCAGAGCTTATTCCAGCTCTAAGCAGCAGCCCTGGAAACAGACTGCACTTGTGTAGTCTGGTTAAGAGAACAGGGATCGCAGTGGGAAGATAAACCCAAAACACCAAAAAAGCCAGCTGATACCTGATAGGTAAGGCCGAAAGGCGCAGATATTGCAGCTTCATTGTAAAGTACAACACAAGGTCACAACATACTTTAAACGAGAACGCTGATGAAGATCAGTATGTTTCACCTGAACATACTCTCGCTCCCTTAAAGAACATGTAGACATCCCTTTAAAAGGAGGCAGATAAATTAGTACTAATGTCATAAAGTTGATACTAACAATAATGTGTACAGTTCAGCAACCGCATCCGAACAGAAATATAATAAAACTTATATTACAGTCAGCCACAAAATCTTCGTCTGGGACAACGAGCAACAGAAATGAAAACACTTAACAAATCACAACAGCAGCTATTAACATATACCTGACACAAAAACTAATCTACGAGAGACTCTTTACTAGAAAGAGGGTAAAAGTAGCCAGGAATATGTGAGAAATAATAATCACGGTATAGTAGTTAAGACAAAGTAGGCTAAAGAAGTAATGATCAACATGATCACACACAAACGCATATATACAAATGAAGTGTTTACACGTACATACATTCTTACATATATATGTACACATACAAATATCTATCCATATAGGTAACCATAAGTATATACAGACATATGCACATACACGTGTATATATAGAGACACATATGTCTGCATAAGCAAACATTCACAAACTTGGAATACTTGGTATTCAAACAGACATGTTAATGTCTGTCAAACATATATACATATTTTATGCTTATTTTTACTCAATGCTACAAACTACAAACTGACCAACCGGTACACATCATTACATCAAGATAAATAATTAAGAATAACTGCAAAAAAGGCTGGCTAAACATCTTTCTTATGTGGCATTCAGCTATTGTTGTTGTTGTTGTTTAATGACCACAATGAGTAAATTTACTCTTTCGTGCGCCCTGAAAAGGACGTTAAGTGATGGATTGTAGTAGCTTTTCTCACATCCCAAGCATGCTCACGGTTCTCCAGGCGGTGGTGCTATGCTTGGCTTCATCTGAGTGGCGCTCACTACTAGGGGGATCACATCAATCCACATGTTGTCAGCCAGGCTGCCTTGACAACAGTCTGTTTCCAGAGAACGCTACATGGAAGAGAGATTGTAGTCTTGGTCAGTGTATTGATTCTTACAAAACGTCTTGGTCAGTATGTTGGGCCTGAATGGACTAGTATCTCAGTTCCCCTAGCCATCAGTTAATTTGTCATAATCTTATATATCTTTGCATCTCATATTTGAATGTTAGCTTTTACATTCTGTTGATACTTTGCCATTTTTGTAGCATTATTGTTGCAGCGAGCAACATGTCAACAATCCTATTGCTGAAATTTCAGTGCCTCATATGAGCAAACAATAACTTAACGTCTTTATACTAGTTTAGAAGACTGCTGAGTCTGTATTCAACCAGTTTCATTTACATGTCCTTGCTCTAAAAGCTATGCGCATCCAATCTATTCTTAAATAGTACCACAAATAGTAACACTGTAATCTCCTAGGCAACTAGGAAGGGTTGAGTATGTGCTGGCTATTTATATAGAGACTATAAGCCATAAATAAAGGTAAAGAGTGTCTCTACACACCATGGTAGAGGAGGATTGACTAAGAAAAACAAACCAGTAGAAACTTGCATGACTGCCTGTAGTGAGGTCTGAATGGAAACTATTGACATGAAAATAAATGCCTTCAATGTCAAATTTCACCATAACTACCATGCTAATTGAAAGAGATGCTGACATGTTAGAAGAACAAAATGTTAAGACACTAAAAGACAAACAAAAATACAAGATACTGTTATGCTAACTTTGCTAATTATTAGTTACATAAGCTCAAATAATATCTGATATCATGTTTGCATAATGTTGAACATCCCAAAAATTGTATCTAATTTCGACCACCATTTTGAAAGAAGATATTTATTTTCTTGTGGGAACTGTAGATTATGGTTTCATTTATGTTGCATTTTATAATTTATTATATTCAGATCATCTAGTTCAAGTAGTTCTGCTTGTTTGTTTGTTTACAAAGTCCCCCTTAGGCCTTAGTCAATGCAGACTACACGCACTGACGCAGGGCATCGTTTTGAGTATCGATATTGGGAGTAAGAATAATAAATCACCACTACAGATCTCCAATCATGTGTAAAAAGGCGACAAGGAGGGTTGTGAATTGAATTCCTATACTATAAATAAATCTACTACTGACTTACTCTTTACTGTCTTTAGCAACCCAACCACTGCTACTCACCACTACTCAGCCAACCTCATTATGTAAAACACTAAAACAAACTGCTATAGAAATCATTACTTTATAAAACCACACAAAGGGCTTCTATGCATTATGCATCCATTCTCAGTAAGGGGACAAACGCAATACCGGTTCAATACACTGTTTGTAATATGCGACAATTAAATAAGAAGAAGTGAGATCAGAAGAATGATTCATAATGTTGGTACTCATGACATCAGGCTTCAGCAGGGCGACACCACACGAACAACAAACCTGTTTTTGCAACGAAATGCGGAAACCATAAACGCATCAGCACAAATATTAAATAATGTGTAACGGTGACATGCTGAATTAACTAGAACAGACATAACACCGCACATATATGACAGTTTTCATTCAAATCCAGCAATGGTTTGTGATGAGATAATCGTTTACCTGTAGATCCAGTGCTCCGCCATTTTGTGAATATCATTTCATGACGTCTGGTTATCATGGATTAAAATATATCAGGCATCTCGATACGGATCAATTCACACTGCAGCACAGAAGGTCACACGTTCAACTATTTGGGCCCTTTAAGATAAGAACTGCTGTGTGACAGTGTCTTGTCGACATTTATCGACATTTCTCTTTCTGCTGTCGATATACTCGATTATCATATTATGAAGAGAACAACACTAACCAACAAAAATGGAATCCAATGGAATTTGACAAAACAACTTGATGATCTGGGCTGGCGATGATTGGTTCTTCTCTCCCATAACCGCAATCAGATGCAAAATAAAATAAATATACTTAATGAGAGGCCACAAAAAATGAGAATACACTGTGAAAAGACAAAGATAATGATAATAGATAATTATGTTGGGATATACACTTCTACAAGATTTTACATGAACTATACTTATACTGTTTAATGGGGTTTTTTTACACAGACTTTCATAAATGGATGCTTAATATAAAGGCTGAAATTGTATTAGATCATTAATGTGGAACTGTTGAAGAGAACAAGACAAATAAGTGGAACATGAGTTGAAGGGGAGGCGCTGGAGTTAGATAGGACACACGCACGCACGCACATACACACACACACACACACATAGTAAGGAAACCAGTTAATATCATTATAAAGTTATCTCTGTTCTGGCATCCTATCGCAAGAGAAGTAGAGACAGTCCAAAAACACACACAGAGGAGAGAGCATGACACAAAGGAGACGACGAGGATGTGAACAGAGCTAGAACGGATGTCCCAGGACATGAGGACTTGACGTGTATTTGACAAAGACATGTGCTCCATAGGGAACTGAAAGGTTTTGATTAATTTATTTATTTATTGAATTGCGGGGCGGACAGATTAGACTGGCGAACCTATTAGGTCCACAGGACGTATGTTGCCAACCGCTGCAGAAGATGATCTGATGACCCAAGCGGACCCCGGCAATGAAACAATAGGTAGATTGTGACTCGTAGTTTGCAGCAAGGTAGCGATATATGATCCTTTGGGCCCGACACATCCGATTTAAACTGACTTATTTTAGTACCAGGTTTGCCTTCCCACTGCGATCCACATTCCTTGGCCAGTCTACACTAGTGACCAGTACCGCCTGTTCTCATGGCCGCCAGGTGTTGACGGAATAGGGTCTCGATCAGCTATTGCTCGCTGACGCAAGCAGCCACCCATGATCCTCTGACTGATGTCAGCTCGTGCATTGCTGCGTTATGGCCCCATGTACATTTAAACTTTCGAAGCATATTGTCTTCTCCTGCATGTGCTGGCTCATTGATTTGTACACCGTCAGACGAGTTTAGTCTGATGTCTTCTCCAGTGAGTCTTTCCCAACAGGCTATACTGAGGACAATCCTGTAAAACATGCTTTGCGGGTTTTTCACTCATGCCACACGTGCACAACAGTGGTGGAGCAGACGCATGAAGCTTGTACATCTGCTTATTTGGTCTGTCATTTCCTGTCTGATACACATGAGGTATACTGTACAAGTAAAAGACGTGTGCATATGTCTAGCAACTTTCCTATGCAAAACAAACTACTATATAAACCAGTTTCCCAAAATCACACAAAGTACATTGATGTGGTCTTCCTGGAAGTATCGATTGAGCAGGTGACCACAGTGGATACAATAAACGAAAAGGAAAAGGAACTGAAGATAAAAATAGAGACAACCATTGAGTCATCATCACCCTGGAGAAGGGTTGCAGAGACGGGTGCAATGGGAAAGCCAACCTCGAGCTTAAGCAACTAATAAGTGATAATGCTTCTGGTATACATGCTGTCATATATGTGAATAGATACGTGATGTGGGGTAAGAAAGTCGGTTACGACTTATCTACTAGAGTGAGAGGCAGGGTCGTTGCTGAACGGATCGATGCATACACGATAAGAACTCAGTATGAAAATTGATATCGAGATAATGACTTCGGCTCTGAAGTGCTCTATGAGACCTATTTAGTGAATCGTCTCTTACTCTCAATCATTGACTCGAAAGGCACAGAAAAAGCTGGCTATGGCATGAGTAGATAGCGGATATTCGAGGTTTGGTGTGGATCTATTCTCATGAGCATGCTGGCGTTTGAGAGATTTAAAAAAATAAAAAAAAACTGACATCATTGTTTCATGGTCATCTGTAGTTGTAGCATTGACAATGGATACTGTTGAAATTTTGAAGTTGGCCAACAACTGTCTGAAGACTTTAGTAAATTTTCGCGGAGGTAAAGCTGCGCCGGATCTTGTAATCCAAGTTGGAGATATCCACCAAAGAACATAGTATTATTGACTGATGTTTCGTCAGTATCAGCAGCTCCAACACAACATAAAGAAAAAGAGCTCGAGCAATGCAAGTACTCTCTGGTACAGTTCTTGTCAGAACACCCAAGGTTGGTCATTCAGGGGATACCCTCCAACTGCAATATCGAAAGCAGTGATACAAGAACAAGAAGAAGAAGAAACAGAAATAGAACCAGAATGAAGGAGAAACAAGAAGAAGAAGAGTAAGAGAAGGGGGAGGAAGAATAAGAAGAAAACAAGAGCAAGAGCAAGAACAAGAAGCAGCAAGAAATATTTTTAAAATAAATAAGATTCGGATGATGATAATGATGACGATAACAAACGATCCGATGAATTGATTGTGCTTAAACAGTCAAACGCCTCAACAGGTCACAGAAGTTGGGAATGAGAATATACAGCCACTAAACAAAGACTGAGAATAAATACAACTAGCGGTAATCGGATTGTGTTGTGAGACATAATTGTATAAGTTGTGGAATCATGCATATATCGAGGCAGTAATATAGACCAAATAGAAGATGTAGGTTACTGGATTACTGACCCGTTTTTCAGTGGTGGTTACACCGTTGAGGGTCCCAACTTATCTTCCAAGTGGACCAGTGCAGAATGAGTCGTCCATCTGTGGCATCGCAAATGTTGTTGCGGGATGCAACATGTTCGTGGTCGTCCCCGTGGTCGTTCCTTATCTCTAGTGTACCATATTGCTGTCGCTGTGCTCCAATGATCGTCCGTTCTTCGCAGTAAGTGGCCACCCCGGCGATGTTTCATCTTGACTGCATAAAGCACTGCATCTTTCACTAGGGACGGCTGATGTATGTCCGAGTTGTGAAGACTTTTTGCGAGCTGGCTATGAAGCGTAAGGCCGACCATACGTCTCTCGAGGAAGGTATGTGTCACTCTGAGTTTGGACTCCAGCTCTTTGGTGAGTGGCCACGTTTCCGCCACATTGTAAATTGCAGGTAGTACTGCGGAGTTGAATAGAAAGGTGCGCAGGCTCTGGTAGTGGATGTTGTCCAGTAGTACTGTGGAGTTGAATAGAGAGGTGCACAGGTTCTGGTAGTGGATGTTGTCCAGTAGTACTATGGAGTTGAATAGAGAGGTGCACAGGCTCTGGTAGTGGATGTTGTCCAGTAGTACTGTGGAGTTGAATAGAAAGGTGCACAGGCTCTGGTAGTGGATGTTGTCCAGTAGTACTGTGGAGTTGAATAGAAAGGTGCACAGGCTCTGGTAGTGGATGTTGTCCAGTAGTACTGTGGAGTTGAATAGAGAGGTGCACAGGCTCTGGTAGTGGATGTTGTCCAGTAGTACTGTGGAGTTGAATAGAGAGGTGCACAGGCTCTGGTAGTGGATGTTGTCCAGTACCGGATTTATCGAAGAGAAAGCCGCCCAACCAGCGCGACGCTTTGCCAACTCTGGCCTCAAGTCGTTCTGAAAACTAGGTCGCGGGAATTGAATCGTTTGCGCATGACATTCGTCTTGGACGTGTTCACTTCGAGTCCCCCTTTTTTTTCTCTCTTGGTGGGGCGCTGCTAACATTTCATTGGCGTCTGTGGGTAGCTCCGTGATGAGAACTAGATAATCTGCAAAGCGAAGGTGATTTAGCCGCCTGCCATTTATGTTAATGCCAAAGATATCACAGTCGCACTGGCCGATGACGGTTTCCAGGCATGCGAAAAAAAGGCTCGGTGAGATGAGGTCCCTCTTTGTATGGGTTCTACTACCGGTCTTTGTAAGGGTTGGAAGGTAGTCGTGCAATCTGTGTAGCAGTCAGCAAGGATTCTTGTGTATCCCGGGTCGACCCCTTGATCTTTAAGAGATTGCCAGACAAATGTTGGTTCTACCGAGTCAAACGCCTTCTTGTAGTCGATGAAGGTATAGATTAGTGGGGTCTGGTACTCTCGGGCTGTTTCGATCAGTCGACAGCAAGTTGAAATGTGATCCATGGTGCTGTATACACGACGAAATCGAACCTGTTTGATAGGTTGCTCCGCGTCAAGGCTTGGGCGGATTCTGGTGAGATCACATTTCGTGAATATTCTGTAGGTGACCAGGAGGAGCGTGATTAGCCGGTAGTTGCCGAGGTCTTCCTTGTCTCCTTTTATGTGTAGGAGGATCGTTTTTGAGCTGCGCCAAGCTGTCGGTATTCTACCTGTGTATAGATAGGTTGAGAAGCGCTGAGCGATGGCCTCGTAAAGCGGTAGTCTGCAGGCTTGGGGATCATCATCGTTAGGCCATCCTCGCAGGGTGATTTTTGGGGGGCCGTGGTATCGAGGGCCTGACGGATCTATGAGGACAGGATATCTGGGGGAGGGATGGGAAGAGAGGAAAGAGGGATGGTCGAGGGGGGAGGGGGGGTGATGATTTAAATAAGTCTGTGTAGTATTCTTTGATAATCGATTCTATGCCCAGCCTTGACTCGGTACGGGACCCACTTGCTGTTTTTAAACAAGGAATGACATGCATGTGTTCAGCAATGCTTCGAGGGGCATGTTTTATACTTCGCCGAGTCTCCGCCGCTGCAAGGAGACGTTTGCGAGCGAATTCTTCGTGGTCCTCTTTTAGCTTTTAGCCACAGAGTCTGCTAAGGGCATTGAAAGTTGTGTTGTTGGCCGAGGACCAAGTCATATTGTGTCTCTCCTCCAGCAATGCTCATGTAGTGGGTGAAATGAGATTTACGTTGTGGTTGGGTGCTGGAGGTCTAGCGGCTCTTGGGATGGATCTGATTTTTTATCTCAGTCTGGTGTAGTCGGCGTCGATGTCTGTGATTATGGGTTCTGTAAGGTTACTACTAGCAGCCAGGGAGGCAACCATCGCATGGTTGACTATTGATTCTGGTCCTCTGCGTGATTTCTGCCTCTGCAGCTTGTCAATGCATGTGTTGAAGTGACAGAATGCGCAGAGGAGGTGGTGGTCGCTGCCATGCTTGTGCTGCCAGCTGGGTCCTGTGTGAGTGTATCTCTTGTGAGGGGGTTTCTGGAAAAAAACTATTGCAGTGAAATAGTCGATTTATTTCGCAAAACGTTGCTAACCTATCCTCAGCCTCGTTCTTTATTTCACTGAAATGGGGGTCCACATAAGTTTCGCCAAGTTGACGAGGGCCAATCCGCGCATTAAAGTCTCCAATGATTATTTTGTGGTAGTTGCGGCTTTATTGAAGGGCGTTATGGAGGCTGTCGTAAAAGTCTGTGTGGTCATGCTCTGCTTTATCTGCTGTCGGTGCGTATGCTTGTATTATGGTGGCATTGTTGCAATTGGAGATTGCGATGTCTAAGGATGCCAGACGATGCCTTTTGAATGACACTTTTTGGATGAGGCGGACGATGCGACAAGGAATCCGACTCCTCTTGACGTTGAATTTTCTTTGCAGACTCATAGGTAAGCGCCCGTGCCATTTTCCCATAAGGCTGAGAGTTCCTTTTCTCTTGTTGTCTCACAGATGATGTTTCAATTGATTCAACTGCTATTGTCAACCACGGGGCTTAGTTGTGGCGTTTAGAACGGCAGTTGAATGTACAAATTATCAACTGGCTGTTTTGTGAGTCAGTCTTGGACAAAGTTGCATACAAAGACATAAAGATCAGGTCAGGTTAGGTCATCCCGTAACCAATGAGGTCGTTGGGGCACACATGAAGACATCCTCACAACCCTACGTTACCATTTTCTGTCAGCGAACGCTGATATAAAATTAAGAACACAAAATGCTAGAAAAGCTTTTATTGTATTGTGGCACTTTCATAAATCAACAACAACAAAAAAGGAGCAAAGATGTCAGCTTCAATGTCTCGTATGGCTCTGAAACGTGAAGATTAACAAAAATAACGACAAATTTACGTACTTTCATAAACAGGTCTTGTCCTGTCTCGTCTTATCCACTTGTGTCGTGAGGCGACGTGGGTAGCCGTAGTTTTCTGTCCTAGGCAAACATGTCGCTGAAGTGGTCGTCATCCTATGACGATTTAGAATATCCGCAAAATTTCCTATCCATCTAGTTCTCGGTTGCGAAAACCCGAACATCGTGCGTTATAGGCGCACATGGGTAGTTGGTCAGGATACATTCTCATTAGGTGGCTGAACCACTTGATTCTCACTTCATCAATATATTCAGAGCAGGACCTTGCTTCAACTATTCTTCTCACATCTTCATTGCTCCTTCTCTCTCTCCTAGTTACGTTCATTGTTTTCCGGAGGTATCTCATCTCACATGTCGTGATCTTTCTCTCTAGAGTTTTTGTTAATGTCCATGTTTGGCACTGGTAACAGAGAGTTGGCATGAATATACTGTTGATTAGCATTCTTTTTGTGGACATGTTTATGTTAGGGTGTTTCAATAATGCTGACAGCTGGTATGCAATCGTATTTGCTTTTTTGGCACCTGATCCATATTTAGCTCCAGCAGGAGAAAAGAATAGGACCAATGTCACCTTCCTGGCTTGTCATAAAAGGTGAATGATAATGGTATAGGATTACTCTTTTATGCACCCATAAAAGGGCGTTAAGTGATGGGTTGTCGTAGCTTTCCTTACATCCCGAGCGTGCTGATGAAGGTGGACCGGGGTCCTGCAGGTGGTTGTGCTATGCTTGGCTTCATCTGCGTGTCGCTCACTATTACACGAATCACGTCAATCTGTCACCTCATTAGACAGGCTGCTATGAAAATAGCTCGTTTCAAAAGAGGGCTACGGGGAAGTCAAGGTGAGAGTCTTGGCCAGTTTAATTTGCCTGACCCTGACTAACATATCTGGTCAGTATGTTCAGCCTGACCAGACGTTAGTCTCCTCCCCGTCTGTTGCAGTTAAAAGATATGCTTCACATTGGAGCGGAAAGGTGAATGATTGCGGATGCTTGGAAGAAGACTTCCTTTAGAAGATGCAAGTTGCAGTGATAGTCTATACTTCACATGGGAAAGGAAGGTGAACTTAAGTTAACGTCTTTATACTGGTTTATAAGACTCTACATAGTCTGTATTCAGAACGGTTTTTACAAATGTGCGAGACCATCTTAATAGACTCAAACACTAGAGCTAAGTAGACTCGGAGCCAGTTAGGCGCCATCTATAGCTGCTCTTAACAAACCACACGGGGAAAGGTACACATAACGGGAAAATTTTTAATTTGAATTTTGTCAGGGCAGTGGCCGTTAAGCATGCTCTTTTCGATGTTCAAATGTCAAGGAATTTGTAACGTGCTCGACACTGAACACGGGCGTCCGATCTCGCTAACCAGAGATCAGGGGTCCGATCTCGCTAACCAGAGATCAGGCGTCCGATCTCGCTAACCAGAGATCAGGGGTCCGATCTCGCTAACCAGAGATCAGGGGTCCGATCTCGCTAACCAGAGATCAGTCGTCCGATCTCGCTAACCAGAGATCAGTCGTCCGATCTCGATAACCAGTGATCAGGGGTCCGATCTCGCTAACCAGAGATCAGGCGTCCGATCTCGCTAACCAGAGATCAGGCGTCCGATCTCGCTAACCAGAGATCAGGGGTCCGATCTCGCTAACCAGAGATCAGTCGTCCGATCTCGCTAACCAGAGATCAGGGGTCCGATCTCGCTAACCAGAGATCGGGGGATGTTTTACCAGAAGATCCACTTGAGAACAAAAATCCCGGTCACCACCGCGATTTGAACACGCGACCTCTGGCGGACACCTTTCCTTGAGACCACTGAGTGACGGAATGAGGGGAACACTGGGGAACGTCGGAACCACTAAGTTATTTGAGGTAGTCTCTCACCGGAAAGGAAATGTGCTTACTGCGTTCGTTTGCGGTACGACTCGGTTTCATCAGCTGTTTTCGCTGTTGTTCTAAGCTACTAATACCGAGTTGTTCACTCTTGACGATGTTTTTCTCGTAGCAGGTTACAGTGGCTCTTATTATATTTTAAGGCGCACAAAAGAAGGTAGTAGACATGACCCTCCTCTTTTTAGTACAATACTAGACTTCCCAGTAGACTCACAATTAAAGAATTTTTGTTAATCCCCACCTTGTTGGTCAGGCTGCAGCTTCTTCTGTGCGTTCAGGATCTTTTGGTCATGCTATATCTGCAGGCCAGTCGCCATGATGAAATCTGTAGTCTTCACCAGGTCGGAGCGGCTGCCCCACAACATTTGTCTCAGCTCCGCACCCTCTGGCCAGGTCTGGCATCTCATTTCCCTATAGATTGGGCATTCTTGTAGAATATGCTCAGGGTTCTGGCATCCTGTTCCACATGGGCACTCATCGGTGTGTGAGATCTTCAGTCGGTATAGATGTTCTAGTAGTCTACAGTGTCTAGTTCTCAGCCGAAATAAGGTAGTTTGTTGATTTCGCTGTTGTTCTATGCTACTCATACCGACTTCTTCCCTCTTGACGATGTTTCTCTCGTAGCAGGTTACAGTTGCTCTTATTATATTCTACGGCGCACATAAAAAGGTAGTAGACATGGCCCTCCTCTTTTTAGTACAATATTAGACTTCCCAGTAGACTCACAATTAAATAATCTTTGCTAATCCCCACCTTGTTGGTCCGGCTGCAGCAAAACAGTATGTTCCCGTATGCACGTGAATTCCCACAACGTGAGGTTGTCTTTATGCCAGTACATTTCACCTGATCTTGAAGTGGGCCTTTCGTAACCAAGACCGCCTTTAATCTAAATCAGTCCATGTTCCTAGCCCTACCCAGCGTAAAAGGGTTGTGTTAACATTAGGGTAGGCGTGGCAGAAAGGGAAGCAACTGAAAATTGTTTTCACACCTCCCAGCTGATTCTGTCTGAAGCGGGTGATGTTATCTTTTTGTGTGTGCTTTCTTGAGCTGATCTTTTCGATTATTAAACTGACTAAAGTTGAGATGCCGTACAAAGAAGTCTGTAATGCCAGGTCTGTTCAAAAAGTCACAGAACTTTTTTAATTTCTTCAATTTTTTCGGATTTACCTCGAACCCGGTCTTCTCTCCTTCGAAATGCTCCCCTCCTCCATCAATACATTGCCTCCAACTACGTTTCCGCTGCTGGAACAAGCTCCGGTAAGCTTTCAATATTATACGCTTATTATATGCAATGCACCTTATCAGACAGTCACTCTTGGAAAGGGCGGAACAACATTCTCTTATTTATTGAAAGTTGTGCATGGGCAAGAACAACTTGAAGACCCAAGTTCTGTAGAATTGGGCAGCTGACACGGCTTGACTTAGTCACTGATCTTCTACCAAAGGATGTAAAGGTCTTCTTTTCTTTTGCTTGTGGTAAATACTTTCTATGGGATTTGATAGTTAGTCCAATGCTGACCATGCTAATGTCGCAGATCAGTGTTACTGTGGTGAGATATACGTTTTATGGTGACAAGAAGATTGAGAGCCAAATTAATGAGGGTATAAGATGTGATTGTTTGAGAGCGAACCATGGAGGAGGAGAAGGAGGAGGGAAAGGAGATGAAGAAGGAGGAGAAGGAGAAATAGAAGGAGGAGAAGGAGGAAGAGAAGAAGAAGAAGAAGAAGAATGTAGCGGAGGAGGAGAAGAAGAACAAAAAGAATGTAGAGGAGGAGGTGGTGGAGGAGGAGAAGAAGAACAAAAAGAATGTAGAGGAGGAGGTGGTGGAGGAGAAAACATAAAAGAAAGAGGAAAAAAAGAACAATAAAGAAAAGACGAAGAAAGATAAAGTAGTAAGATAAAGATAAAAGAAGACGAAGAGAAAGAGAAGAAGAACGAGAAGAAGAAGAAGAAGAAGAAGAAGAAGAAGTGTTTTTTATCTTAAATAGGCGAGGTCTTTGGAGAAGCGACCTCCGTCGACACCCAAATTGCCATTAAGGTTGTTACGCCACTGACTTATATTACCATTTGTAGAATTAGTTGACAGGTGCAAACCAAACTGTTCGCGAATACCTGCTGGTCCCATATGCTATCATATCCGGGACTACAGTCAAGTGGAGCTTTCATTTCTCACGCTGTTCTCCCACGGCATGCGTAACAAATAGCCTCTGACAGTAAAGTTCGCGACTACAAATACATTAGTTAATCCGACAAACCCCTGGCGGTACTTCTCAAGTGCACGATTTACTGCAAGTGGACAGCGCCTCTCAACCGGGGTACCCTTGAACCCTAGTGTTCCGCTATAAATCTCTAGGGGTTCCGCGGGAAATCTCTAGGAGATCCGCTATAAATCGCTAGGGTTTCCGCTTTAAATATATAGGGGTTCCGTTATAAATCGCTAGGGGTTCCGCTTTAAATCTATAGGGGTTCCGTTATAAATCGCTAGGGGTTCCGCTATAAATCGCTAGGGGTTCCGCTATAAATTGCTAGGGGTTCCACTATAAATCTCTAGGGGTTCCGCTATAAATCTATAGGGGTTCAGTGAGAAATCTCTAGGAGTTCCGCGAGACACTTTCACACGCGCCCTCAGGGTGAGGCCCTTCCGTTGCACTTTGGTTGGACTGGCTTCTGAGAGCGTACAAACCTAGAATAGGTACATACAGACGCACACATACATTCAAGCACTGGTTTATGCGTCTTAATATCGCTCAGCTGACTACGATCTTGAGTGGATTAGACTCGCCTCCGCCAGTAGAAACTAGTGAGGCAAACACATAAAATTAAAAAATTAAAAAAAGAAATATTGATGAAAAGACTAATCATATGTAAATTTATTTTTGAGTGATTGTTGTGTTTAATTTCTTATCCGTAATTTTATTATACACATACGACATATTCTTGGAATATGGGTATTGGGTATTGTTGGGTATTTTGTATTTTAATGCCGTCTTCAACCTGTTATATCATTTAGGGGACGATGAGGCTAACGTCTGGTCAGGCAAAACACACTGATCAGACGATGTTAGCCAGGGTCAGGAGAAATATACTGTATTTAATTATTTAGGCCTAATCTGACCTCCTCGTTGGTCGTCCTGGAAACGGGATGTTATCGAGGGCAACAGTCTGGCTAACAGTAGCGAGTAACACGCAGATAAAACCAAGCATAGCACAACCACCTGGAGGACCCCGGTCTACCTTCATTAGCACCCTGGGAATGTGAGGAAAGATACGACAACCAGCCACTTAACACTGGTTTTAGGACGCATATTGTGGGCATTCACAAACAACAAAATCATTTAGAAGTATAATCGACCTCGAATGAAGTACTTTTACCAAAAGACAAGTACAGGATTCATATTAGAAAAGTACATTTTGTTATGTAAATTGCGTTGGGTCTAATAGTGAATGGGTGCTGGTATTAGAACCTCGGAAGACAGGTCAGGTTTACCCTACTAATGACAGGGTGTTGCTACGGTAGTCCTGCTCAACTCGAGAGGAATCGTAAATCGCAGACATTTGGTCCACCTGCTAGGCTGATAAGTCAACGGCTACCATAGGAGGGATTACGGCCGAACGCCTCTAAGCCAGAATCCCGCCCTTAATCTCAGCACCACTGCGATGGGAGGCTACGATAGGGTTGGGACCTGGGGCTCGTGTCCCAGCCCGACCCGGTCGAGCCGCAGAAAGAGGTCTCTGCCGTCCGCCGATCAAAGCGGGCGGGGAGCTGCCCGATATTCACCCCATACGGCGATGAGATGTGAAACCACTAGTAGAAGACTTAGTTCTCGGTCGGGGTGTCGAAAGCAGTAGAGCAGCCACCTCACTGCAAACTGTTAAGACGCAACCCTTGATCATGATATATGTCCGCACACCAGGCGAACAACATCTCCGTGCTATTACCAGGCTTGTCCCCTGGTTAAATGCACTCCTTCGAGAGGAATCGCAGGTCACTGACATTTGGTCCACGTTCTTGGCTGATAAGCCAATGGTGCGAAGCTACCACCTGAGGGACTACGCCTCTAAGCCAGAATCCCGACCTAAATCTCAGCACCGCTGTGATAGGAGGCCACGATATGGTTGGGACCTGGGGCTCGCGTCTCAGTCCGGCCCCGTCGAGCCGCAGAAATGCACCTGGCCAAATGCACTCCTGCCTCGTTCTTTACCTCTGTCTGCTATCAGCCATCCAAATGGACGCAGAAGAGATGCAGTCCAGCGGACATTGCACCTCTGCCCTATTGTGACAACGTCCCAGGTGGCGGGGAATGCTAAGAGTGCCATCACTGCAGATGAGCCGAGAAAATAAAGGGAGCAAAGAGATACCTCACTCACATGCATATGGTACGCTTCTGGCAGGACGTGACGATCCTGGGACACAGTCACACTGGACTGCCTCTCTTCCGGGATAGTACAAACTAGTACATAGTCCATCATATCATATCATATCATTGACAAACCCTATAGACACGAGTAGGGAAGACTCGTTAGTCCTGCAAGACAGCTTCCCCAAGAGAGACAACTCTGACCAAAAACAACTGCTGCCTTGCAGTTAGGCTGGAGACAGCCCAAAGGCTAAGGAGGGCATCCCTACAGAAACGCCTGTTGAAATCGGATGCACTGAGCCACAGGCTTAACAAAATAAAACAGTGCAACGTAAATATCGCTGTAAACAGCGTACGGTGAAGAAGAAGAAGTTATGTAAACTGGCTTCGAAAATAATTTATTTTGACAAAGATTTTTGCTCATATGACATTTTTTCAATAAAGCCAATAAACGATTCAATTATTGTATTACTTATTTTCTGTTTTCATTCTCTTTTTTATGCGCTATTTACTATATATTATTTATGTGGTGTGTGTGTGTGCATGCGTGCGTGCCTGTGTGTATGTGTTTAAATGGTAAAGGCGCGGTATCGACTACATCGCCTCGGTCTTCCCCATATGGCTCGGTTTCCCGCCTGCCGAGAGTATGGCTCGGTTTCCCGCCTGCCGAGAGTATGGCTCGGTTTCCCGCCTGCCGAGAGTATGGCTCGGTTTCCCGCCTGCTGAAAGTATCGCACAAAGCAGCACCGTAGCTCCAGTGATGAACACAGGAATCTTCGGAAATAATTACCATAATGTTTACAATATGGGGTTAACTTGAGGCTTCTTGAAAAGGTCAGCTTGATTAATAAAAAAAATTTTTTTATTGGGTATTGTCAATAAATTTGAGGAAAAGCTGTTATTTTCTGCTTGAAACAGCTATTACAAAAATAAAGGATGTTTTTCTTATGAACAAAGTTTTTAAAAGAGAATGAAAGATAATATTAATGATATATAAACATGTGCAAGGGGGAGGGGGGGGGGGGGGGTCTCTGAGTCACGAACATTATTTCAAGGGTTCCGTAAGTCTGAAAGTGGTTGAGAAACGCTGAAGTGGAGGGATAGAGTCACGCGTTTGATTAGCGCAGTGGCAAAGGTACGGGGTTTAATTGCCGTTACCGGCACGCTCCAGTCGACCTAGCTGTTAAAGGGTTCATTTGTAAATTGGTATCAGAGTTACAGTGAGGGAGGGCAGGCAGCTAGTAAGGAAACTGGCCATCTCACCAAATACAAAATCTTGCCTAAGTACAATGAAACCTGTTACACGTTATCACTGACGGCAGTTTCCGCTGTGAGACTTCAAGAAGACTTGAGGCCCAGAAGCGGAAAGAAGGAGTAAAGACTGTTTTTTGTGTAAAAGTTAGCGATTCCATGTCAAATGCTTGTAAGAGTTTATACCCCTTAGCTATTTCAATCTAGAGTTGGATACGTTTGTCCAAGTGTACGTAACTAAGGTTATTTTAATAGTTCGTTGAAATAATTGTCTTGCTTTAGCGATATGGAAGCATCAGTCGAGGATCATCAAATGAAAATTTCGCTGTTTTTTTTTTTTTTTTTAAATTCGAACATTTCTGTAATTTGAGATATAGGATTTACATTAAATTTAGTTTTTTATATTGTGTGTCCCAACGACCTGATGGGTTACGGGATGAACTGAACTGAACTGATATTGCTCCACTTTTTTCTTTCTTCGTCCTTTAATCTACCTCACTCACTATTTCTCATTCTCAAGCTTTTTCTTACTCCCCCTTTTTCCTTATGTATTTTGTTCTATTGCAGATTAATGTCAATTATTGCATCACCACCCGGCTGTATGAGCTCTACCGAGATATTATCCTCTCCAGCAGCTTTCCCCTTATTTAGCATTTTCACCGCTGCAACCACCTCGTCTTTAGTTATCGGTTGATTTTCGTCAGTCTCGTGAGGTAAGTGATCGATTGCTTTTTTTCTGGCCACCCAGCACTCGTAATTGTATAGTTCTGCGCAATGCTCTGTCCAACGTGTCATAATCTCTTGATCTTCTGTACGAAATTGTCCAGTCTTATCTTGTATTGTCATACTGCGACCTTGTATAGGCTTTACTAGATTCTTGACAATTGTATTTGCTCCGTTGGCATCATTTCCGCCTCGTTTGTGCTTCATATCGATACACTGTTCAGCGAACCAAGGCACTTTTCCCTGTCTCATCTTGAACATTATTTCTCAATTTATTAATCTAAGCCTAGTAGACCCTCCTGGTGTGAGCTCTTTAATTTCCTTCTCGTATCGCACAGATCAAGTATTTCTTTTGTAATCCAGTGCTTATGTTTTGTCTGTTGCTTCCCTAGGAACTCTCTTATAGTGTCTAGTATCGCTGCTTTAAAATCGAATGTAGTCGTAACTATATCTGGATCTTCCCGTAGGACAGTAAGCGGTACAAATCTCCCTCCTATTATGGCACCGAACACTTCAACAATTTTCGGGTGTTTCAATTTGTCAAGGTCAAATCTTATTCTAGTTGTCTTCCTGCTCATGACTTTCCTAAGACGGAGATGCATAGTCGTCATCAGTAAGTCGTGGTCACTTCCTATATCTGCCTTGGTGAAGCTTCTTGTCCTAGCGATGTTAATGTTGTATCTGAATCGTTTCTAGGCCAATATATAGTCAATAATACCTCTCCACTCTGACTTTGTCATGTCCAACGTCTAGACGGTTTATTTGGTCCCAATGTGTTTGTCACCAGTAGCTTGTTGTAGCATGCAAATTATAGGAGTCTCAGTCCTCGGTCGCTTGTTTCCGTGTTTCCATATGGTCCGCAAATTCCTCGCCAATCTCGCACTGCCTCTTCTCCAATTTTGACGTTCCAGTTCCCTTGTTCAATCAATGTCTTTCTTTTGGTGTTTCATTTACCGGTTCTTGAAGTTCCTCATAGAATGTGTCTATTTCCCACTCATCATAATCTGAAGTGGTTGCGCAACACTGTATCACGGTGATGTTAAATGGCGTTACTGGGAATCAATCAATCAAAATATTTTGTGTTTCCTGTGGAGCACAGTTCTTTAAAAAATGCACAACAAAAAGACAAATGTTGACCTGCCCGTGTCTATTGTTAATGCAGGATGGGATTGCCAGTTCCAATTCCTGCTCTCCTAAGTCACCTTTAACGACACGCCCGACAGTGTAACTATTCTTTGTTCATTTTTGGGCCCCGGTAATATTCGGACTTACATTTACTATAACACAAAATCATTCAGGGAGTATTAAGTATAATCCAAGGTCGGTGGCCACACGATCAAGATGGCAGATACGTCCTGATAGAGCCAAACTGATTAGATATGTGGTTGAAAGATATGTGCCTCGTCATAATGACCAAACTACGATTAGATTGTCCTGGATGATACTTCTACAATATGTGAAGTCATGGCTGTATAGTGGTAGAAATATAGATGAAATGGGAGTTACAGATACAGATGTCAATTCAGAATACAAATAGTGGAACGGAATTTACTGAACGACGTCAGACCTAAGAAAGTATATTTTCACAATAAAAATATAAATCTTTAACTCTGAAGTAAAGTCCTTTATATTGTGTGGTTCTGTGACACGAGGAACAATAAAACTGCAGCGAGAAATGTTCAGGCGATCACCAAAGGATTCATACGTGGAACAGAGGGATTGAAATTGTATGATAAAGCCCCTAATGTGAACCTGTGGGAAAGAACCGGACAGATATCAGTGACACTTGACGTGAAGAGAATGCGCAAGCGCTGGATAGGGCACACGTTAAGGGGACCACCCAAAAGCATTATAAGACAGTCTCTGTTCTGGAATCTCCAGGGCAAGAGACGTATAGGTATCCAACTACAGCTAAATGGTAAAACAGCATTCACTATTAGCCAATAATATCATGTTTCCCGGTATTACAATATAAAGCAAGTGCAAGAATCGTTTCTTCATTCAAATATGTCCAATGCTAGACAGATTGAGAATCACAGACTTAATAACTCGTAAAATTGTAAAAATGTGTACTTGTGGGTATAAAGACTTGACCTCCAACCTATATATATTATTAGCTTGTAAGGCGTCTGACTTTCAATCACAAAGAGCCTATAAAACAGAGGTCCCTAGCTAGGAAAAAAATAAGTTACTTCTAACATTAGCTCAGTCATTACCTGTGTGTGTTTGTATCGACTTTCAACCTTCAGCACCGCTACATCTTCGATCTTTTTATTTGTATCAAATGGCTGAGACGAAAGGGGTTCTCAAGCCATGCCATTTCAGTGACACCAGATTTATAGTCTGGTTTTGCTGAATTCAAAGAAAGAGACATCTATAGCATAATCTTGTCTGAACAGGTAGGAGCGATGAGTAATCAGAGTAAACTGAAACCTAACTACTTACTCTACTTCCTTAACTGATTTACTTACTTAAACTACATCTTTACATACTTACTTTCGTTACTTACTTTTCTCACGTACTTCACTTACTTTACTTACTTATTTTTCTCACTTACTTTACTTATTTTACATACTGTTCTCACTTACTTACTTTACTTTACTGACTTTATTTACTTACCTAACTTACTTAAACTAGTTTATTTACTTTACTTACATAACTTACTAAACTTACATTACTTACTTCACTTACTTAACTTACTTTACTTACTTAAATGTACTTACTTAACTTAGTTAAATAGCTTACTTTTTAACTTTCTTACTTAATTAACTTATTTACTTACTTAGCATACATATTTATTTACTTATTTAACTTACTTAGCTTATTTACTTACTCAACTTACTTAACGTACTTACTAAACTTACTTAATTTACTGACTTAATTTATTAACTTACTTGCTAACTTAATTTAGCTTACTTTAGTCGTCGCTCCTCTTCTACCTAAGAGTTTCGATATTTTTTTCTTCTTCGTGCAGCTTTATATTGGAAAGACGGAAAAGCCAGACCCATCATCGGTCCTCTTTAGTCGTTTCTTACGACCTGCATTACATATTACAGTGCTGCTATTTTTTATTTCCATTTCCCGTAATACACGGTATGAATAACAAAGAACATGGAACTTATTGTTTTATGTTTGGGAGAGATGGCTAACATCATACTGGCCAAGGTTTGGGAGAGAGGGCTAACATCAAACTGGCCAAGGTTTGGGAGAGAGGGCTAACATCAAACTGGCCAAGGTTTGGGAGAGAGGGCTAACATCAAACTGGCCAAGGTTTGGGAGAGAGGGCTAACATCAAACTGGCAAAGGTTTGGGAGAGATGGCTGACATCATACTGGTCAAGGTTTGGGAGAGAAAGCTAATATCAAACTGGCCAAGGTTTGGGAGAGAAAGCTAACATCAAACTGGTCAAGGTTTGGGAGAGAAAGCTAAAATCAAACTGGCAAAGGTTTGGGAGAGAAGGCTAACATCAAACTGGTCAAGGTTTGGGAGAGAAAGCTAATATCAAACTGGCCAAGGTTTAGGACAGAAGGCTAACATCAAACTGGTCAAGGTTTGGGAGAGAAAACTAACATCATACTGGCCAAGGTTTGGGACAGAAGGCTAACATCAAACTGGTCAAGGTTTGGGAGAGAAAGCTAACATCAAACTGGTCAAGGTTTGGGAGAGAAAGCTAATATCAAACTGGCCAAGGTTTAGGACAGAAGGCTAACATCAAACTGGTCAAGGTTTGGGAGAGAAAACTAACATCATACTGGCCAAGGTTTGGGACAGAAGGCTAACATCAAACTGGTCAAGGTTTGGGAGAGAAAGCTAACATCAAACTGGTCAAGGTTTGGGAGAGATGGCTGACATCATACTGGCCAAGGTTTGGGAGAGAAGGCTAACATCAAACTGGACAAGGTTTGGGAGAGAGGGCTAACATCATACTGGTCAAGGTTTGGGAGAGATGGCTGACATCATACTGGTCAAGGTTTGGGAGAGAGGGCTAACATCAAACTGGCCAAGGTTTGGGAGAGAGGGCTAACATCATACTGGTCAAGGTTTGGGAGAGATGGCTGACATCATACTGGTCAAGGTTTGGGAGAGAGGGCTAACATCAAACTGGTCAAGGTTTGGGAGAGAAGAGAGAAGGCTAACATCATACTGGTCAAGGTTTGGGAAAGAAGAGAGACGGCTAACATCATACTGGTCAAGGTTTGGGGGAGAAGGCTAACATCATACTGGTCAAGGTTTGGGAGAGAAGGCTAACATCATATTGGTCAAGGTTTGGGAGAGAAGGCTAACATCATATTGGTCAAGGTTTGGGAGAGAAGAGAGAAGGCTAACATCATATTGGTCAAGGTTTGGGAGAGAAGAGAGAAGGCTAACATCATACTGGTCAAGGTTTGGGAGAGAAGGCTAACATCATATTGGTCAAGGTTTGGGAGAGAAGGCTAACATCATATTGGTCAAGGTTTGGGAGAGAAGAGAGAAGGCTAACATCATATTGGTCAAGGTTTGGGAGAGAAGAGAGAAGGCTAACATCATACTGGTCAAGGTTTGGGAGAGAAGGCTAACATCATATTGGTCAAGGTTTGGGAGAGAAGACTGACATCATTCTGACCAAGGTTTGGGAGAGAAGAGAGAAGGCTCACATCATACTGACTAAGGTTTGGGATAGAAGAGAGAAGGCTCACATCATACTGACTAAGGTTTAGGAGAGAAGATAGAAGGCTCACATCATACTGACTAAGGTTTGGGATAAAAAAGAGAAGGCTCACATCATACTGACTAAGGTTTGGGAGAGAAGGCTCACATCATACTGACTAAGGTTTGGGAGAGAAGGCTCACATCATACTGACTAAGGTTTGGGATAAAAGAGAGAAGGCTCACATCATACTGACCAAGACCGCCACTTTATGTCATCGCCGTACACTGGGAAACAGGTTCTGCTGAAGCATAAAGGCCAATCACGTGAGTTAGGCAAAGTGATCACATATTGATGAGCCTACTGAAAAGCCTAGTATTGCACTAAAGCTAGACGGTCCCAAACCTGTTTTTTTTCGAGCACACATTGAGATATAACAAGAGCCAATGCAACCCGCTACTAAGCAAACAAGAAAAAGATTGAAGAAATAGATACGTACTTTTGAATAGCAACAATAAACCTTCTACGAAAAGACGAATTCCCTACACAAAAATGAGGCGCCGAACTGCCTCCAAAGACGTTGCTGATACTGCATTGTTAAGAAAATGCAGATGTTGTGTGCATGCCTGACAACTGATGCACAAGAAAAGTGACGTCATGGTGGCTCTACAAGCGAACCTCTACCAATGAGATGGTGAGATGGCACGAGCAAAGTCCTTGATCGAACATTGAATCCCAATTTCATTTTTAACGGAAATGAGTTTAAACAATATTTGGCTACCTATCATAAATCACTTTATATGCCCGATTGAATACCAGGATTACAGACAGAACACGACAGCGTGGACTGCTCCCCTGAATCCGCCACTGAACGTATTTTCTAACGCTTTTTTTTCATTTGCAACTGACTGCGTATTCAGTTAGTCATTTTCCGCACAGGAAGAGCCCGACAAAAGAATGTTTAATCGTCCGTTATACCATTGATAAAGCTAAAGGCAGTCTCATAGCAGATGGTGTTGTTGGGGATGACGTGTTGGAGACTTCATTGTGCTAGTCAATAGCTTGTTTATGAGGTGGGGGTGACCTGCTCCCTTCCTCGCTGCCTTTCATTTCCATCATAGCAAGCATTGATAACCGATTCAAAAACACGATGAATAGGTTAGTGCTTCCAAACTTGTTCAGATACATGGGCCACTGAAAGCTTATAATTATTAAACTTGGTTCCACATTTCTTCCTCCTCTGCAAGAGATGAAATTACCATTCATTAGAAAATCTAGATTGACTCTATGCGGACCGCACATGGCACTTCGCTGACCACCATCGGACTTTTCGCTGACCACAACATGACGTTTCATAGACTCCGATATAACTATTTGCTAACTCCCATGGAACTCTTCGCTGATGACCGCAAGACTCTTCCCCGGCCAATACATGACTCCTCGCTAACACCCCCCCCCCCCCCCTTCTCTTCACAGGACTCTTATCTGCCTCCAGAAAACTCTTCTTCGATCACCCCTACCACCACAGGACTCTTCGTTGACCGCTCACAGAGCGCTACACGAGTCCCAGTTTGGTAACCTCTAGTCTAGATCTAATTTGTTTCCTAATTCAAACTACAAATTTACATGAAAATTAGAGCAGCACAAAGTAATGTTAGGACCCTTAAGCACAAGTCCACCATATACAATGGCTGTTGATTCATAACTAAATTGTGTAACTTAGTTATTCATAGTCGAGCAGATATGAAGGTGATCAGTCTCTCTCTCTCTCTCTCTCTCACTCTTCTCCTCTCTTTCTCATCCATACCCTCGATCCCCTGAGCTCTGTCATTAAATCAGTCTCACTCTCTTAAGCTTACTCCATCTTTCTCACTCTCCCTTTCGTTGGCTCTATCTCCCACTCACTTTTAATCGCTCTCTCACTATCTCTCGCTCACTAGCGCTCGCGCTATCTAGCTGCACATATTCCTGTTCTACCCTTACAAGTGTCTCCCCCTGCTCGAGCCACGTTTAATGTTGTCCTAATTATTGTCCGAAACTACTCATTCTGGGTTGAGTTAACTCTTGACGACCAATTTTATTACCGGGTTACAGTGGCTCCTCTTACACGCTGAGACGTTTATAAGAAGGTGGACCTGGGTCCACCTGGCTGTGGTATGATGTGGAGATATTCAGTACGCTGATCCCTATAGGGATTGCATTGTCGATCCCCAGGTCAGTGGTTAGACTGCTGTGACACAGCTTGTTTCCAGGAGCACGAACGAAGAGATGGGGGTGGGGTGGAGAAGGGAATTCTTTGATCAGTATGTTTCACCTGACCCACATTGCTCTTTGATCGTTATGTTTCACCTGACCCTCATTACTCTTTGATCGGTATGTTTCACCTGACCCTCATTACTCTTTGATCAGTATGTTTCACTAGACCCACATTACTCTTTGATCAGTATGTTTCACCTGACCCTCTTTACTCTTTGATCAGTATGTTTCACCTGACCCTCATTACTCTTTGATCAGTATGTTTCACTAGACCCACATTACTCTTTGATCAGTATGTTTCACCTGACCCTCTTTACTCTTTGATCAGTATGTTTCACCTGACCCTCTTTACTCTTTGATCGTTATGTTTCACCTGACCCTCTTTACTCTTTGATCAGTATGTTTCACCTGACCCTCTTTACTCTTTGATCAGTATGTTTCACCTGACCCTCTTTACTCTTTGATCAGCATGTTTCACCTTACCCTCATTACTCTTTTGCTCCAAACAGATTCAATTTTTCTATCGAAATAGCATGTCCCATCAGGGTGTTGTTGTTTAATGTCAAAATGTCCCTCTTATCAATATATAATGTATCCACGGTAGACGTTTTGAGAAATAAAAATGTCAGAGCTTTCTTGTTGCTAATCCCAGCATGCCTAAGACATTAAACTTCCACAGGCCCCAAAAAGTATGAGACCTCTGTGTTCGTTATCCACCCATGCCGTAGCTATCCCACATTAATGATTGATAGTCCGACACATCTGTTAGAGAGGTCTCATATAGCCATCTTATAACTGATGTCATTGTGTCACTCTCCATTCTCGTACCAGAGCAGTTATCACACATGCCATGTTCTGCTTGGCATCAATCGGGTCTTGTATCAGAGGTGGATTAACTGTTGAGTAAAATAAGCCGGTGTATAGAGACTCATTCGCTCTTTGGTGCTATCAATATTTATGTATGCCTGCGAGAACTGGACCATTACAGCAGATATCCAGGGCAGAATACATGCAATGGAAATGAGGTGCTTTAGAAAACTCCTAAATGTTACATATAAAGATCGTGTCACGAACGTAGTAATACGTCAGAGAGTTGAAGACGCTATTGGTCCTTTTGAAGATCTGTTCACAGCTATCAAAAGACGAAAGATGGTCTGGTGCGGGCACGTCGCGAGGTCCAACGGAATTACCAACTCGATACTCTTTGGTTCCGTACCGAGACAGAGAGGGCGAGGACGTCCAAGGAAGACATCGGTGGACAATATCACTGAGTGGTCAGGCCTTCGTCCCGGTGAGATACGTCAGGTGGCGACAGATAGAGAGGGATGGCGTGGGATTTTGGGAGTGTCTTCGTGTGTGCCCCAACGACCTGATGGGTTACGGGATGAACTGAACTGAACTGATAGAGTACCAAATGAAAATGGGCACCAAGAGGAGTATCAAGCAATAATAATTATTAGTACTAATTACTGACGACCCGTTCTACGGGCGGGGTTACGCCACTGCGGGTCTCAACTGTCCTTCCTATGTATTCTGTCTTGGGCCACGGTGGACCAGTGAGTGAAAGGTTTTCCGTGTGTAGCATTGTGGATGTTGTTTGAGAAGAAATGTGGGCCCTGATCG
The DNA here is from genome assembly GCA_036924085.1 of Ariolimax columbianus. NCBI lineage: Eukaryota > Metazoa > Mollusca > Gastropoda > Stylommatophora > Arionidae > Ariolimax > Ariolimax columbianus. Next base: position 21,252,159 of record JAVGWX010000014.1, on the reverse strand, counting down.
TATCCTTCTCGTATGGCACTAGGTGGATTGCATGACACCATGGTGGCTGGTGCACCACTTGGTCTGGTACATCTGTCTTTATCACCAATTATATAGCAAGTTCTCCAGTTTCCTCTGCTGATTGGGGGGAGGGTTGGGGTGTGGTGGGATATTGGTCTTTGATTTCATTATAACATGTTTTATCCCAAGCTTACCTACCGCTGGGGTTAAAATCCAACTTTTGGTCAGATTATATGGGCCCTGATTAAACCAAAAGAGGTTCGTTATGTGGTTGAAATATGGTTAACATTTTGGCTAAACCATACATCGCAATTTCCATAAAAGGTTATTTCGCAAAGTCAGTGTTACTTATTCAATCGCCCCTCTTCTACCATGAGAGGTCTGTTACTTTATCTATTAACTTGTCCGCCAAGCTTACCTTTATCTATTAACTTGTCCCCCAAGCTAACCTTTATCTATTAACTTGTCCGCCAAGCTAACCTTTATCTATTAACTAGTCTCCAAGCTAACCTGTATCTATTAACTTGTCCCCCAAGCTAACCTTTATCTATTAACTTGTCCCCCAAGCTAACCTTTATCTATTAACTTGTCCCCCAAGCTAACCTTTATCTATTTAGTCTCCAAGCTAACCTTTATCTATTAACTAGTCTCCAAGCTAGCCTTTATCTATTAACTTGTCCCCTAAGCTAACCTTTATCTATTAACTAGTCTCCAAGCTAACCTTTATCTATTAACTAGTCTCCAAGCTAACCTTTATCTATTAACTTGTCCCCCTTGCTAACTTTTATCTATTAACTTGTCCCCCACGCTAACCTCTATCTATTAACTTGTCCCCTACGCTAACCTTTATCTATTAACTTGTGCCCCACGCTAACCTTTATCTATTAACTTGTCCCCCTCGCTAGCCTTTATCTATTAACTTGTCCCCCAAAGCTAACCTTTATCTATTAACTAGTCTCCAAGCTTACCTTTATCTATTAACGTGTCCCCCAATCTAACCTTTATCTATAAACTTGTCTCCATGCTAACCTTGATCTGTTAACTTGTCCAGATGCCAACTTTGATCTATTTACTTGTCTCTATACTAACCTTGATCTATTAACTTGTCTGCGTGCTAACCTAGATCTATTAACTTGTCTACAATCTATCATTGGTCTTCTAAATTATATCCTTGCTAACCTTGATCTATTAACTTGTCTCCATGCTTACCGTTTTCAATTATCCTGGTGTCATGATGTTCTTGATGTATTAACGTGTTTTGATGTTGCCCTTGGTCCATTTACATGACTAGGTATTTATAGTCAATCATCGTGACAAAATTATAGCAATGTTCCACTAACTTTACGTCCAATAACTTGACTATATGCAGGTAAGGGTTCAATAACTTGACTTCCGGTCACCCTCAATGCACTAAAATGGCTTCAAACTTCCCTTTTTCCACTTATATGTTTGTCTAATGCCATTGACCCACTTTTTTTCATTTAGCCCCTAAAGGCCTGTAAGTTTGAGATCCCTCTAATAAGCTTTAGTAGTAATTGACAGTGAAATCACCCACTTTAGACATACAGATGTTGGCGGTATTTGGAATACACACGAAAGGTGTGGAATGAAATGTGAAATTCTGATCATGTCAGGTAAGAAGTTCTAGCAGAACAACCGAAAGTATATAGTTAAATCGTTCCATCCATACATCCATAGATATATTACCGTGGTCGAAAGAGGAGTAAAGAATAGCAATTCTGTAACCTGCCAGGCATGTCGCAAGATGGAACTAAGATGGGTGGACATGCATATGGTGGACTATGCCTTCACGTAGAAACTTTAAGTTTCAGAAACTTCAACATGTAAAACTTGTTTTGTATTTACTGAAGACCTATGCTCCAAAGGGAGCTGAAAACGTTTTGATTGATAAGTAGTTCCTATAGAAAACAGAATAGTACAACTGATTTCTTCCTTGGTCGTGCATAAAGATAGCAACATCCCCATGAAATAAGCATTGCTATAAAGCCGTAATGCAAATGAATGGAATCTGGCCTTCCTTAAAGCTGGTAAAAAGTAAGTAAGTGGTATGTACTTTGCAGAACATCAAAAGTAATGTAGTAATGATTGCGTATACTCTGTGATTCAAATCAATAACAACTTTTCCGCTTCTTTTAAAGCACAAGTCTTCAACAACTACACACCAAGTCCTCCTGTCCTGTCCACCCACTCCAGCTCTGTCCACGTACTCTCTAATTCATCGATGTTTGTTTCTAGCTTTCTTCTAGTCTCTCTTGTGCTATCTTTTCTCCTCTTGTCTTGGGGTACCCAGAGCAGAGACTGTCTTTTAATGATATCAGCTGGTTTCTTCTCACGTCATGTTTCACTGATATGTCTTTTTTCCTCCAACAGTTCCCCCTTAATGATCCTATCATACCCATTTCAATCTTTCTAATCTGCGTATGCACTCATTTATGAAAGTATATACCTCTTTGGTGGGTAACTGGGACGAAAGTTCAGTCAGGCACAACATATTGACCAGGACGTCGGGTTAGGATCAATACACTGACCAAGACCACAATCTCTCTTCCATCTAGCGTTCCCTGGAAACAGGCTGTTTTCAAGGCAACCTTTCTGACGAGATGTGGATCGATATGATCCCCGTAGTAGTGATCGCCACGCAGATGAAACCAAGTATAGCACAACCGCCTGGATGATCGCGGTCCACCTTCACCAGCATGCTCGGGATGTGAGGAAAGCTACTACAACCCGCCGCTTAAAGTCCTTTTCAGGGCGTATAAAATAGTAAACTTGCTCATTGTGGGCATTAAACAACAATACCTTTTTGGTTGTTGTTTTTGTTATTCTCGTATTTCAGAGCCATACACAAGAATGGCCTTTACATTGGAGCTGATGGATGACTTACTGTTATATTGGACCTAATTTCTTGTGATTTCTAAATACAGTTTGTGATTGATTTATTTAATTCTATGTACATCAATGGCCGTATTGTTAATGCAATGTTAATAATGATGTTGTTAGTGGCTTGGCTTGGCTTCGTTCGGTTCTCAATCTCCCACTACCAAACCCTGAAAGGGCTTAAGTAGCAGAATGTAGTCCAGAGAATGGAATGCGTTGTGTCGTAGTTTACAGCTTGACTGCGATATTTGCACCTTTCGGTCCCACGCATCCGACTTCAGCAAGCATTTTTTGAGTACCGGGTTAGCATTCCCTCTTCGATCCCTTCTCCTTAGCCAGTCTGCCCTGCTGCAGCCTGTTATCCAGGATCACCGCGTGGAGGTGTAGAAGGGTCTTGGCAGCTTTGGTTCGCTGGCCCTGACGCTAGCAGTCAGCTATGGGTCGCTAACCACTGCAGCTCATGCGCTGCTCGGCATCTTGATCTCATGTTGTTAATGATGTTGTTGCTGTTAATGCTGTTGTTAATGTTGTTGCTAATTCTGGTGATGTTGGTGTAAATGATGTTGTTGTTAATGCTGTTGTTAATTATGATGTTGATGCTGTTGTTAATGTTTTGATTAATGCCGTTAGTGGTGTTGATGTTAATGCTGCTGTTGTTGTTAATGATGTTGTTAATGCTGTTGTTAAAGCTGTTGCCAAAGTTAAGGAGTAAGGTTAATACACAGTAAAGGCCAAAATAATATGACTGGCAAGTAGCGATGCACCGGATATGGGTTTTGACTATAATGCTGAATATGCACAAAGGTATTGAACGATTTGGCCAAATAGGACTACGGTTATGAATAGTGAGTGAAAGTTAGCCATCACTGGCGGTCGGTGCATATAAGTTCATGGCCGTCGCCTCACCCCCCCCCCCCCCCCCCCTTGCTTGTTTTTAATAAGTGATATTATTTTAAAACCTTAAATTAATCAATAATAATAATCATTAACCATGTAACTAATACTTTGACTTTGACTATTACTTTGAATAGATGCCTAATTATTTGTGAACTAAGAAAGATTTCTTCAGTATATGTTGTTGCATTATAGACATGCCAGAGCATAGTTCACATTCGCTTTCACACTGAATCGGTTGTGACTACGCTAAATCCCACTGAACTTCCTGACGTCTTAGCCACACTAGGCTTGCGGGAAGAGCCCTGGCCAGTTGCTTTCACGTTCAGACGTGTATTTATCGGCTTGTGAATTAAAATACGATGCGCACAGCTCTATGAGATTACAAGAGAAGGCTAAATTAAAAGACAGTGGTCGCCCGGTGCCAAAATTGTATATTGAACAAAGACAATATGCATGTAAAAGTCGAGGTGCGTTTACAGGCAAATGTGATGCTTCTATAAATGACAGGATTTCTTGGTTGTGTGGCTGCGACGAGAAAGCCGCTCTGTTCTGGTTTTTTTTTTAATATTTGTTATTTCAAGGTGATGATAGTTGGTCAAAGAAAGGGGTGTATGAACTAAAGTATCTTCAATAAAAAACAAAACTCCCAGAAAAATCAGCAAAACATAAACACAATGTCGTCAGTTTTCAACTTCTCGGAAAATTGCGCCGAAAGTTTGAGTGGTGCTTACAGAGAATATAACCGTGTTCACAATCATTTAATGCTACAGAACGATTGATATAATAATGAGACAAGAACACCCAAATAGACAGCTGGTCGAAAACTGGAAACCGATTAACAAAAGTCCCCATTGCAAGTAGCAACAACTTTAGGAGAACAAAATCATCTCCCATATATACGGGAAATAACACAACAATTTCCAATCCTTTACCCAGGAAAGGAGTTAAAACCACCTATAAAACCTTGCTTTTGGAAAGTACAATGACAAGAGAAACCAACACAATACTACTAAAGACAGCAACCTTGGAGACAATAGGAGTAGCCCCTTTTAGTCTTGACTGACTATAGGATAATATGACTTGGAGTGGGGATAAAAATAACAACAACAAAATGTATACTTAGCTTTTGTTGTCTTTTTCCTTGCGGCGTTGTCTTTTCACTTCTTTGTGCTGCAAGAGCTTCGTTTCCCCAAGCGTGAGCTGGCCATTCAGGGTACATCTCCATCTGGATTGGTATGCAGCTTCGTCTTCCCAGGATGTCAGATTCATGTCCAGGACCTTCATATCACGCTTGAACGCATCTTTGAACCTCAACCGTGGTCGGCCGACTGTTCTCGTGCCATTCGCCAACTGTCCATAGAGGATTTCTTTGGGAATGCGGCCATCTTCGATGCGACGAACATGACCAAACCATCGTAGTCTTCGCTGCCTAAGTAAAGTGTACATGCTAGGAAGACCAGTGCGAGAGTGAACCTTTGCATTTGTCCCTCTGTCCCTTCATGTAGTTCCAAGAATGGATCGCAGGCGCCGTAGGTGTGCTCTTGTTTGGCATAAGTTGTCCAAGTCTCGCTGCCATACAGAAGTGTTCTTACAACATATGCATTGTATACCATGGCCTTAGTTTTAATTGTCAGCTTCTAGTTTTTCCAAACACGCATTGTGAGGCGAGCAAATAGACAATAGACAGCTACCCTAACACCATGATACATGTATATACAGACGGCTTTGCTTTTAAAGCCCCTATAAATACTGGGCTTGGAGCCTTTATAAGCTACCCAAATGGCGATATATTCGAAATGTACGAACCATGTAATAACTACCACGCAGAAATCACAGCAAAAAACACCGCCATTCAGACAATACTCAAAATGTTCCAGCAAGGAAAGCAAAAATCGTTTGATATTGTAATCAACACTCATTCAAGATAACATTACAAGCACTAGAGACATACATACAAGCTAACAACACAGAAGTTACAACACTTGCTGAGACGGTGGATAAGATGCAAACAACACACAACATTATAGTTCCATCCAGTGGATTTTAACACATACAGACATAGCAGGAAATGGGGTCGGCGTGGCCTAATGGTTAAGTGGCACTGCTCACAGCCCGAAGGTGCTGGGTTCGATCCCCATCACCGCACCGGCCGTTACCTCAGGGAAGCAAACCCTTAGAAACGCAGAAAGAAGCAGACCCTTACATAAAATGTATGCTGAAGTCGGACGCACTGAGCCGACAGGCGCTAAATAAAACCACAGTGCAACGCACACCGCCTTGATGATTAGAGAAATAAGGTTAACGCGAAAAAATATATATATATATATACATATATCAGGAAATGAGAAAGCAGAAAGACTAGCAAAACTAGGGGCAAGCATGGTTCAAATAAACACACCATCCAACTTACAAACAGCATAACAGAAAATTCAAAACAACTTCAAAGAGGAATGACAGAACCGATGATGGACGAAATGGTCTACTTGGCGGGCCTTGTATAAAGAAATGACACATCCAAACAAAAAAGACAACATCAACAAACTTCACCGCAAGGAGCAGAGCATAATCTTCCAGCTTAGGACAGAACACATCGGACTTCATAAATACTTCAACAAGTTAGACCCTACACATATACCTAACTCTCGCACCTGCACACATCCGTACTATACAGTGTAACATGTGCTGCCCGCTTGCCCCGGACCCACCACAGACAGAGAACAGTTATAGCCAAGCACCCCAACAATCACCACCACATTTTATAGCTCCACCCCAACAATCACCAACACATTATATAGCCCCACTCACCAGCTACAAAACACTTGCAAATTCTACAGCTTGGTGTTGACTGCAAAAGATCGAACAGCTCGGTAGACCTAGTTAGTCAACAACAATATTGATTTAATGACCACTAAATCTGGATAATCTGTCCACGTTAATGTCATCATCATCATGAAGCATGTCCTTTGCAGAACGTCGCTCTCATGACAAGCCTGTCTGTAGGAAACTATCTTTCACCAGTCTTCCGGCCTGCTCCAAGATGAAATCCAGCATCTCCTTGATGTCCTGAACCCATAGTCTTCTTGGTTGCTTCTCTTTCCATTGACCTTGTCTTCCATAACCACTCTCTCCATTCCACTGCGTCGTTTGACGTGTAAAAAAACAAACTTAGTTTTCGGATCATTACGTTATTCATGAGTCAATTCTCCTCTACATTCAGGTATTGCCGGATGGATTTGTTTATTTATTTCTTTGTTCATGGAATTTTCAGGACTCTTTTGTAGCACTGTGTCTCAAAAACGCCGACTTCGCTCTTATTGCTTTTGTAATCGTCAATGTTTCACATCCATAGGTTGCCACAGGAAAAATGCATGTTTTTAGGATCTTTAGTTTTAGTTCTTTGTTTGTGTTATTAAATTATTTTGAGCAAGCAAACTGCCTCTGCCATGCCAGACGTCTCGAACTGCATCTAGATAGGGACTGAATTTTGATACAATTCTAAGGGAACAATTATTGTGGATTTTTAAATGCACAAAGCTATAACACACAAAGTTGTTTGTTTTAAAACAAAATCAGAATGAGAACGCATTTTGTGATACAGTTATCCCACGAGAAGGACATGGTAAAAGAAATGTCTGATTTCAACACAAAAAGTGATTGAGAAGTTCTCAATTGACAAGCAACGAAGGATGGAGTTTCACTACCACTACAAATGAGTACCAAGGTCAGTAACATATTTTGCTATATACACATTTCTCAGTGCTCTTAGTTTGTTTTCGTGTCTATGGTTTAGCCCCTCCAGAATAAAATCAACGACTCGCCCCTGTTTGGTATACAAATTTGTGTTCATGCATCTATCAACATTTTTTACAATTATAACGTAACTAGAACTTTTGCACCTGGCTTTGCCCGGGAAATAACATTCGTATTTAAACGCACAATTCGGTGCGGACTTCAAACCGGCATGACCAAAATTCGCGTGTTTGAGAGTTAAGAAAATATAATTAGCATTTGAATCGGTGGCATTGCGATAATTACTGTATACGAAATATTGTTAAATACATATTAAACGTCAGAACATCACTAATCTCAAGTAAGAGAACCAAAGTTACAGAACTGAAAACTTGCGGGAAATCGACGCATTTCTATGGCAGCACAATACCTGTTGCAGTCCTATCCTTCAAACATTAGTGAAAAGAGTAGCACATAGCAACAACCAATCTACAACCATGAAAAAACTGTACGGAATCACGCAGAGCCTCGAGATGATTGCTGTATTTGTTTGAGTCATTGAAGAAGAAGAAGAAGAAGAAGAAGAAGAAGAAGAATTCGATCGCATGGTACTGTATGTCCAAATACGAAAAGCCCATAAAATGCATCATTTGGTACCGAATCCAATACGAATCAGCTATTCGGTGCATCCGCAATCTACAAATATGACCTATAAATTGACAACTGACATATAAAGATTGATCTGTGCTTACTGCTCTCTGTCAGCTGAGTTGGTTTAAAAAAAACCACTTCCTTTTGAGTCAGCCACGATCTGTTGATAGGGAAGGAACTTAGTTGCCCATTGCAAGCGATGCTGGCGACATCATCAGACGGGTTTGTTGTGATTATATATCTTGCACTGTATTTGGACTATAGTGTGAAAGAAAAACTGCGCTGGTCGTCAACCTCATTCTCTGGTCCCGAGCCACCTTGGACCAGTGGCAAGACATTAGTCAAGACGACTGGAGAAAGCACATGATGCAGATTTTTCTTCAGGATTTATGAACTTAGCTACTGGAATACTTGATGCCAATCTATAATGCCAGGTAGCCAAAAAGTGACTTTCAATGTTGCAGTCCATCTGGTCGAGCCTTAGATATAGAAGGTTTTATACTGAGACAACCGGAGTTTCATTTTGCTATTAGTAGTAAGTTTGAGTGTAGTTTCCTTCTTGCGGATTACTGTGCCTGTGGGGGTACATCTTTAGTGTATCCCACATTCCGACTTTTTCCTGTTGACATTTAGTATGTCCAGCAGTATATGACCTACGCTCAGCCTTTGAAAGTGCTGGTAATCGCTAAGCTACATTTGTATCGTCTTGCACCATGGAGTTTCCAACCATCATCTTTAGGAAGTATGTCAGCATCGATGGCTTGCTTCTGGAATATGTTTTTGTAACGAGTCTTTGGAGTGTTGGTATACTCATCGTGATCGTAACGCCGTCCTATTTGACGTGTATTATTTTAGTGATGTCTTTGATGCATTCATCTTATATCGTCTCTTTCACGGCAGATTCAGATGTTCCAATAGCAGATACACCAGTGTTTGAGACCACTGTTCTTCATCTCAGTTTTTATTTCGCTTCTTCATATTGACTAGCAGTTTGTCAGTTATCCATGAACAGCGATGTAGACTGGAGCGTGAAATGACCATGGACTGATCCCGATGCACATACACTGAGAAACTAGTGAGAACAACACGTTAAAATACCAAGTCAGGAAAGTTTTCTTGAAACCAGGGTGCCAGATATTGCTTAAATTGACTGACGCATCTCATTGACATGGATGTCATCGACGACTTTGCATTTGGTATCATAGCTGCTGGAGGTTTGATTTCTGTGGTCATGGTTATCGCTTACGTGGCCTGGCGAATAATCAACAGGAAACGGCAAGCAAAATGGCAGAACTCGCAACCTTCTGCTGATTTATATGGATTTGACAATGAAGCTGTGATTGACAGAACTAACCATTTTAATGATCAACGTGTTCCAGAAAATTCAATTGTTTGTCCACACGTGATTTTCAACAAAAACATTCAAATGGCCACCTTAAATTATGTTTCGTGCGGGACGGCCGCTGAAAGAAACACAGATTCATCAACTGAAAATACAAACGGTAGTGAGTTTTCTGACAGCCGTTTAGGTTTGTTGGAACCGGATCAATGTTTTGAAATAAACGACGCAGAATTTGGCGTTTCTAATATTTACAGAGAGTTATTGCAGAACGCTGATGGCAATCAATTACTATCACCTGGTCAGACAACCAATCTTCAGTCTGTCAATAATCGAGGGCTGAGTAATTTAGAGGGCATTCCTAAACTAAAGATACCACAATCTGGCCATATCCGTGATTGTTGTGTTCAATTAAATCCGCATGATTTAGCAAATGAACAAATGTCCAGTAAGTTCGAGGTTGCGCATACACTTAAGACGCCAATCACTAGCATGCATATCGAGCCTCGTGTTTTGCCAAGCACTCATGACTCAATCAGTAAACAAGGACAGGGTATGTTAGAAGTCAAACAAAGAAATAACTCGCTAATCGCTAATAATCGCTTTCATCCCTACCCTGAATCTAACTCTCTTCACTCGGCAAATCAGAGAGGACCAAGCTATTTAGCAGTCACGCCTACATTAAACGCGGAAACAAATTATCAAAAATCCACATATTTATGAGGTACGTATATAATTTGATATGCGTGCATTCAACGAGACAGAATCAATCCCACTTTATTCAGTCAATCAACGAAGATAGAACAATATAAAGGGTAGGTCTTCATTTAACAAACCAATCACAATTCATTGTTTGGAATTCTAATTTTGAATCTGCCAACATACACTTAATATAGCAACTAATTGTCGACACAATGTGAACATAAATTTACAGTGGGTGGTGAGGAAATAGATCAGGTCACGCATTTTGAATATCTGAGCTCCAGAATTGACAAGAATGGCGACTGCTCGAAAGAAATCAGAAGAAGACTAGCCATGGCAATGCAGAGACTGAACAGCCTGAATAAATTATGGCAGAGAACCAACAGAATGATAAAAGTAAGTCTTGAGAGCCTGTGATTTTCCTGTGGCAGCGTATGGATGCGAATCATGGACGATTACCAAAACTTCTAGACAAAGAATCGAATCCTTCGAGTCCAAGTGTCACAGAAAGATCTTCAGAATACCCTGGGCAGAGAAAAAAAACAAATATAGACATTCGGCAAGAGTTGAGCATAGAGGAGAACTGGTTTATCAATTCCATTATGGCCAGAAAATGTAAATACTTTGGTCACATCAAGAAACACACCGTTCATGAGAGAACAGTGATAGAAGGAACTACTTTGGTCACATCAAGAAACACACCGTTCATGAGAGAACAGTGATAGAAGGAACTACTTTGGTCACATCAAGAAACACACCGTTCATGAGAGAACAGTGATAGAAGGAACTACTTTGGTCACATCAAGAAACACACCGTTCATGAGAGAACAGTGATAGAAGGAACTACTTTGGTCACATCAAGAAACACACCGTTCATGAGAGAACAGTGATAGAAGGAACTACTTTGGTCACATCAAGAAACACACCGTTCATGAGAGAACAGTGATAGAAGGAACTACTTTGGGCCAGTGGCAAGACATAAGTTAAAACGACTGGAGGTAATTCAGGACACAGGCACTTTGGTCCCACCTCCTTTAAGATCAGGGGTCCATTGAAACCTGCAGGGCTCGAACCTACGCTGTTTCCGTTTATCGCTTTAAGAGGCGAGTGCCTTACCTCTCTTTCACAGTGACATTTTGCCCGGACATAGGCTAACAGCCGGTTCTTAACGATTTTCCACTACCAAGGGTTCTTTTACGTGCACAGCGTGTATACTGGATCTCTGAGTACTACGCCAATCTTTTATGTGACTATGGGTACCTTTTAAGCTTGTGGGATTACATTAAGGACATGAAGAGAATTGATGAATGAAATCAAAGTCTTGCTGCAAAGATGTTGTGGTTACATCAAAAGCCATAACACCTTGATGAAAACAAAACTAGAAGGGAAGGTGGAAGGCTAATGTCTCGGAGGTAAACAACACTGTAAGTAGGAGAATAACACCAAGAGATGAACAGGGAGAAGTCTGACAGATTGTATGATCAAGACAATGTAAAGAATGAGCTGTACTGAGCTGGACTGTATTAGACCATGCAACGTAAGCGTAGCTTTCACCGCTCATCTGCCTTCTGAAAGTCATGTTACCATTTTCTTAGACGGAATGTCAGACCTTGACAAAGTGAGAAATCAATCAATCAAAATCGTTCAGCTCGTTGTGGTGTACATGTCTTCAACAAATATATTCACATAAGATGAGTTTTTGTGTCAATATGTTACATCTGCCCCTGGTGTGACGTGGAGGCCTTGGACAGTATGTTTCGTCTGACCCTGGTGTGACGTTGTGGGCCTTGGACAGTATGTTTCATCTGACCCTGGTGTGATGTTGTGGGCCTTGGACAGTATGTTTCATCTGACCCTGGTGTGACGTTGTGGGCCTTGGACAGTATGTTTCATCAGTCCCTAGTGTGACTTTGGGGCCTTGGATAACATGTTTCATCTGACCCTGGTTTCGTTGAGGGCCTTGGACAGCATGTTTCATCTGACCCTGGTTTCGTTGAGGGCCTTGGACAGCATGTTTCATCTGACCCTGGTTTCATTGGGGGCCTTGGACAGCATGTTTCATCTGACCCTGGTTTCGTTGGGGGCCTTGGACAGCATGTTTCATCTTACCCTGGTGTGACTTGGGGGCCTTGGACAGTACGTTTCATCTGACGCTTGTGTGTATTGGGGGCCTTGGGCAGTATGTTTCATCTGACCCTGGTGTGACTTTGGGGCACTGGACAGTATGTTTCATCTGACCCTGGTGTGACTTGCGGGCCTTGGACAGTATGTTTCATCTGACCCTGGTGTGACTTGGGGGCCTTTGACTATGTTTTATCTGACCTTGGTGGGACTTGGGGGGCTTGGAATGTATGTTTTATCTGACCCAGAAACGAGCGTCTGTCATCTGTCACAAAGAGGTATGAGCAAGAACGTTTCATTAATTAGGATGTCTAGACTTCCACCTAGGGCGCAGACTTCAAAGGGGTGCAGTACTGACCATTGGGGAACAACGTTGTATACATAGTTTATCTAAATAAATAGTCCCATAGCAAAACTGATGTCAGGGGTGAAGTGTTAGGGAGCTCATTGCACTAGACGCCTCCTTTTATGAAGTTGGATGGCCAGTTCCTTCCTAGCAGCAATTCCTTCACTAACAGAAAGCCATGTACCTATTTACATCTGGGTAAGCTGGAATGTGTCAGTAACGGAGATCTAGCATCGCACCTTTGCAGTTAGTGCCAAATGTTTTACCAATCTGCAATTCAGAAAGACAGTTTTTAAATGTAAACTGTCAATCCATATTTTTGTATTTTAAGATAAACACTAGCACAGTGATATAATTCCATGACAGAAGCCCGCATGAAAAAAAGTGCACACGGAAAGTTCACACAGTAAAACACTTTACTGGCATAACTGCTTTGATGAATAATATCTACTCAGAAAAACACCAACATAGAAAAACAATCACACAAAAAAACCACCCACACAAAATGTTTCTCACGCAGAAAATTGCTGACATTTCTCACATGCTCAATTGTTCATATTGCTCAATTGTTGAATGTAAATATTTTACTTGTACTTCTGTATTACTTTTATATTTATATATACGCTCGTATAACATGTATTGTTGTATTTGAACCTTGAATGAGTTAAAAGAATCTCTTGATTTGTTTGAAGTATAAAATATTTTAACAGTATAAGCGTTGTTCACATATGCTGTCTAGCAATGTTGGTTATTTTTTAAAACCCCATTAACTTGATCTCACAATCCTTCTACCCTTAAGCTGAGACCGGTAATTCCAATAGCCCGCTGGTTATACATACCCCTGCTCACGTTCTCTAGGACACTTTTCATGTCCGACCAAGAATTATTTTATACTTATACAACCTGCGTCTTTCTAGTTCATTGATTGCAATGCAAGCTAACAAAGAGACTGTCATTGATTGGCCACAGAATGCATCTTTATCCATATCCAAAGCCCACGCTATGGGCACCATCAGAATATTTATGCGTCAAATCCATTGCTCGTTTTTTTGTGCCGAATTTTCCTGTAGCAAGGCCATCTACAATGACAGCCTTACGGTAACCAGCACCGCAAAAGGCAGAGTGCAGACCTTATACGGTCTGGTAGGCTAAATATCAACAGGAAATAGTCTGGAGGCTGGAAACTCAAGAGCCGCAACTTCCCTAGATCTAGTAAGCCGCAGGAATGAAACCTTTTACAAACGTACTTCTAATAGCTAAATTACCGGTTTTTTTTTTTAAATAGGCAAACTTTGCAAGTCATGGGACGGCACTGGATAATTGCTGACCAGATGGATTTACATAGCAAAGGAATAGCTTTTGGCCGTATATATCAGGTGCTGACTTGTCTGATTGGACACCAGGATCCCAGTTCTCTCCGTGGAGTCTCAACTGACACCACACATTTGGGCTAACCATGTATGATGTTGTAACACGTTTATATGGAAGAAACGTCTGAAAATTGTTGTTGTTGTGATAACTAATGATAGTTGAGATTATTTATATTGTGGTTTATTCATATTCTACAGATATCTTCTTCTTCTTCTTCGTTAGTTCTCAGTCTCCCCCTACCAAACCCTAAAAGGGCTTAAGTAGCAGAATGTAGTCCAGAGAATGGAATGCGTTTTGTCGTAGTTTACAGTTTGCCTGCGATATTTGCACCTTTCGGTCCAACACATCCGACTTCAGCAAGCATTTTTTTAGTACCGGGTTAGCATTCCCTCTTCGATCCCTTCTCCTTAGCCAGTCTGCTCTGCTGCAGCCTGTTATCCAGGATCACCGCGTGGAGGTGTAGAAGGGTCTTAGTAGCTATGGTTCGCTGGCCCTGACGCTAGCAGTCAGCTATGGGTCGCTAACCACTGCAGCTCATGTGCTGCTCAGCATCTTGATCCCTTTGCAGATATCAATGTAGAACTATTACATTTCTTAACAGAATACAAAATATGTTTCAAGAATTTCCAAACAGTTGGAATATGTGTTTAATTAAATGTTTGCCTTTCTGGATTCTATTGGTGAAGGCACGGCCCTTTCTGTCCCAAACCGTAGTCCTTTGAGCGATATCAGGAAGTATTAGCCAGTGTGTGGGTGTGTGTTTGTATCTGTTTATAATCTGGACGTATTAGCCAGTGTGTGGATGCGTGTTTGTATCTGTTTGTAATGTGTTCAACTATGGCAGTTTTGCAGTACAGTAGTTTATACCTTCGTTGTTGTAGAATATACATGTTAGGTTACGATACTAGTCTTCCCGCTTAAAGAGGATTGTCCTTCTTCTTCTTCTTCTTCTTCTTCTTCTTCTTCTTCTTCGCACACTGTCAGACGTCAACCTTTATTTCTTCGAAAAAGCAGCGGTCATCCTGAGGCTGTCGACACTGCCATAGAGCTTGTCTAGTGTTGCCACTGGTGATGGCCACATGTGCTTTCTCTGATCCTCGTATGTCGGGCAGTTTTGCAGCAAATGTTCAGCGGTCATTTTCCCGGTACCACAGGTGCATTCGTCAGTGCCACCTATCTTCAATTTATTGAATAGGTGGTACCTAAATCTATTGTGGCCAGTGCGAAGTCTGAAGACCACGACCTGCTCTCTTCTGTTCAACTGGTAATAGGCATCGTTTTTGGTGTAGCCAGTATGTTCGGTTTCCCATTTGGTCATGTATCTGGCTCAAATAAGCCTTTTGGACTCTTCGTAGGTCACACTAGTATCTGGTTGTGGTAGTCTTGCACCTTCTTTTGCCAGTCTGTCTGCCTCCTCGTTGCCTTGGATGTTACAGTGGGATGGAACCCACTGTACCACTACTCTTTTTGGTGCGGGCTGCTGGCATAGTTGACAGAGTACTGCTCTTAAATCATTAAGTTCAGTATTTTTCTGGCTTTTTAGTACTGTGGCTACGGCCAGGGCATCTGTAAACAGGACTATATGGCTTTCATTGCTTTCGCCTGTCACCATTTCTTCTACTGCAGCCCACAGTGCCTCTGCCTCCGCTCTGAAATTGCTGGAGAATTTTCCAGTTGACACTGACAGTGTTATTTTTCTACCATTTGGTAGGCTCAGGCATACCCCTGCCCCAAAGAGGATTGTCCAATATCTCGTGTTTTATTTTAATGCGCCATATTGTACTTGTAAAGACACTTAAATATTATGTTTTTACTTGTGTGATTAAAAACATAACCTTATTTGAATGTAGTCCCTTTAGTTTCCCAGAGCAAGGATGTCGTAAACTGCATGGGCGGTTATAATCTCAGTGTATTGTTAGGTAGAATACTGGCGATGATATTCCTATAGGTAGGTAGGGGGCTGCGTGGCCAAGGGATGAACCTCGCTCGGTTTTTACAATCCCAACGCACCGGGTTCGATTCCCACCGTGTCCACTTTGGCAAACACTGGGTTTTTTTTCTAGGACGAATGCTCTTCCGCGTACGGAAAGTAAAAGCAAACTATCGTACTGCACATTTGCCAGGATACTTATAACAGCCAAATAGGTGGTGGTTGTAAGAAGTGACGTTCTGTAAAGTATATGCTACTTACTTCAGATAGATGGTAGACCGCTTAGGCGACTAGACCTGTCGCGCAAACCGTCCATGAACAGATAAGTGACAGTCTCATGTGATGCCGAGTGGCGTGTAATTAGGATGATGTCTTTTGATTTGACCTAACCAGGTATTGCGAACGGTCGCTGGGGTGGGACCAAGACACAGAGGTACATGGCCTGCTTTAAGAGCTGGACAACGTGACAAATAGGGCCAAACAACGACGTTTTAGCGTGTTCTCGAGGCATGCCCGTTGGTTGACTTCGTCGTTTGAGACTCGGTCATACAAGTGGATCATTAGAATTCGCCTCCGGCCGTGCATGTGGAAGGTTTCAATGCGCAGCTGGTCACCCGGTAGAATAGTCCAGGTTTCGAAACCACACAGCAGAATGGAGACGACATAGGTTGTGTAAATTCGAAGCTTAGTAGGTCTCGTGACAGTTTCTGCTGGTTCCAGACTCGATACAGGACGTTCATAGAGACAGCCAGCAGATCGACTGTTTGAATGATGTGGCTTCGTAGTTTTTGTTTATTGGCCATGAATACAATCCGCAGTCGAGTAGACATGGCTGCCATCGACAATAATTGCTGCTGTTGTGGGGTTGCATTCCGTTTTTTCTTTTCACAAAATTTGTCAATAAACCATCTTTGCAGATAACAGCTGGGTAAGTAGTTTACTACAGAAGTTGTAAGGTTTATTGGGTGAAGGTGAGAGGTATGTCCTGTTTTGGAGTTTCACGTAGTTGTCATGCAGATATTGTTTGGAGTTCACGTAGTTGGAATGCATATATTGTTTGGAGTTCACGTAGTTGGCATGCGTATATTGTTTGGAGTTCACGTAGTTGGCATGCATATATTGTTTGGAGTTCACGTAGTTGGCATGCGTCTATTGTTTGGAGTTCACGTAGTTGGCATGCGTCTATTGTTTGGAGTTCACGTAGTTGGCATGCATATATTGTTTGGAGTTCACGTAGTTGGCATGCAGATATTGTTTGGAGTTCACGTAGTTGGCATGCATATATTGTTTGGAGTTCACGTAGTTGGCATGCAGATATTGTTTGGAGTTCACGTAGTTGGCATGCGTCTATTGTTTGGAGTTCACGTAGTTGGCATGCGTATATTGTTTGGAGTTCACGTAGTTGGCATGCATATATTGTTTGGAGTTCACGTAGTTGGCATGCAGATATTGTTTGGAGTTCACGTACTTGGCATGCAGATAATGTTTTTATGTCACCGCATCCTGTCGACTAAAAATCATCATTTATACAATTAGGTTTATTAAGATACCCCAATAGATTGAGAAGGGCACTGTGGGACCTGAACTACTTTCATGTGGAACACAACCGATCGGATTTTGTGAATTGTAATAACACACACTGTGCTAATTGACAGCAACTAACTCCATATATTCCTACTAATCTCTGCAGTAATGTTTGGTCGGAGTGTTCTAAGTGTGTAAGTGTTACATATTTAACATTGGTTAATTGTAACATTGTGATTGGGTACTAATCTACGCAGCGTGTTGTGTTGTTTGTGTGGAGTGTTCTGCGTGTGTAAGTTTTGCATAGTTAACATAGGTTAATTGTAATATTATGATTGCGCAAAATGTGTAACCAAAGAGAAGACAACTAAAAGAACATTTAAATGTAATTAATTGGTTCGTCGCTGTACTGCGATTTGCTCCTTGATGGCTGACCTCCCTCTACATTACTACTGATGTATGCGTCATCTAAGGCGTGGCACTTTGAAGCAGCTGGACGAACTTTGATCGCAGTCTTTTACATATGTACCATGTCAATATAACCATTTCGAAATGTGAGTCAGGTCTGGCACCTCTCGACAACGATAGTTGCGTACCCGAATGGGCCTGTTTTGTTATTCTATATCATCAATTGGTCGTCTCTTATGGGGTGTCAAGTTCACAGTGTGAAAGGTTGGAACGCATGGAGGATGAAGAAATGTTACATGTTCTAGACTGAACAAGGGATACCCACACTGTGAACATGCAATATATGCGCGGGCTTCTGTTTATAAAATCAACACAGATGAACCCAGGTGATTCGCCGCTGACCAGAGGAATTCCCTATACAACAATTACTGCAAATGTTAAGATAACATTAATTAAAAGTTGGATGCCATGGATGACGCAAGCAGAGCGAACGACTGGTCAGGCGACCACATTTCAGACTATAATCGGGGGGGGGGGGGGGGGGGGGGAATATTCTTCTTCTTCTCCCTACGCTGTCAGACGTCGACCTTTATTTTTTTTCGAAAAATGCAGCGGTCATCCTGAGGCTATCGACACTGCCATAGAGCTTGTCTAGCGTTGCCACTGGTGATGGCCACATCTGCTCTCCCTGATCCTCGTATGTCGGGCAGTTTTGCAGCAAATGTTCAGCGGTCATTTTCCCGGTACCAAGCCTTACAAGAGTTCAAACCAGTGTGACCTGTTTAGAAATTTGGGTATCCTAACCTCTTGGTGACTCACTCCTTTTTGTGTTGTCTGGGTTATATTAAATGTATATCATTTCAACATTTATATGTGGATAATGGTTGTATTCATTAAATTAGAAATGAAGCTACAAATTATGAAATAAAAAATAATATTTGTGGTTTCATATCATTTCTTTGTTTTTAATTTATATATGTTCAACTGTTAGGTGCTCGTATCAGTCTTTGTTTGTCTTTTTTAAATTGATATTTGTGAATTGTTGTCGCTCCATATCAGTTGTTTTTAAAAATTTATATTCATATATGTTGAACTGTTATTGCCTCATATCTTTGGGTTTTTTATTTTTATTTAGATATGTTGAATTGTTATCGCTTTTTGTAATTATTTTTTTTTTAAATTTGAATTTTTTAAATAACACTTATCTTTTTGTATCTTGTTTTTTATTCACATATTTTGAACTGTTATCGCCTCATATCTATTGTTTTTTTATTTATATATATTGTTATTGCACCTTACTTTTTTGGTTTTTATTTTTATTTACATATTTTGAACTGTTATCACCTCAAATCTTTTGTTTTTTTTATTTACATATATTTCATTATCGCCTCGTATATTTTAGTTTTGTATTTACATATGTTAAACTGTTATTACTTCATTTCATTTTAACTTCTTCTTCTTCATCGTACGCAGTCAGACATCAACCTTAATGTTTTAGAAAAAAGCAGCCGTCATCCTGAGGCTGTCGACACTGCCATAGAGCTTGTCTAGTGTTGCCACTGGTGATGGCCACATCTGCTCTCTCTGATCCTCGTATGTCGGGCAGCTTTGCAGCAAATGTTCAGCGGTCATTTTCCCGGTACCACACGGGCATTCGTCAGTGCCACCTATCTTTAATTTGTTGAATAGGTGGTACCTAAATCTATTGTGGCCAGTGCGAAGTCTGAAGACCACGACCTGCTCTCTTCTGTTCAACTGGTAATAGGCATCGTTTTTGGTGTAGCCAGTATGTTCGGTTTCCCATTTGGTCATGTATCTAGCTCTAATAAGCCGTTTTGACTCTTCGTATGTCATACTTGTATCTGGTTGTGGTAGTCTTGCACCTTCTTTTGCCAGTCTGTCTGCCTCCTCGTTGCCTTGGATGTTGCAGTGGGATGGAACCCACTGTACCAATACTCTTTTTGGTGAGTACTGCTCTTAAATCATTAAGTTCAGTATTTTTCTGGCTTTGTAGTGCTGTGACTACGGCTAGCGCATCTGTAAGCAGGACTATATGGCTTTCATTCCTTTTACCTGTCACCATTTCTTCCACTGCCGCCCTCAGTGCCTCTGCCTCCGCTCTGAAATTTCTTGAGTATTTTCCAGTTACCAATGACAGTATTATTCTTCTATCATTTGGTAGGCTCAGGAATGCTCCTGCCCCTCCGTTTTGTGTTGTGTTTGTTACAGAACCGTCGGTGTATGCATGGGTCCAGTTCATGCTTGGGTAGTTTTTCGTTATGTACCTCAGGGTTGTATCTCTGGGCTGAGGAACTGAACCTACACTGACGATGAAATTACAGACACCAGAGTCGTCATCGCTGTTGAGTGGGAATGCAGAGAGTGGTGCAACGGAAAATAGGAGATCGAGTTTGAACAGCTGATAAGTAATAACATGGATAACGATGCTGCTGCATATACATGTTTCTAAGAATCGACGACACTGCACCCCGGGTATACCCATACGTGCTCAGTCTCTCAGCAATTGATTCAGGGTCTGGATGTTTATGGTCCCTGTAGCTTGCTGGTTGTACACTCTCTTGCTCCGTCCTCCCATGCGCCCTACTCCGCTCAAACCTAGTTTGATGTCGAAACTTTGCAGCCTGTGGATTGCTGATTTATCTATTTGGGTGTCCTCATCCAACAGACCAATCAGTCATCCAACAGTTGATTGACTTCAAAATGTCACTCTATCCATCACTAAAATGTCCATGATGGGAGCTTGTCAGCTCAGTCGTTGCACTGAACCTCTGCATGACCAGGACAGTATATCCATGTCAACCCATTGAGGTGTGAGGCCTCAACAGCTGCAATTCACTCGTATCTCAGCCATTCCTTCTGAAATATGACTTGCGAGTCAGTCACGATGATTACCATTGTTAAAGGGGTCTCAGATAGCCATCTTAAAGCTGAGGTTACTGCTTCCATTCTCAAACTGGAGATTATTTACGTGTATGCCCCACTTCCGCTCAGAAACGACCTGTCCTCTTACTTATCTCAGAAGCCCCAGCCTGATGTCCGACTGCGCAGCACCGATCCGTCAGGGAATATGGCGGCATTACTACCCTGCGTGTTCTCAGTTATCAGCTGATTCATCTCGACTTTAAATTAGAGCTGAAGATTTTGATTTTTATAAAAACTTTCCAATGTAAGTAATATAACTGACAATGTGCTTTAATCATTAAAAAAACACACACACACACACGCATGCGTGTAGATGACAAAAATCTAGCACACGGAAATGAGAATTGAAACAAATGTCCAGGCCAAGCAAAGAATACTGGCCAAGAACAAATATCAAAGTCGTGTTCCTGGAAACAATCTGTGTTACAGCGGCCTGGTCAACGAGGTGGGGATCGACACTGCGATCTCCATAGTGAAAGGTTCTCATTAATCAACACTTGTCAGCTCCGTGCAAAGCACAAGACCTCTTCAAATAGATGCCAAGTCTTTCTGTCCCGATCAGTCCATTCAAATTTAGTCCAATTGTTGCCTTTATATTTGTCGCAAGCTTTCTTCTCCATGAGTGTTGACGTCTGCCTTTCTGTCTCTTAGCGTAGAGGTTCCAAAACAAAGCCTGTCTTGTAATGACATGACTGTTTTTTCACAATGTGACCTACCCAATGCCAGTTTCATCATGTTACGTCAAGTGCTACTGACATCTATTCGGTTCTTTCCCACATTCTGGACTTCAAGAAACCATTTTAGTTCTACTATCTGATGCTGGCACCCATTGATGAAAGTTCCAATCTTTTTCGTTGTGGTCTTTTATGGTGTTTTCCATGTTTCAGAACAATTCGAAGAAAACATTCAGGCCTGCTGACTAGAGGAGTGCTGGTCCATCATAATACCAGAACTCATACGGTTGGATTAATTAACCCAGGAGAAAATTAACCAACTAGAGTAGTAACTTCTTGAACATCCACCTTACAGCCCCGACTTAGTCACGGGTAATTTCCACCTGTTTGGTGTACTAAAAACCCACCTTGGCAAGAGATGATCTGCAAATGATAAGGAGGTTTGACATAAGTGCAAATGTGGCTGAGACAGCAAACCAAAGTCTTCTATGCTGCCGGTTCTGGTACACTGATAAAACGATGGGATAAGTTAATCAATGGTTGAGATTATGTTGAGAAATAAGGGACAATGAAGGTACAAAAATAAATGGTTTTCCAGTTCGCATTTAATTTAGTTGTAATTTATAAATAGGCATTAGTGACTTTTTTTACTGACCTGCTCTTGTATAACATATAAGTCAATATCATTCAAAAGTTGAGAAAAACAATAAGTAAACAGATAAGGTCTCTAGACAAGTGCATGTGTTGTGAGAACAAATAAACAGTAAAACATATTCCCCAGGTCTGCCAGCTCCATGAGAGAGAGCTGAGTGACAGTAACCCTGTATAAATGACATGAGAAGTCTCAGACTGTTAAGTTTATGAAGGAAATAGGTGTGGTTATTTGAGAGATAAACTATTTTGTTATAAGAGAAGTCTGAGACAAGATATCAATTTTATAAGGGAAATAGATATGGTTCTTCTTCTTGTGATTGTTTTCATGATTACACTGTCAGACGAGCTCATGTGATAGGCTCGACTGTTGTCTTTAGTTCCATACAACTTTGAGTTTAGTATTGAATCAATGAGCCAAGGTATCTTCATTAACTGGGTATATGGGTAGTCCTGTAAAACATGTTCTGTAGTTTGTTTGTTGAGTCCACACATGCAATGCAAAGAAGACAGTTGAGGCTTGGGGGATGGCGTGGCCTAGTGGTTAAGTGGCATGGCTCACAATCCGAAGGTGCTGGGTTCGATCCCCATCACAGCACCGGCCGTTACCCCGGGGAAGCAAACCCTTAGAAAATGCAGGAGGAAGCAGATCCTTACATAAAATGCATGCTGAAGTCGGATGCACTGGGCCGACTGGCGCAAAAATAAAAACCACAGTGCAACGCACAACCGCCTTGGGGAATAGAGAAATAAGGCATGCAAAACAAACAAAAACTAAAAAAAAAAAAAAAAAAAGAAGTTGAAGTTTGTACATGTGTTTATTTACAGATGTGGTTATTTGAAGGATAAGCTCTATGGTAATGAGATAAACATGAGATAGATCACCAAGTTCATGAGGAAAATACAGGATTAAAGAGTACAAAACTCAGAACATGCTCAAGATGATTGATTACCTTTACAGATAATCCATAAATAATATAATACATAATTCACATCTGAACCTTCTTCTTAGATCCTTGATCAATGACTGACAAAGTGATCAGTGACAATAACACCTGATGGTGTCTTGAAGGGCAGCAACAAACTCCCTCCACTTCTTAGATCCTTAATCAATGACTGACAAAGTGATCAGTGACAATAACACCTGATGGTGTCTTTAAGGACAACAACAACAATCCCCCTATACACATCACCTGGTTTGCATGTTTCCAAGACATGACTACAAGATTGTATTACATATCAAATAGCAGGATGAAATACAAAACAGAGAATCAAAATTGTTAAAATTGGGGAAAAATCACATACTCCCTTTGAGCATAAATCTTCAACAAATACATGCTTTATGTATTTTGTATTTTTGTCTGGAATTCTCTTTTTCGTGACTGTTTTCTCCATGGGTGTTTTCTTGTTTAAGGCTTTCAACTAAGGCTTACAAAAACTCACACAACACGCTTGGTCCATGAAAAGCAACTTAAGTTCCCTATGACGCTTAATGGCACAAGTGGATAGAAAAGTAAAAAAAACTTCCTTTGGTTAATTAAAATTTTGGACTGGATTGAAAATTATTTGATATAATTGTCATCTACTCTTTTTGTGCCTAAAGATGGGCACTGATTAACTTCTCTGGCAATGAGATTGCCTCGTTGTAGTTAATATATTACAAGATCAAGGTAGTCTCACAGCAGACACTTCTATTGGGGATGAAGTGTTAGGGACTTCATAGTGCTCGGCTTTAGCTTTTTGTAAGGTATGGTGGCCAGTTTCCTTCCTCGCTACCTTTAACAATAAGCAAGATACCCATTTGCAGCTGGGTTGACTCGTACATTTCCAGCGTAAAGTGAGTGCTCTACCACTCTGTTACTCATATGCTCCAGAACTGACTTAGCTCTGCTGTAATGAAAGGAATTGTTATTCATCTTAGCCTGTCAATGTAATAAAATACTGGACTTTGGTCATCAACGAAACTTGACTTAGATCTGCCGAGATGTCCCTTTCCTCACCATCATCAGGTCATTCAGTCCTAGGATTGGTCAACAAACTCATGGATTTTTTCCTTCCATTTCTGCCTATCCTCTGCAGCCGTCTTCAGTTTAGCATTTATCTTCACAGCCATATCTCCGCAAGCTTGAGACAAAAAGGTATTTCTCTCCTTCCCTGCATAAAGTTCTCCAAGACCTTTTTGACTGGGCCTTCTCTTCGCAGATTATGTCCCAACCAGCTAAGTCGATTCTTGTTATCTTCCGTATCAACTTTCTCTCTTCTCCCATCTCCGCCAATACCTTTTCATTTGATTTCTTCTCATGATTCCTTTCCTCATATAAGCAAACTAAAGGTAAGAAAATATTGGACTTTGGTCACCAAAGAAACCATCTTAGATCTGTTAGTATGTCACATTCTTCATATGAACCAAATCCATGAAATAAAATACTGGACCTTGGCCATCATTATAAATACGGCTGTACGACACATTCACATTGAATTCACTTATTCATATCTGAATATAGCACTCAATAACCTATTCGTGTTCATCTGAATAATATGCTGCAATTGAATATAAATAGTACAACATCTGTTTAACATTGTTCACAGACCTATTGTTAGACAACAGATGTTGTATTTTGGCAGAGAATGTTGAAACTCATTTTTTTAAAGCGAATGGAATGTATGTTTCGTGAATCAATGAATGTTGTTGATCTGCATGCATTAAATTACAGGATAGTACCTAAAAATAAATCTAAGGGATATCATGTCCGGTATGGGATATACCAACACTGGTCTCTCTAAACTACATAGTCAAACAACTGGGGGGGGGGGGGGGGGGAGAGGAGAGTTGGTAAGAGAAGAGGGGCGAGGAGAGAATGGTGAAGCAGTTGGTGATGCAGCATAAAACTCAAACATGCTTGTGTTCAGATTTATCTACCCCTATGGGAAAGTAAACCTATTTTTTAAAAAGTGTTTGGAAGTCGTATGCACTCAGCAGCTAGGGTGCAAAGTACAGTACAATTGAAAATAAGGTGAGGCTGTGGATTAAAATAAAGGTATAAAAACATGGAGAGGTAAAAGGTTTTCTTCTTTTTAAAGTTCCAGCACGGTATCTGAACCATACCTTTTCATGTTTTTATACACTCACAAGACAGTACAAAGCACTCCACCTTTCAGAGAAAAATGCAAATGAAGAAAAACACACACACTCAAAAACAACCTATCCAGCAGTTATATAAAAAAGGCAAAGGCCGCTGTCCATCGTAAACGATGATGGCATAATTTATTTTGCTAACACTATTTTTTGTAAGGATTAACTGCGCTACTTTTTATCCTCACTCTCTCGTCTCGTGCAGCCCAGCCCTAGTGGCAAGTCAAGGATAAGACGACAAGGGGGCAACTACGAGATACAGGGGACTCCGCATCAAGTACCCGTGAAAAAACGGCGGAGTCCGGAGTCGAACACACACCACCTGATCACGAGGCCGATGGTTTAACCACTTCGCCACAGAATTCCCAGCAGTTATATAATACCAAGCATTTGTTGTATTTTTGTAAAACTGTAGCAATTTGAACTGTCTCCTGATTGTTGTTGACTTAATTTATTATAATATAATTCATAGAAATGTCAGCAGACTTAATAACCATAATTTGTTAAGCCAGGAGTTCTTCATTCCCAATTTGTATTCATATTCAGCCAAATAGTCAAATCCTATTCATATTTACCCAAATAGAATTATGCCTCCATTTGTATTAAGCCAAATAGATATACGAGGTAACTTTAAAAAGCTCCCAAAATAGTAGACTAAAAAGATGATATTATGGAGAATATATATTTATAAGTTGGTAGTGACCTTGATGAAATGATAGAACATCTTTATACTGGTTTAGAAAACTCTGCAGAGTCTGTATACAACCAGTTTAATTTACATTACTTGCTCTAAAAGCTATGCGCATCAAATTTATTCTTAAATGCATTAATTGTCCCTGCCTTCAATACCTCCTAACATCACAGTTTGCCTTTTTCACTGCTACCTGGACTTGCTCACTCACCTTACCTGTATGATCTATTAAATCCCCTAGGTCCCTTTCCATTTCTAATATTCTTCTCACCCATTCTGTAATTATGTTCCAAATTGGATCTATATCCTTGTGGATGACTGCACATTTATCTACATTAAACTCTATTTGCCAGCTTACAGACCATTCTTGAATTTGATCTAAATCCGACCTCAATATATCCACTTCTGCTTTAGATGAGACACTACTGCATAGTTTTGTGTTATCAGCAAATTTTGCAATCCCGGATCCCATATCAATGTCCAAATCATTTATATATATCAAGAACAAAATTAGTCCCAAAACCGAGCCCTGTGACTCTCCACTTTTTACTTCACAACACTCCGAGTACTCTTTATTTATGCCCACTCTCTACCTTCTTCCCGTTAACCAATTTTCAATCCATTTGGCAACTTTCCCACATATTCCATGTGTTTTTAACTTTAGAAATAATCTTTTATAAGGTACTCTTTTCAAAGGCTATTGCAAAATCTAGATAAATAACATCTACTGACTCCCATTTATCTATCATTTTAGAAACCTCCTCCATGAATTCTAATAGATTTGTTAAGCACGATCTCCCTCTAGTAAACTCATGCTGACTATTTTTGACTAGATTAAACTTGTCTAAATGCATTACAATGTTTTCTTTGATTATTGACTAACAAATTACAGACTATGCTCAATTAAACTCACCGGTTTATAATTTGCTAGATCACATTTTTTTGCCCTTTTTGAATAAGGGAATCACTCCTGCATCTTTCCAATCCCGTGGAACAATCCCTTTTGCAAGTAATTAAGAACATAATATAGCCAATAGTTTTGCTAGTTGGTCTCTAATTTCAAACAACAATTTTGGATGAATACCGTCTTGACCTGGACATTTATTCACTTTCAACCCCTCCAATCTTTTAAACACCATTTCCTCTGTAATACAGATTGATCTTAATCCCACTGTTTCCGTGTCTCTTTTAAAAATATCTATAGGCTCTGGGATCTTGGAGCAGTCCTCTTTTGTGTAGACTGTGCCAAAGTACTGATTAAGTAGATTAGCTGTCTCACTATTCT
Source organism: Ariolimax columbianus (assembly GCA_036924085.1). Taxonomy (NCBI): domain Eukaryota; kingdom Metazoa; phylum Mollusca; class Gastropoda; order Stylommatophora; family Arionidae; genus Ariolimax; species Ariolimax columbianus. The sequence goes on along the minus strand of JAVGWX010000014.1, from coordinate 21,224,866 downwards.
GAATTATTATTTGTCCTGTACTGTCCATGAGAGGGCCTACTTTGTCTTTAATTCTTTGTTTATTTCTAACATAAGAAAAGAAGCTTTTGCTTTCAGTCTTGAGCCTCTGAGCAAGTTTTTTTTTCTAATATTTTTGCTGTTTTATTCTATGTTTATGGCATATGGTTTATGACATATGCTCTCAAACAGACGTTACAGAATTTTGTTTGTGTGTTGTGCTCGTTGCATAGTCGGAGTTGAAAATGTCCTTGATTGAACAACTTACAAATATCAAATTCTGTGTTTTGCTTGAGGTCACCCTTAGAGATACAGCCATTGTTTAATAAAGCATTTTGTGATACTACAATGAAGAAATGGCAAGTATTTTGAGTGGCACAAGCATTTCCGTGAAGGTCGTGTAAGTGTCAATGATGATTCCCGTAGTGGACGACCGTCAACCTCGTTCAACAATGAAAACATTTAGCGCGTTCAAAATGTTGTATGTGCTGACAGAAGATTTAGTGTCGAGAAAATAACCTCAGAAGTTGGAATATCAGTTGGAAGTTGCCACAGTATTCTCCACAATGAGTTGCGCATGCACTGTGTTTGTCAACACATGGTTCCCAAAATGTTATCTCCTGAACAGAAAGAAACGAGATTGACCCTGGCAGGAGACATAATCACAATGGCTGACCAAGATAGTAATTTTCTCAACAATATAATCACAGGAGATGAGACCTGGTGTTTTTTGTACGATACTCCTGTATGGAAATCTGCCACATCTTCCTGGACACAGAGGTTTCATTGGACAAGAGCAAAGGAAAATATGTTTGAAATTTTGTTTGGATCCCCAGGGTATTGTCTATCATGATTTCATGCCTGAAGGCTGGACAGTTAACAAGGAAATGTACGTTGATATCCTCCATCGTCTAAGAAATGCAACCAGAAGAAAAAGACCAGAAAAATGGAGAAGAAACAGTTGGATTTTGCTGCATGACAATGTGCCAGTACATCGATCCCTATTGGTGAAGCAGTACCTCGCAAAGCACAATGTGATTGCCTTGGAACATATTCCACATTCTCCCAACCTGGCACCAGCTGATTTTTTTTTTCTAGCTCCCTCGACTGAAATCGGCACAGAAAGGACAGCATTTCAAAGATGCTGAGAACGCTATCACCAATGTGACAAGACAGCTGAGAGAGATATCAAAGAATGGCTTCCACGAATGTTTCCAGCAGTTGTATGCATGTTGGCAAAAGTGTGTAGTTGCTGAAGGGAACTACTTTGAAGGAAATGAAGTGTAGATAATTCTATTGTAACTTATTTCTATACAATCCACTAATTTCGGGAACTTTTTGAAGATACCTCGTATGCCCTTTTCATATTCAGCTGAAAATATATATGCCTCTATTCACATTTGGCTGAATAGTAAAAAACATTGCTCGATAAAACCCTAATTATGAGTATAACAAATATAAGTTCAATACGAAAAGGATATACCAAGTTTCTTTCCTTTGCTGCTGTGGACAAAAGGTCTGTATGAATAATGCCCTGTCAACACTGGAGCACCTGAGCTGCCCTCGCATGTAGCCGCATTGTACTTGGTTACCTTGCGTCCTTCAACCCTCCTGTCACTCTCTTCTAGCGAGACAAGATTACCAAAACTAATCTTCTTAGGATCGCCATGCGGGTGTGAAATTATGATCGCATGTTTCTTAATTCTCTGTTTTATTTTGTCCGGAATTTTAGACCAGGCCCCAACCCTGAGCTCGCAGTATCTGCTAATTGTGGTGTATAGGTCTTTATCATGGCACAGGATTCTTAGTCCTACCAGATCCTTGTTATCTTGGTCTTCTCGGAGGGTGTACCCATACGCTGTGACACGTTTATGTAGAATGTTACTACATAAATTGTTGCCATTAACATCTTGGTTATCTATCCTCACAACTTCAGCTTCATTTTGAACTTTTACAAAACACCCAGCCTCATTTTTATTGTCACTTCCCCCTTCAACCTCATTTTCATCTTTTGCTATTTCTCTGGCCTCTATTTCATCTTTTGCTATTTCTCTGGCCTCTATTTCATCTTTTGCTGTTGTATCATTCACCTGGTCTCCAGCTTCATTTGTATCTGCTACTATATCGCTGGCCTCATATTCAGGTTTGTAGTAGAAAAAGTCTATGTTGCATGACCCAGCTTCTAGGTTACCATGTATAACATGCTTGTTGGTATAGACAATCAAACTCCCATAACTCTTATGAACTTGTCCGTTGTTATAAACACATTTCTCAAGAGGACAACTACTATATTCTGCTAACGTTGATGAGGAGACATAAACACAACCAGTTCCAAAGTAGTGATATTTGCTTGTCTCTATTCTGGCGTTCACCCTTATACGAACAACCAGCTTCTCCAGAATCTGGATGTACTCAAGAACTGACTTATGTCTAATATCTTCAGGAAGCATTTCGAGTGAGCCATTTCCGTTGGTATTAACTATGAGGTCTTCAACCATAATGTATTTACTATGGTCAGTTTTACAAGAATCTGTATCGGATTCCTCATCTTTGCATTCACAGACTTCAACTGAAAATGAGTTGAAAAATAATGTTGACAATATTTCAATAAAAACGATCATTACAACATTTATTGGACAAACTATCATAAATGGCTGCTTGCACAAAATAGAATGACTGAAATGGTATGATTAGATCACAAAAGTGAAATTGTTGGAAAGAACCAGACAGGCAACAGTCGGACCAGAGGTGTGAAGAGGACGCTAATATTAAGATTACAGGTAGTTATTTGACAAAATTAATCAAAGTTGCTGCGGTTCTGAGGGGCAAAACTTGATAATAATATAAGCAAGTATGGCTCAGTAACCACACAGAAACAAAAAGAAACCTGCGTTATTGCCACAAGGCCTTTACCTGGGACAAAAAAAACAATACAAATTAAAACACACAAAATTGCAAGAAAAAATAACATAGACTTGACACAAAATGCAAATCTGACATCACATTTATTTTTGGATAAGTATGGTTCAGATATCGCATAAGAACAAGACCAAAATCTGTGTTATAACCAAAAGGCCTTCATCAAAGACAACGGACAATACACATAAGAACTAACAAATCATGGAAGTATTGATGAACACATAAAAAGATACTTGACTCCGGATCACTGTTAGGACTATCCACCATGTTCAGTGGGAGTGAACGTGACCACACTGGCCATAAATGTATGTGAAGCTAAAAAATGGTAGGTTAAACTGATATAATTGGCTATCTGTTTTTCCTGGTCATTTATCTTGATTTATAAAGAGAAGTGTATTCTACTATGTTTTAAGGCTTATAGCACAGTGTATCTGACTTTAGCAATTATTTTAATGGGCTAATTTCCCATAGGTCCATGAATCTAAACACATGCAAGGTGTAGCTTGTGAACGATGCCACTAACTACGCTGCGCTGTACCCCCACCTCCCCCCACAAATTTGAGATAACCAGATAGAGTCTACTACAAGATGTGCAGTCATTCAGCAATATAAACAAAGTGGGTTCAGTTCAGGTGCCATCTCCGCATCGAAGGTCAGCTGCAATGGATCTGCAGTGTACTCTTTCTCTTGCTGTAATTGTGCAATTTGAGAGGCTTTTCCCAGTTCATCTCCTGATGTTATCCACCCACTTAAAGCGTTGTCTGCCTCTTGAACGACTGCCTTCCACCTTACCCTCCAGTATGGTCTTCAACAAGGAAGTATGTCTTGTTATATGACCAAAATGATGTAACTGTCTAACCCTGATTTCAGTAATTAATTCTCTTTTCAGCCCAAACTTTTCCAATACCTCAAAATTTGATTTCATCTCTTTCCAAGAAATGCGGCCCAATCTTCTATATGCTCACATTTCGAAGGCTTCAATACTATTTTCTAACTTATTATTCAGTGTTGATGTTTCTGCGCCATAAAGTAGTGACGAGTATACATAACACCTGACAATTCTCATTTTCAAATTCTGATTTATCTGTTTGGATGTCAGTATGTGTCACATGTTGTCGAATACCATCTTGGCCATACCTATTCTCTTTCTTTTTCACAGCTGCCTTCTTCCGTCATAATATGACCTAGATAGGAGAAACTCTGTATCTGTTCAAGCAGTTGATCCTTTATTTTTATCTGCATACATGGTTTCTTGTCACTTTTCCCAATTATCATAGTCTTTGTTTTCTTTACAAAAGACAAAAGGAGCTTTCATTGTACTGGGGAACATGGATATTTACAAAAATTAAGTCCACCTCAAAAATACAAATCTTCAACTCCAATGTAATGTGAATTCTATAGTTATTATATATATATAAATCATCAACTCCAATGTAATGTGAATTTTATAGTCGATATATATATATATATATACAAAGCTTAAACTCTAATGTAATGTGAATTCTATAGTTTTGGTCTGTAATGTGAGTAACAAACAAAAATTATGAGAAAGTTTCAGGCTTTCATTAATAGGTGCCTGCGTAAAATAGAGGGATTGAAACGGTATTTTCAAAGTCCCTAATGAGGAACTGTGGGGAAAGGACCAGACAGTTATGTGCGGCACTTGACGTGAAGAGAAGGCGCTAGTGCAGGATATGATACACATTATAGAGACTGGCTGATAACATTACAAAACAGGCTCTATTCTGGAATCCACAGGGAATGACATGTAAAGATAGATCAAAAAGCACATGTAGAAAAGAGGTTGCAACAGACATAAAGGAAACAGGGAAGACATGAACTGAGTTAGAAAGGACTGCACAGGACAGGAAGACTTGAAGTGTTTTGATTGAAGTGACCCGGGAGCTGAAAGGTTTTGATTGACACTTCATTTAGAGCAGTGCTCTTCAACCTGGGCACTAACGCCCACTAGTGGGCAATTTTAGTTTTCAGGTGGGTGGTAGCAGAATAATTACATTCTGTATTTTTAAAATATTCTTATTATTATGGTGATGCAGAGGCTACACAACCTGTGGAAACTATGGCAGAATACCAGCAAACCCACAAATGTGAAAATTTTGAGAACTTGTTTTGTTCCAATGATAGCATAAAGAGAATGGAGTCCTGCGATTCGAAATGTTATAGAAAGGTTCTCAGAGTACCTCGAACCAAAAAAGAATGTAGACATTCGACAAGAGTTGGACACAGAGGAAAACTAGTACATAAATTCCATCATGAAAAAAACTAAAATACTCATCAAAAGGCACGTCGTCTTCAGAGAAAGGTAATGGAGGGTATGGTGACGGGCAAGAGAGGTAAGGCAGGCTAAGAAGGCGATGGCACCAAGATGTCAAGGAATGCTTTAGCATGACTCTGGAGCAGGCTGGAGATTTGGCAAGAGATCGAGTTACTTTCAGACGGGCCATCATGGGAGTGACGTTCTGTAAAGGACATGCCACATGATGATAATGATGTATTAAAAACATCCAAAATATACAGACTCAGTGGACGATAAATATACAGACTCAGTGGACGATAAATATACAGACTCAGTGGGCAATCGCAAAATTTTCTTAAATTTAGATTTTAGTGGGCGGTAAGGAAAATTTACTCTCACGGAAGTTATAAAAGTTAGCGCAAAAGTTTAAAAATGTTGACGAGCCCTGATTTAGAGCATTCAGATGCTTTTGATAGATGTTTTCCATTGGATGTATGACACTCTGTAAAAAGGAGTTAATTCAATGTGCTGGATTCTTATACAATAAGGACACAAAAATTTACTTGCCTTTCCAATGCTCATAATCATCATCATCATCATCATTTTCATCTTCATCTGCAACTTTCTTGGCTGAATTCCCTGGCAAAGAAAACAGTTTTAAAAATTTGGTGATTTCTGGCAAAAGATAGTGACTGCTGGGGTTTGAAATCATGGGTCAAAGACATACATGTAAATTTGTGGCAAAGAAATAATGCAGTTGGCAGCCAAAATCCACTTTAAAAAAACTGCCCAAGTAACAAGTAAGAACATGTTCTGAAACCAAACAATATGGCATGGTCTTGAAATCAGACAATATGAAATGATCTTGAAACCTATCCAATTCAGACTTGCCTGGAGCAAGTTCAGCTATAATGGTTTAGTTATGTCTCAAGAATGTTGTTGTTTGAAGATACTCGTGCTGAGTTAACTCTTGATGTTTCTTCTGTAGCGGGTTACAGTGGCTCTTCTTACATACCAAGAAGTACTTGAGAAGGTGGACCGAGGTTACTCCTGACTGTAGTGCAATGCAAGGCTCCTCAGTAAAATCACTACAATGGGGATAACAGTGTCAACCTCCATCTCCTTGACCAGACTATTCTAGCAGTCTGCTTCCAGGAGCATGAACCAGGTAGTTAGGTGAGGTCTTGATTAGTATTTTTCATTTGGCTGTGATTACTCTGCATCCTGCAAGCCTAGATGGATGTGATGTCCTTGACTTCGATGTCTAATTCTGATGTATTAATTAACATTAATCTAAAGATTATGGAAATAATGCATCTAACAACAATCAGATTGAAAGATATGGAGTCACTCATTTAGCTTGCTAGCAATATAGACAAAGCAGGAGATATAAAAAAAAGAATACAAAAATAACAAAACTTATAGAAATCAAATGTGAAGTCCATTCTATATAATGGATCTAAACTTGGAGAAATACAACCAAAAAGGTACGGATTCATAAATGGGTATCAGGTGCAATACGGAGACTAAAATGGTATGATAAGATCCCTAATGTAGAACTGTTGGAAAGAACCAGGCATATATCAGTGGAACATGAAGTGAGTAGAAGGCATTGGCATTTGAAAGAACACACATCAAGGAAACCACTTTATAGCATTACAAGATAGTCTCTGTTCTGACAACCCATAGGCAAGAGAAGTTGAGGCAGATCAAAACATGATGTAGAGAGCTTGAGACAAACATAAAGGAAACAGGGAAATTGTAAACAGAGTTTAAACGGATAACCCAGAACAGGAAGACTTGATACGTATATTTTGAAAACCTGTGCTCCATAGGAAGCTGAAAGGTTTTGATTGATTGATATTCATTTGTCTTGTTTTTGTTGTGTGCCCCTGATGAGGGCCATTTGGTTGTAACATAGATTTTGTTCACTTTTGTTCCAACACAGTATCTATATCATACTTAGCTTGTTTTTAAACTTTTACAGTATTAGCAATCTCACACCTGGGGAAGAAACCTACCTCCTACCAGGCACATCAGCAAGGTTGCAGATTGTTGAAATGCCTCCTAATTTGGAGGTTAGCTGCTAATATGAAATAAGCAGCCATGGACATAAACAGGTTGGCAGGAATAGAGGCTGTAAAGATTCATACAAAGACACAACAGGCTAATCACCTGTTTGTCATAACCAATGATTACAACAAAAGTATGTAAACACCACCCCATCAACAGCAATTTCACAATGTAAAACAAATTTATGTAAACAACAGTATGTTCTGTTTCCCATTTGGCCATGTATCTAGCCCAAATAAACCTTTTGGACTCTTCATAGGTCACACTAGAATCTGGTTGTGGTAGTCTTGCACCTTCTTTTGCCAGTGTGTCTGCCTCCTCGTTGCCTTGGATCTTACAGTGGGATGGTCCCACTGTACCACTACTCTTTTTGGTGCGGACTGCTGGCATAGTTGACAGAGTACTGCTCTTAAATCATTAAGTTCAGTATTTTTCTGACTTTTTAGTGCTGTAACTACGGCCAGGGCATCTGTAAACAGGACTATCTGGCTTTCATTGCTTTCGCCTGTCAGCATTGCTTCTACTGCAGCCTTCAGTGCCTCTGCCTCCGCTCTGAAATTGCTTGAGAATTTTCCAGTTGCCACTGACAGTGTTATTTTTCTACCATTTGGTAGGCTCAAGAATACCCCTCCCCCTCCATTCTGTGTTGTGTTTGTTACAGAACCGTCGGTGTATGCATGGGTCCAGTCCATGCTTGGGTAGTTTTCCGCTATGTACCTCAGGGTTATGTCTCTTCTTTCTTGTTCAGTCTGGCTGTTCTTGTTTCCAATACCTGGTATATTTTCTACCACCTCCGGAATGATATGTTGCTTCCATGTGGGTTTGCGTACAGTAGGGATGGGCTATGGTGTTGTTATGGTGTTCATAGGGTCTTCGCTCATCTTTGCTTTGGCTATTTCTGCAAAGTTTCTCCACTTTAGTTTCCCTTTTCCAAATCTATTTAGTCTCTGTTGCATTGGATGGTCTGTCAGTCTTCTTAGTTTCTCTGCTTGCTGCTGGACTCTGCAGTCTCTTCTGTCGGTCGTGGATTGCAGATTTGTAATCTTTTCAAGTTCTACAATTGGCAAAGGCACATGATGTAGTATCAATTGATTATGAAAATGTCAGTGATATACTCACCTTGTAACTTGCGCATAAATGAATTATTGTTGCCCATGGCAAAAGTCAAATCTGAAAGAATAAGAAAATGTAACTAATATAGCAGACTAATTTATGGGATGAAAAGAATAGGATGACTGTCACTTTCCAAGCACATTGTAATAAGCAACTTAAGAGAGTTGTACTTGTTGCTTATCCTATCATATAAAACCTTATCATATAAAAATAAATATGCAAAAGTTGGGATACAGGCTTCCTGTAAAGGGACGAGATGCAGTTAAAACCTAAGCTTCACATTGGAGTGAAAAATTGAATGATAGCAAATGGTTGGGAAAAGGCATCCTTTAAAATGGGTCAGCTGCAGTGGTGGTCTATGCTTCACATTAGAGGGAAAAGGTGTATGAATGAATTTACAATTAATGAACATGTTTATTCAACTATTTGCTTTAGAAATGGTGGGACAGGTTAAGTTAATCACTCTTAGTACTCATTTTAATGTACAGTATTATGTTAAAATCCATTCAAAAGATTGTCTTTTAAAAGCTAGTCACTGCCAAAGACGGATGTGTCGAACCGAAAGGTTCAAATATCGCAGTAAAACTGTAAACTAGCGACACAATGCATTCCGTTCTCCCGACTACATCCTGCTAATTGCAAAGCCCTGTTCAGGGCTTGGTAGAGGGAGAATGTAAACAAACGCAAAAGAACAGAAGAAATGCTAGTCAAGAAAGCTCTCATAGTGGAGGCATTATTGTTGTTCTAAGTTGTTCATGCTCAGTCTTAACAGATTATCTCTGGTAGCGAGGTTCTTACAGGGTTGTACTGAAGAAAGTTGACCTGACCTCTCTTGGCTGGAGTGCAATACTATGCTTCTTATCAGGTACACCACTACATAGTGCCAATACCCACCTCATTGAACAGGCTACTATAACATAGCCTGGTTCTGGGTAGCTTAGTGGGAATGGGACTTGGTCAGTAGGAACCTGTATTGAGTAACTTAGCACCAATAGTGAGATCACAAGATATTGATAAATGGGACAATCAATCAATGACATCCTGTTAGACACTGACCTACTATTGATTAATGAATTAATAATCAAAATCTGTTCAGCTCCCTGTGGAGTACACATCTTCAATAAATACATGCCAAGTCATCCTATCCTGAGCCATCCACTCCATCTCTGTCCATATTTTCCTTGTTTCCTTTGTGTTTGGTCTCAAGTTCTTTTCTCCACATATGATTTGTCCAAAAGCCTGATGAGTGTGGAATAACCCTTTGAATTTCCATGCGGTATGAAGAAAATGAGAAGGGTATACATTGTATGTATGTCAATTGTCAGCTCCAAAGCTATGTTACTACTCCCTAAGCCTGGCAGTGTTTAGTGGAGCACTTGTATTTTGTGGCAAAGTGATATGATTTGAACATTGGTCTGGTATAAAAATAATACAAGCAGCTCAAAAATGATAGATGAACAGAAGCCAGTGGATGTTATTTATCTAAAATTTGCAAAGGGCTTTGAAAGATTATTTAGGAAGTTAAAATAACATGGAAGTTGCTAAATGGACTGAAATGTGGTTAACGGGAAAGAAGGCAAAGAGTGGGCATAAATAAAAAGTAATCTGAGTGGCGTGAAGTAAAAAGTGGAGTTTGGAACCAATTTTGTTCTTGATATATATAAATACAATGAAGACCAAAGGGTTACGCAATCGTTTTGCCAATTGTAATCTAATCTTACTTGGCAGAGTGCAACTATAGGATGTCAACAAGTACATCTATCTTGGGCGCCTCCTCAAGATGGAGAATAACCTGGAACCTGAATTGACAAGATGTCGTCGTGCGGGCTGGGCAGCCTTCTCGTCCATTAACACGGTCCTGGACGGTTGCCAATACCGGAAACTACGAGTCTCTCTTTTTAATTCCACTGTGCTTCCTGCTACGGTGCTGAGACATGGGCACTAACAAAATCACTGGAGGACAAATTGAGAGTGACCCAGGCATCTCTTGAGAGACGCTTGGTCGGAATCACTCTCCAGAACCAATGTATACAAACGCTCCACAATTCTGAGATGCGATGATTGTCCTTGGTGAACAATGCAGTAATCTATGTAGAGAAGGCAAAGCATAATTGGGAAGGCTACATGTTGCAACAAAACGATGGTCGATGGAGCACAGCGGCAGCAATCTGGTACTCCCGAGGTAAAAGACCACAGGCAAGACCTCCAATGCATTAGTCAGACTTCCTTGATGTACATAACATTCAATAAACTCTGGAGGAGGGCTTACCATGCACTGGACTTCTGTGGCCCAAGACAAAGTCTGCTGGAGACAAAGTTGGGATCCGCAGCTATGCTGAGGCATGGGTCATCAAGATCAAGAAGATTAAGATATATAAACAATTTAGAAAATGATATCGGATCCATGATTGTGATTGCAAAATTTGATGATGACACAAAACTATGTACCTGTGTCTCATGTAAAGCAGAAGTCGATATATTGAGGTCAGATTTAGATCAAATTAGAGAATAGTCTGTGAGCTGGCAAATGGAGTTTAATGTAGATAAGTATACAGTCTTTCACATAGGTAGACCCAATATGGAACATAATTACAGAATGGGAGAGAACAATATTAGAATGATAGAAAAAGAAAGGGACCTAGTGGTTTTAATAAATCATACAGGTAAAGTGAATGAGCAAGTCCAGGTAGCAGTGAAAAAGGCAAATGCAATATTTGATATGATAAAAAGTTATACCTAGATAGGAGTACTGCGTACAGGTGTGGAGTCCTTATAGTAGAGGAGATATAAACATGCTGGAAGGGATACAAAGAAGAGCGATAAAACTGATAGTGGGATTCCAGAATTACATTTATGAGAAAAGACTTAGAAAAACCGACATCCAGTGTCTAGAAAAAAAAAAGAATTTTAGGTGACTTAATACAGGTTTATGGCAACAAAACATGGACTCTGTATGTTTCACAAGAAACACAAAAAAAGGCTAAATGCTTTTCATATGCGCTTCATGAGACGCATACTTGGAGTTTCATGGAGTGACTAACAACGAAGTGTTGGACCGTGCAAAGATTGTCAGCTTAGTTACGATCCTCTGCCAGCACTGCATGCGGTGGCTTGGTCTCGTGTGCAGAATGGAGGATGCGTGAATACCAAAAGATATCATTTACGGAGAGCTGACCATGGGCAAGTGTAAAAAAGGTAGCCCCTTCCTCCGCTACAAAGATGTTTGCAAGCGTGACCTGAAGGTGTTGGGTATGAACACTTGCAACTGGGAGGAACTTGCCAAAGACAAACTCGGCTAGAGGCATGCTTTGTGTATTGGTCTGCAGGCAGGGGAAGACAGGATGAGTCAAGAAGCAGACTACAAACGTTTGCGGTGAAAGATAAGGCAACAACTGACTACCCCCCTCTCTAGCATGAAGTCCATTGTCTCTCGAGTCTGACAGGATGCTAATCAATGAGATAATCAAAAGAACGGAATAATTAGACTATAACAAGTATTTTCAAAATACAACTGCCCACAAGAACAAGAGGGCACAGCTGTAAATTAATTAAAGAAAGGTTAAGATTAGATATTAGGATATATTTTTTTAGTTCAAGAGTGGTGAATGCTTGGAATGGATTGCCACAGGAAATAGTGGAAGCAGAGTAAATTAATGCATTCAAGAATAGATTGGATGCACACAGTTTTTAGATGTGAAAGAAACTGGTTGTATACAGACTCTGCAGTCTTCTAAACAGATGTTAAGTTGGTTAAGTTAATCCCGTTTTCATGCGATTTTCAGGGTCCAAAGAATTACACCAGAACCAGCTAATTTCTGCATTCAATTTATATGTGCAACTAATTTCACATGCCTCTATTCTTGTGTGTGATAATTGCAGCACTATAAAATAACTATATATGAATCATGTTTCAATATTTTATTCATGCATTGTGCAATAAAGTCCCAAGTGGTCTGCCAGGGTCTTTGTGTGTGACAAAGACAAGAATAGTACCACTGCCTCACAGAGAGCATGTCATTATAATTGTTTGACATAGCATAACACCAGCCACTGGTAGGTGGTTTGTTTAGAGCAGCATAGATGGTAACTAACAGGATGCGGGTCTACTTTGCTCTAGTGTTTTAGTCTATTAAGATGGACTTGCACATCGGTTAACCACCCTCCGTAAGCGCTTGTCCCAACGCAGCAAAGTATTAAGTTGCTCGAGCCCAGCCCGCTAAGCAGGAAACCCTTCTTCCTGCTATCTCCATCTCATACCAGAGCTGGGACCTGCACAGCGGCATCTGCCCATGTAGTATAGGTCGACTAAGAACTAGGTAGAGAACAATAAAGTATTTAAGACAGCAATAATTGTGTGGGTCACTATAGATGAGAGATAAGGCATTTGCCTCTCAAGAAATGAATGCACACAATTTGAATTCCAAGTATAATTGTGTTTAAGAGTGTTCATAAGATAAAATAACCAGGACGCTCACCCGACTGACTAACAAATCTACTAGAAAACTATCAGCAGTCAGAAATGTATCTTAGGCATCATGTATACCAAGGACTAACGTGAGTTTTTCTTTCTTTATTCAACTGGCGAATGCACTACCTTTTCAACCCAAGACAATAGCTAGTAGTCTTTTAGGTAATATTAGGTCATTTTGGCCAATGTATGGATAAGTGTGTGTATCTGTTTGTCATATGTTGTTCAGTTTAATGTGTTCCACTATGGCAGTTTTGCAGTACAGTAGTTTTGCCAATCCTTTATGCACATGGAGAAGTGGTAATACAGAGAAAAATCCTCGACATATCAAGTCAAACCATATCTGACTGCTAGTGTCAGGGCCAGCAAACCAGAGCTGCCAAGACCCTTCTACACCACCACACCACCGTGTTATCCTGGATAACAGGCTGCAACAGAGCAGACTTGCTAAGGAGAAGGGATCGAAGAGGGAATGCTAACCTGGTACTAAAAAAATGCTTGCTGAAGTCGGATGTGTTGGACCGAAAGGTGCAAATATCGCAGTTAAGCTATAAACTACGACACAGCTCATTCCGTTCTCTGGACTACATTCTGCTACATAAGTCCTTTTCAGGGTTTAGTAACTGGAGATTGAGAACGAACAAAGCCAAGCCAAACTGAACACGAAGTCAGAAGTGATTTAGAACCCAGTATCAGGGTATGCTACCACGTTATGAGTTTATAAACAAGGAAGTGACTCTTACTAGTTATTTATCTATTTGGTAATTTAAAACACACAACCTGACACATTGATATGTTCTTGTATATCTCATTTAATTAATTATATACAAAATTTTTTTACTTAAAAAAATGTCTGCCCCTGTTGACTTATTGTATAGCCTACAAGATGTGAACCTACTTACTCGGAACACCTACTTACTCGGAACGAGTCTTAGCGTAACATCTTTAAATTGGTTTGGAAGACTCTACAGAGTCTGTATACAACAAGTTTCTTGGAATGTGGTTTAACCTATATGTGAGTCCATCTTAATAGACTCTAAACACTAGAACTAAGTAAACTCGCAGCTCGTTAGGCGCCATCTACACTGCTCTAAACTAGTCTTAACAAAACACATGGGGCAAGGTACAAATAACTATGGGTAGATTTTTGGCTAGAACTTGAATTTTATCTGGGAAGCTGCATGACCTACTCTTTTCGATTTCCAACTGTCAGGTGATTTTAAACGTGCTCTACTCTGAACACGTTACCGAAATATAGGCATTTCAGCGCCAGGCCAGGGGAAGGAATGTTTACCAGAAGATTCCCGTGAAAAAATCCAGGTCTCAACTCTGATTCGAACCCTCGACTTCCGGCAGCCGAGACGGACATTTTATCTCGAGACCACTGAGTCAGTCAGCTTTAGCCCGGAGTCATTCATTCTTATTCAATATCATTCAGTCACTCCTACTCTACTGACTCATTAGAACTGACAAGGGCGTTAGTAGAACACTGTCCTATTGCGGCGGACAGGCTTTGCAGTTTGCTTTTTCAGTGGGAGCAATCAATAAATAAAAAAGTGCACTTGTAAAAAGAACTACAAATTTTTGTGGAGAAAACTTGAAGCATTATAGCAGCATTAACACTGATAACAGCAACAACAACAAAAACAACAGTAACCTTCAAATCCTTGATGACATGCAACAGGCACATCGAATTTATAAATGCCAAAATGACACCAGCCATTACGACTTTTCTGAGAATTCCATTTGTTTGTATGGGTATATATAAAAATGTTAACTTTAAGGGAAGTTTTTGTTGACATTTTATAGTATTAAAATACTTAAATATTATCTTTTGTAAAATACACATGCGTTTGATATTCTCATAAGAATTTTTACGCTTGATAGTGAACATTTTTTTTTGGTGTTAATACTACTACTGTGTCAAATATGAGAAATCATATTTTATACGTTAAAAATTAGCACTGTTTTTTTAAATTACTTATGTCCACAAGCGAATTATACCCAAAATAACTACAATGCCAACACAACAACTTTGTCGCTAAACCTTTTAGAAAAGATCAGTCAGAGGATCGTTTGAATAAAACTATAAATTCAACATAATTAAAATACAGTAATTTCTTGCCTCCATGCAAGATATATGGAACTGAGATGGCAGATAAACTAGCCAAAGAGGAGGAAAACAAAATGCAAACTGAAGAAGAAATAAAGATAATGACCGTGAGTTCAAATGTTAACTAGTTGAATACAGACTGACGAGTCTTCACAACCAGTTTAAAGAGGTTAGGTTAAGAAAACCGTGATCATCAGCAAGAAGTAATGATACAAACAAATAAGCAAAGAAAAGATAATAAAAGAGAAAAGTGTAAAGTTAGTTTTGTTTCACTTATGTTGTTGAGCCACGTAGGGAGCGTAATTCGCCTGTCCTGCACCAAGTACATTACGTTGGTCGTTGTGAGCCCGTGCTTTTGCAAAATCACTCCTGTCAATAGAATACAATAAGAAACTCCACGTGGCCTTCATTTGATCGCGTAAACCGATGTAGGCTATGGTAGGTAATGGAGGAATATGGTGTGGAGGGTCAACTACTGAATTACATTCGTGCCTTGTACGTAAACAGTGATGGTGCAGTACGAACGAATGACCAATTGGTTTACAGTGCTGTACGGCAGGGGATGATGTGTTTTTTCTCCACTTTTGTTCATAATTTACATGGATAACATTGCACAGTTGGGGCTAACCCTCATGAAGAGTCCCTCAATGAACTGTTGTTTGCTGATGATCAGGTCATCTTTTACCAAAATGGAGAAGACCTACAACACCACCTGAACTATCTATATTTCGCTTGTAACGAATATGACATGAAGATCAACACAGACAAAACAGTCCAATGAGGTGTTGATCCACCACAACCTGTCTGCTTCAATGGGTACTTGGGGCTAGGACAAAATCCAAATCGCAGGCTGTAAATCAAGTGTACCAGGCAATAAAACTAAATATGAAAACTTCGGGCTTTGGCTTGCAACTTGGAATGTCTGGGACATACCACTGACCTCAGAGACATTGGTGACATTAGAAAAACAGCTGTTATTGCTACAAGCTCAATTGTCTTGATATATATATATATATTGCTGGTCTGCAGGAGACATGACTCCCTGAGGAAGGGTCACTTAGGGAGAAAAATTATACCTTTGTTTGGAAAGGCAGAGGAAAGGAAGAAACCCAACAACATTGGGCGTGTTTTGCAATGAAGAACTCGCTATTGTCTGCCATTGAAAGTCCAGATGAGGATTTAAAATAATGTTAACAATGAGATTGTCTACCTCGTGCAGATTCATAACACTTATCATTGCCTACGCTCATTTCAGCGGAAGATGCAAAGGATTCCTTCTATGTAGAGTTAGACAATGCATTGAATGCAATTCCAAAATTGGACTGCATATACACACTTGGTATCTAAATGCTCAGGTGGGATCAGACTCGAATTTATGACCTGTTTGTTTAGGCAAACACAATATTTGGCGCATGAGTGAAAATGGACAAAAGCTGCTGAAATTCTGCACAAAAAACAATTTCGGCATCACAAACTCCTACTTTGCAACAAAAGATCGTCTTAAGGTATCAATGAAACACCCAAGATCCAGTCATTGGCACCAACTAGACTTTATTATCACCAGGAGACAACATCTGAATCACACACAATGAACACGCAGCTACCCGAGTGCTGACTGTGATACTGACCACACATTGGTCATTTGAAGGGATAAAGAAAGTCATCGGGCCAACAATGAAAAAGAATGCGTCGCTAAAAGCTTTATCTGGGGAGATCATCACTGATAAGAGGAAGCAGTTAGACACATGGGTAGAGCACTATCTTGAACTCTACTTAAGCGAGACAGACCTAACAGAAGATGTCCTCAATGCCATCGAAGCCATGCCAACTCTGGACCCGCTGCCAACCATGGCAGAAGTTAACTGTGCTATTGCTGACCTTGCTTCTGGCAAGGCTCCAGGAAAGGATGGAATCCTGTAGAGGTCATCAGGAGTGGAAAGGACATTCTTGCCCCACAGATACACCAGTTGATAACATTATGCTGGCATAAAGGACAGATCCCGCAGGACTTCAAAGATTTGAGCATTGTAAGCTTGTACACAAACAAGGGGGACATGAGTGATTGCAACAACTACAGAGAAATTTCACTTCTGTGTACCGTTGTGAAGATACTTGCTAGAATTGTTCTGTGCATACTTCAGGTCCTAGAAGACCAGGTTTACCCAGAGTCACAGTGCGGTTTTCGTGAGAATAGGTCTACCACAGATATGATATTTTCGTTACGACAATTACAAAAGAAATGCAGAGAACAAAAGCAACCATTGTATTTTACCTTCATAGATTTCACGAAGGCATTTGACTTGGTCAGTCGTGTGGGTCTGTTCAAAGCACTCAAGAAGATTGGTTGCCCACCGATTCTTTTGAGCATTATCGAGTCGTTCCACACTGACATGAAAGGCACCATCAAATTTGAGTTTGGAGTTTGCAATCAAGTGCAGAGTAAAACAAGCCTGTGTACTTACTTCAACCCTCTTTGGAATATATTTCTCACTTCTCTTGAAGCATGCATTTTGTGACCATGAAGGTGGTATCTTCATTCTCGCACAGATGGTAGCCTATTCAATTCCAAAAGACAGAAAGCCAAGACCAAAATAAACAGGGCGCTGATGAGAGAACTGCTCTTTGCAGATGATGCTGCAATTATGACTAACTCAGAGGAGGAACTGCAAAGCTTACTATCTGCATTTTCGGATGCCTGCTGTAACTTTGGGTTAACAATCAGCAAAACAAAAACACAAGTTATGGTCCAGGGTGCAAACAAACCACCAGTAATCTCCATTGAGGATGAAATTCTCACTGAAGTAAATCATTTTACGCACTTGGGATACTCAGTCAATAATAAACTATCCCTGGACCAAGAAATCGATATCAGGATAGGAAAGAAAGACAGCAGCAACAATGAGCAGATTGACAAAAAGGGTCTGGGAGAACAAGAAACTCACTGTTTAAAACAAAACACTTGTTTACCAGGCATGTGTCCTCAGCACCCTTCTTTATGGCAGTGAGACATGGTCTACCTACATGCACCAGGAGAAGCAGCCAAACAGCGATCATATGAGGTGCCTGCACAGAATCCTGGGGGTTGGGTGGCAAGACAAGATCATAAATGCAAAGGTGTTTGAGAGAACAGGCATGTCACAATCTTTTCCATGCTTAGTCTTCGAATGCTATGATGGCTGGGACACATTCGGAAGATGGATGGTGGCAGAACACCAAAATATCTTCTCAATGAGGAATTACAGGTGGGGAAAAGGTCTCGGAGCCGGCCACTACTTCGGTACAAGAATGTATGCAAGCATCGATTTGGAATCATGGGAACAGGACGCCATGGATCGTGTTACATGGAGGGGCATGATCAAGCATGGAACACACACAAAGGAGACACTGATTGCTGATAGGCTGAAGACTCAGCGTTTGAGAAGACACACCATGCAATGCCGCAAAGGGTCCTAACTTTCCTTGCACACACTATAGAAGATGCTTCTCTGCCGGATTGTACTTACAAGTCACACTTGTTACCGTTGTAGACTGTAGTTGCATACCTGTTTTTTCAAAGCACAATTACTATCGTCTGACAAGACGGAAAGAGCCAATGAGATACAACTAATAAAAACGCTTAACAGTGGTCAACAAGCTGCCGTCGTAATCAACGAAGGCACTTCAGATTGGTTTGAGATCCTCAAAGGTGTTAGGCATCCTTTCCCCCTACTTATTCTTCTTCTTCTTCGTACGCTGTCAAACGTCAACCTGTATTTTTTTTTAAAAAGCAGCGGTCATCCTGAGGCTGTCGACACTGCCATAGAGCTTGTCTCGTGTTGCCACTGGTGATGACCACATGTGCTTTCTTTGGTCCTCGTATTTCGAGCAGTTTTGCAGCAGATGTTCAGTGGTCATTTTTCCGATACCACAACTGCATTCGTCAGTGCCACCTATCTTCAGCTTATTGAATAGGTGGTACTTCAGTCTGTTGTGGCCTGTGCGGAGTCTGAAGACCACGACCTTCTCTCTTCTGTTCAATTGGTAATAGGCATAATTTTTTGTGTACCCAGTATGTTCTGTTTCCCATTTGGCCATGTATATGGCTCTAATGAGCCTTTTGACTCTTCGTAGGTCACAGTAGAATCTGGTTGTGGTAGTCTTGCACCTTCTTTTGCCAGTCTGTCTGCCTCCTCGTTGCCTTGGATGTTACAATGGGATGGAACCCACTGTACCACTACTCTTTTTGGTGCGGTCTGCTGGCATAGTTGACAGAGTACTGCTCTTAAATCATTAAGTTCAGTATTTTTCTGGCTTTTAAGTGCTGTGACTACGGCCAGAGCATCTGTGAACAGGACTATCTGGCTTTCATTTCTTCCCTACTTATTCAACATATAAGCAGATAATATCACGCAAAAGATAAAAATAGATGAAAACTATGTGAATTTCAACCCACTTTCTTATTTGGAGGAAAAGATATTCCAGAACTAAGATATGCAGATGACACAGTTACGTCTCAAACAGCGGAAAGGGCCTAATACAATTGCTAACGTCCGTTCAGAAGTGAAGATCAGAATCTTTTCCTAAATATTTAACAAAAAAACAAAGATAATGTCCATTGGCACACACATACCCCAACCCAAGATCACTATTGGTAATGAAGGAATTGAACATGTGGATCATCCAAGGAAGGCAGCAGGCGCGCAACTTACCCACTCCCGGCATGGGGAAGTAGTGACGAAAAATAACAATACGGGACTCTTTCGAGACCCCGTAATTGGAATGAGTACACTTTAAACCCTTTAACGAGGATTTATTGGAGGGCAAGTCTGGTGCCAGCAGCCACAGTAATTCCAGCTCCAATAGCGTATATTAAAGTTGTTGCAGTTAAAAAGATCGTAGTTGGATCTCAGGCGGGCGGTCCGGCTCGTGCGTGGTTCACTGCCCGTTGTCTCCTGCCGGCTCTCTCCCGCGGGTGCTCTTCGCTGAGCGTCCCGGGTGGCCGGCGCGTTTACTTTGAAAAAATTAGAGTGTTCAAAGCAGGCCTCGGCTGCCTGAATAATAGTGCATGGAATAATGGAATAGGACCTCGGTTCTATTTTGTTGGTTTTCGGAACTGGAGGTAATGATTAACAGGGACAAACGGTTGCATTCGTATTGCAGAGTTAGAGGTGAAATTCTTGGATCGCCGCAAGACGAGCAAATTGCGAAAGCATTTGTCAAGAATGTTTTCATTAATCAAGAACGAAAGTCAGAGGCGTGAAGACGATCAGATACCATCGTAGTTCTGACCATAAACGTTGCCGACTAGCGATACGCAGGAGTTGCTTCGATGACTCTGCGGGCAGCTTCCAGGAAACCAAAGTGTTTGGGTTCCGGGGGAAGTATGGTTGCAAAGCTGAAACTTAAAGGAATTGATGGAAGGGCACTACCAGGAGTGGAGCCTGCGGCTTAATTTGACTCAACACGCTAACACTGTAATGATTGACAGGCTGAGAGCACTTCCGTTGAGTCTAATAGGGAACGTGTGCTGGAATTTGACCCTCAGAAATCTGGGGCTAGTCTCTCGGTGGCTCGCATCCAGTGTTCGTTAAAGTAATTGACGGAAGGGCACCACCAGGAGTGGAGCCTGCGGCTAAATTAATTCAACACGCCAACACTGTAATGACTGACAGGCTGAGAGCATTTTCGTTAGGTCTAATCGGGAACGTGTGCTGGAATTAGACCCTCGGAAGACAGGCCAGTTTTACCCTACAAATGACAGGGCATTGCTACGGTAATCCTGCTCAATCCGAGAGGAAACGCAGATCTCAGACACTTGGTCCACGTGCCCTGCTGATAAGCTAATGGTGCGAGGCTACCCTCTGAGGGATTACGGAATCCCGCCCTGAATCTGAGCACCACTGTGACGGGAGGCAACGATATGGTTGGGACCTGGGGCTCGTGCCTCAGTCCGACCCGGTCGAGCCGCAGAAAGAGGTCTCTGCCGTCCCGCCAATCAAAGCGGGCGGGAGCTGCTCAATATTCACCCCATACGGCGTTGAGGTGTGAAACCACTAGTAGAAGACTTAGTTCTTGGTCGGGGTGTCGTAAGCAGTAGAGCATCCACCTCACTGCGAACTGTTGAGACTCAACCCTTGATCATGAGATATGTCCGCACACCAGGTGAACAACATCTCCGTACCATGACCGGGCTTGTCCCCTAGTTAAATGCACTCCTGCCTCGCTCTCTACCTCTGTCTGCTATCAGTCATCCCAATGGACGCAGAAGAGATGCAGGCCAGCGGACATTGCACTTCTGCCCTATTGTGACAACCTCCCAGGTGGCGGGGAATGCTAGGCATACCATCACTGCAGAGAAGCCGAGAAAATAAAGGGAGCAAAGAGATACCCCACTCACATGCATATGCTACGTTTCTGGCAGAAAAACCGAATGAGAGCCAGAGAAAGAATGGCAATCATGAGGAAACTTGCTGGCACAAGCTGGGGAGCAGACGAAAGTATACTAAAGAAACTGTACACTGGAAGAGTGAGACCAGTTCTCAAGTATGGCATTGCGGCATGGACAACAGCAGCAAAGGCGAACTTCGATAAAATTAGCAAACTCCAAAACCAAGCTATGAGAGTTATAACAGGAGGCATGAAGTCAACGCCAATTGTAGAACTTGAAAAGATTACAAAACTGCAACCCATGACCGACAGAAGAGACTGCAGAGCCCAGCTGCAATCAGAGAAACTCAGAAGACTGACTGACCATCCAATGCACCAGAGACTAAACAATTTCGGAAATGGGAAACTAAAGCGGAAAAACTTTGCAGAAATAGCCAAAGCAAAGATGCACGAAGAGCCCATGAAAGCATTTAAAAACAACACCAAAGCCCATCCCTACTGTACGAAAACCTATCTGGAGGCAGCATATATTTCCAGAGGTGGTAGAAAATATACCAGGTATTGGAAACAAAAACTGCCAGACTGAAAAAGAAAGAAAAGATACTACCCTGAGCTACATATCGAAAAACTACCCAAGCATGGACTGGACCCATGCATACACCGACGGCTCTGTAACAAACACTACACAGAACGGAGGGGCAGGAGCATTTCTGAACCTACCAAATGGCAGAAAAATAACACTGTCATTCGCTACTGGAAAATACACAAGCAATTTCAGAGCGGAGGCAGAGGCACTGAGGGCGGCAGTGGAAGAAATGGTGACAGGTAAAAGGAATGAAAGCCATATAGTCCTGCTTACAGATGCCTTGGCCGTAGTCACAGCACTGAAAAGCCAGAAAAATTCTGAGCTTAATGATTTAAGAGCAGTACTCTGTCAACTATGCCAGCAGTCCGCACCGAAAAGGGTAGTGATACAGTGGGTTCCATCCCACTGCAACATCTAAGGCAACGAGGAGGCAGACAGACTGGCAAAAGAAGGTGCAAGACTACCACAACCGGATACTAGTATGACATACGAAGAGTCAAAACGGCTTATTAGAGCTAGATACATGACCAAATGGGAAACCGAACATACTGGCTACACCAAAAACGATGCCTATTACCAGTTGAACAGAAGAGAGCAGGTCGTGGTCTTCAGACTTCGCACTGGCCACAATAGATTTAGGTACCACCTATTCAACAAATTAAAGATAGGTGGCACTGACGAATGCCCATGTGGTACCGGGAAAATGACAGCTGAACATTTGCTGCAAAACTGCCCGACATACGAGGATCAGAGAGAGCAGATGTGGCCATCACCAGTGGCAACACTAGACAAGCTCTATGGCAGTGTCGACAGCCTCAGGATGACGGCTGCTTTTTTCTAAAACATTAAGGTTGATGTCTGACTGCGTACGATGAAGAAGACGAAGTTTAAATGAAATGAAGTAATAACAGTTTAACATATGTAAATACAAAACCAAAATATACGAGGCGATAATGAAATATATGTAAATAAAAAAAACAAAAGATTTGAGGTGATAACAGTTCAAAATATGTAAATAAAAATAAAAACCAAAAAAGTAAGGTGCAATAACAATATATATAAATAAAAAAACAATAGATATGAATAAAAAACAAGATACAAAAAGATAAGTGTTATTTAAAAAATTCAAATTAAAAAAAAAAATAATTACAAAAAGCGATAACAATTCAACATATCTAAATAAAAATAAAAAACCCAAAGATATGAGGCAATAACAGTTCAACATATATGAATATAAATTTTTAAAAACAACTGATATGGAGCGACAACAATTCACAAATATCAATTTAAAAAAGACAACCAAAGACTGATACGAGCACCTAACAGTTGAACATTTATAAATTAAAAACAAAGAAATGATATGAAACCACAAATATTATTTTTTATTTCATAATTTGTAGCTTCATTTCTAATTTAATGAATACAACCATTATCCACATATAAATGTTGAAATGATATACATTTAATATAACCCAGACAACACAAAAAGGAGTGAGTCACCAAGAGGTTAGGATACCCAAATTTCTAAACAGGTCACACTGGTTTGAACTCTTGTAAGGCTAAAGCAGCTGGTCAACCCACCCAATGTTTTGTCTCCACTACAGGTGCCCCTGAGGCAAGAAGGATGTCAACGCTTTCATTCCCACAAACTCCAGCATGACTAGGACAGTAAATTCACACAAGATCTAGAAAGTTTGAGTTCTATGTCTACTATCCACTCACGCTATGGCCAGCCCTTCTCTACTTTCTGAACCAAGGATTAAGAGTCAGAGACGATTACAACTACCATTAAAGAGGTCTCAGATAGTCACATCAGAGCCGAAGATCACTGTCTCCATCTCCATTCCTATACTGGAGGTTGTTGTCATATGTGCACTGCTCAGCTCAGCAGCTACACTGCCGCTCACTCTACTAGAAAGGCCCTGATTGGTTTTTCTTACCTTACTTACTTAGTCGCTCCTCTTCTACCGTGAGGTGTAGAGGTGTTTTTCTTACCTTACTTACTTAGTCGCTCCTCTTCTACCGTGAGGTGTAGAGGTGTTTTTCTTACCTTACTTACTTAGTCGCACCTCTTCTACCGTGAGGTGTAGAGGTGTTTTTCTTACCACTTACTTTAATTTCCGTGTCCGGCAACCTCAAAAAGTATTGGACCAGAAACCAGCTGCCCTGGAAGCGCTTTTATTTGCTGCCATGAGATCCGCCAAAGTACATGGTTTTTGCGATTTTGGGCAGTTATACAGATGTTCAGGGTCTTGGATGGCTTCACATTCACAAATTGTCATCCACATATCTCCATTTTTTTCAAGTTTGATCTACACTTGGATACTCTTGTTCGTAATCTGTTTAGGGATCTTTCCACAGGGAATGGCATTTTATGTCCTGTCACAAGTTCTTCTTTTAGCTCCATCCATTCCTCACCATATCTTTGACACTATTTATGCGGAGCGGTTTTGCTCAAGTTTCTGAACTGTGCAGTTTAAAGGAAACTTTTCCTTGATTTTAGTAAACCCTCTTCTTGATTATATCCAGAAAGAGGGGTGTCTCAGATCACAGGACTGCTTTTTCCTTTTGGCACAAAACATCTGATTTCTGGTGATGCAATGGCGGCAATTACAAACTATTTCCCATTGGTGTCGGCTTAAGACACCCTGTTACAATATGACGTGCTTCATTTGCTGCTACATCGACGTGTCTCACGTGTGCTGACTTGTTCCAAACTAGCACAGCGTATTCTGCTACAGAAATGCACAATGTGATGGCTTTTCTTACTGTGCTGCACAGATTCATTGGTATATGTGACAGCATTAACCTCTTGGGCACTATCACTTATTCGTTGTCACTGGGGTTCAATTGTAACGAAAGAGTTGATATTCTAGCTTGGAAAACAGTCCTAGTGGACATTAGATATTGATGGTCAGGACCTCTTGAAATCAATTAATGACTGTCTTGTTAGATGGCCAAAGTGCAATAGATGAAACAGCAAATAACAAACGGCAGGAATCTGGAACAAAAAGTAGGTCGAACAGTGAGGGAGTCTGTAGTTTGATGATTTATAAACTGCAGTGTCATCAACTAACAGTTTATCTGGCTGATTTCAGTGTGTTCTCAGTCAGTATAGGTGCCTTTGTGACCACTTTTGTGAACCCCAGCATGACCAGCAGATTCACACAAGACCCTGAAAGTTTGAGGCCTTTATGTCAGCTCTCAGCTCTTTCATTGCCATGAATCCAAGCATGACCAGGAGAGTTGATTCACACTGAACATTGGATGCCCCCATGTCTGCTATCAGCTCTTTCATTGCTGTGAACCTCATCATGTAGTTGAGTGGACAGCAGACCTACACAAGTTACTGAAGGTTTAAGGCCTCTAAGTCCTTCTCCACTCATTCTATAGCCATTCCTTCTGTACCTTCCGAAGCAATGACTGAAAGTCAAATGTGATGACTGCTATTACCAAAGTGGTCTCAGACAGCCACCTCAGAGCTTAAGTCATCATAATTAGTTATGGCCATCTTTGTACTCTTGTAAAACTGATTTAAGGACTGCCCGATCCAGGGGGATCATTAGATGTTCGACACCCTCAAAATTCTGAAAGACAGAAAAATAGTTATAAATGGTTTAACAGAATCGAAGTGCTCTAATGGACACTACTAAACAAACAGGAATATGACAGGATGCTGCAGAGAAGTGGTTTTTCAGAAGAGTTCATAGACAGCTAAAAAGACTAACAAGAATGTTGTTGTTTCGAATGCCCACAATGAGTAGGTTACTCTTATGTTCGCCCTGAAAAGGGCATCAAGTGACGGGTTGCAGTAGCTTTCCTCACACTTCGAGCATGCTGATGAAGGTGGACCGGGGTCCTCCAGGCAGTTGTGCTATGCTTGGCTTCATCTGCATGTCGCTCACTACTACGGAGATCACGTCAAACCTCACCTTGTTAGCTAGACTGTTGTCCTTGACAACAGCCCGTTTCCAGGATGACCAACGAGGAGGTCAAGTGAGGGTCTTGGCCAGTATATTTCTCCTGACCCTGGCTAACATTCTCTGAACAGTGTGTTTTGCCTGACCCTGGCTAACATTCTCTGATCAGTGTGTTTTGCCTGACCCTGGCTAACATTCTCTGAACAGTGTGTTTTGCCTGACCCTGGCTCACATTCTCTGATCAGTGTGTTTTGCCTGACCCTGGCTAACATTCTCTGATCAATGTGTTTTGTCTGACCCTGGCTAACATTCTCTGATCAGTATATTTCTCCTGACCCTGGCTAACATTCTCTGATTAGTGTGTTTTGCCTGACCCTGGCTAACATTCTCTGATCAGTGTGTTTTGCCTGACCCTGGCTAACAGTCTCTGATCAGTGTGTTTTGCCTGACCAGACGTTAGCCTCATCATCCCTAACAAGAATGTACTGAGAGAAGACATTTTGTGCAGACTTACTTACTCATGTACCTGATTTTTTAGATTCTAAGACACCATCAATTGTAATTACAGCAACACGAACACATACCATTAAAAGCTGCAATTCTAAGATATTAATTAACACACACATACAAAATGTATAATATCAGTCAATTTATTAAGAACAAATGATTAATTAGGTGGTATTATATATATATATATATATATCACTTCCTTCTGAATCAATATCAAAGTCACTTTCACATTCAGTCAAATTTTTGCCCTGCATCTCTATTTCTATGTTCTTCTGCATACCCAATGACTTTTATTTTCAAAGCGGCAGCATTGTGCAAACTTTTTGACAACAATTTTGTATGGCAATAAGATATAAAAATGAACAAAACTTAAATGCTGTGACAATATTATAACAGGACAACATGGAGAGTTTCACTACCAGATTTGCACATGCATTAGACAATGCCTGAAATCTCTTCCACCTGACACTAGACAACTTTCTTTTCATGGCAGTTTTAAGATACCATCAAGTGTAATATTCCACTTAACTTATGTGTGCTGGCTCCATGGAAACAGGCTGTGTCGCAGCAGTCTGGCCAATGAGGTGGGGATCGACACTGTAATCCCCATAGTGGTGAGTTTACTAAGCTTCACATTGCACTACAGTCAGAGGACACCAGTTCCCCATCTCAAGTATGCATCAGAATGTAAGAAAAGTCACTGTAACCTGCTACCAAACATCCGTCATCAAGAATTTAATTCTGCACGAGTAGCTCTAAACAACAACGTGCCATTTTACTGAGCCATGTAGGACTGATTTTACATTTGTGTCGAAGCTCTACAGTCTGGGTGTGATACTCTTAGTTAATCCCATGTCTGTGCGCTATGTAGCAGGTCCGATGGTTTTGTTCAGACTTTAATTTATTTGCACTGCACAAGAGTTCAGGCTTGGGTACTTCAAACTCCTCATTAAACAGGGTCTCAATCCCAGTTTTTTTCTTCTTCCAAGTTTCCTTTTTTATCCGGGAACAGGGATGTCCAAATGTCATGTAGCCAGTAATGTCTTAACCTTATGAGGATAACACAGGCCGATGATCGGCCTGACTCACGTTAGCGAAAAAGACGAGCGGGCCGATCCATCGGCATGAGAAAGAACACTTCTGTATGGCTAACTAAAAATAGTATCAGCCAATCAAATGATCTCTTTTATTTCTTGCGCATTCTAGCATTTAAATGGCAGCCCTTTGAAAGTTTTCACAGGAGTTTGATAATTATATTGAATTTTTTGGCATGTTGTTATTCAGCTCATTTGAAAATGAGATATTGAGTGATTCAGATTTAAATAATGTTTCCGTGTCAGATGTTATTGACAGTGATATAAATGACAGTGAAAATAGTGAGTAAACAGGAGTGTCCAAGAATATATATACTTTTCTATATTTATTTCTAGTTATATTTTTTACGTTCTTTTCAAAAACATCACCCTTGTCCTCTTTTTATTTCCTAGAAATGGCTTCGTCTTTTAGGCAGTAAAACCATTATTGAGCTTCGTCTCCAAAGGGTTAAAGATCCTAAAAGTTTGGAACGGTTTAGAATTGTATAAGGAACATACCAGACACAGACTTTGATATATATATTTATATGAATATGTATGTATGTGTGCTAACAAGACCCTATTCCACCTCCATCTGACGGCCCTCGAAGCATGCAGCACTATCCACTAGTGTAGCCTGGACAAGGTAAAGAGATCACAGTTGGATAGCCAACCTAGTACTAAAAAAAGGCCAGCAGAAATTGGATGTGTGATGTATGTATGAATGTATAGGCTGAAGATGAGCTGACAGCAGCCAGTGATTCATATCTGACTACTTGCATCAGGGTCAGCGAATCACAAGACCAAGACCCTATTCCGCCTCCATGTGGCGACCCTAGAAACAGGCTTTACTAGTCACTAGTATTGGGATAGCAGTGAGAAGACAAACACGGTACTCATAAAAGTCAGCTGAAATCGGATCTGTTGAACCGACGGCACAGATATCGTAGCCTTGCTGTAAAATATGACATCATGTCAAGTGTCTTTTTCAGAATGAACGCAGAAGAAGTAAGCATGCATGTATAACAAATAATATTTTTTTCATATTCAATTTCCTTTAATACAGCAACAAACTCAGTCCAAATATTTTTAGGTTGTACTACTCGGCCAAATACGAATAGGTTATTTGTCTGTGAAGTTAATATGCAATGAATATTCCAACCGAACAGAACACAAATAACTAATATGTTGTTCGTCCATCGTAATCGATAAGGACCACTTTGTCAGCATTCACTGTTCACATGAGCTCGAAGATGATTAAATAAGCCAATCTGAGCTTTGAATTGTCTGTTGCATTTTGTACAGGGAAATAAGACACCTTCTTCCACAGGATTGAAGAAAAGTTGTTGTGAGTTGACTTGATCGTCTCTGGCCTCATCTATTCTTTATGCCTCATGTCTCTGAGCACCATCAGCAATAGTGCTGCGCCAGTCTGTGCGATTGGCGATGATTCTTTCCTAGTCATTATTGTTAATACCGCACTGGATCAGTGATCTCTTAAGTGTAGCTAACATATGCCAGTGACACAGAACATAACAAGAACAATAACCAACACAGATGTAGATATTTTTCTTCTGACCTTTTTGGACCTAATGAGCCGATGGTCCTTGAACTCCACCAGCTGGGCTTGAAGAGTAAGGTCACTGTTGACAAGGAAAGCTTCACGGCACTTGTGGTACAGACTTTGAAAGGACATGCCTGGGAAGAATGGATGAATTTATATTCTGAATTAATATAACAACAATTCTGACTGTCACTAAATAGTTATCTTCACAGATGTATTATCTACACTGTAAACTCTCATAGGGGGCAAAGTTTCTAAACCTGAGGAATGGATTAAGCAAGGCAGCTACCAGAAAGCGAACCATACTTCAGTGACTACCTTGCCACTGGTAGTTACCAGAAAGCGAACCATACTCCAGTGACTACTTTTCAGCTGTGCTGTACCGGGGAACAAGACAGCAGATGGGTTTGCAAAAAGGGAAATAGATTGTCGACAATAAGACATACTTTGAGAGGGGTCAAAGATACACCAGTGAATGGCGAACAGCAACCAGCGACTCATAGAGCTAGCTGTTAGCACAAGAGTCAAAGAGTCAGTGACTCATAACTGACCAAGACCCTATTCTGCATCCAAGTGGCAGTCGTAGAAACAGATTGCAATCGTGCAGCCTGGCTAAGACATTAGGGATCCAAGAGGATGGGCATATCTGGTCCAAAAAATGATGTGCTGAAATGGGATATGCCAGGCTGAAAGGCACAGCTATTGTAGTCTCGCTTTGAACTATGACATAAACATTCTTTTGAGGACAAACGGAGAAAAAGACATACTTAAAAAAATAGAACAGAATCAAACTCAAATATCTATTACACCCTTGACTGGCAGGAACAGATCACCATTCTTCTCCTCAGGACAAGGCACAACGGACTGAGCAAACACATGTACAAGATTCGACATTCTGATTCCCCACTGTACACATGTTAATCAAAAGAACAAAATGCTGATGATGTATTACAGTACCTTGTACCACAAGTTAAGAAAGGCACTGGTACAATACTCAGTTTAAAAACTGTACAAACAGTCACCTTTAACAACATATTTAGGAAAGTTTCAGAGGCTTTTACTTTACACTTGAGACGATGAGGCTACGGTCTGATCAGGCAAAGCACACTGATCAGACAATGTTAACCATGGTCAGGATAAATATACTGGCTAAGACCATCACCTGACCTCCTCGTTGGTTGTCCTGGAAACGGGCTGTTGTCAAGAACAGTCCGATTCGACGTGACCCCCGTAGTAGTGAATGACACGCAGATGAAGCCAATCATTGCACAGTCGCCTGGAGGACCCTGGTCCACCTTCATCAGCACGCTGGGGATGTGAGGAAAGCTACTGCAACCCACCACTTAACGTCCTTTTCAGGTTGCACAAAAGAGTAACCTACTCATTGTGGAGATTCGCAAACAACAATACTTTACACTTACACACACAATAGACAAAGTGATATGGCGAAGTAGTTAGTGAGATGTCTCACAAACCAAACTTGCAGAGTTTGGAAATTACAAGAAATAACACCCATGAAAAAAAAAACTTTAATAAATAAATGCTAAAGTTGAATGCATAGGGCTATAAGACACAAAACACAGTATTACGCACATCGCCTTATGAAAAAAACTAGCATAAAAAACTAAATAAATAAACATATATACACAACAGAGAATAATTTCTTTCTTCCTCCCAAAATTGGGTCCATGGACATCATGATGCATCTTACCTGCATAATGTGGGTTATCTCCTTGCTGCATCTGAAATTCTGCCAGCAGGAGAAAGACCTGTCGAGCATTGGGAGTCAAGCTACGCATCACATGAACCGTGGAGCTCAACGCCAGAGTCCCAGACTGCTGAACCATCAGAGAGTTCTCATATCCATTCTCAGCTTTATACGGGAGAAACGTCGGCACTTCATACCACAGCCAGCGGAAACGAAAGTACCTGCTCTGGTCCCACACTAAATAAAATCAAGAAGTAACAATATGTTAATTGCTTTATATATATATTAATATGAATTAACAGCACCTCTACACCTCACGGTAGAAAAAGAGCGGCTAAGTAAGTAATTAACAGCACTGTGGCTCTCACCCTTCTGTCCAATGCCATGTCATATCTGCATATGTCTGTTAGTTGTTGTTTAGTTCCATACAAAGCATTTAATTTATCTGACCTTGAAGGAAGAACAATCTTCAAAAAATCTTGGTGAACTCCGTCAAATGTCTTTAAAGTCTATAAAGCACGCATAAATGTTTTCCTGTAATTCTATATATTTTTCTGCTTGTGTCCTTAAATAGAATATTGCTTCTCTTATTCCACTGAGAGAGATATATGTATATATAGACATAGTTTTAGACACGTTACAAAGATGTAGATCAGATACCACACCAGAGCAGAAATAAAACAACAACTACATCATGACCAAAGCCTTTGTAAAGAATAACAAACAAAAACACCTAACAAATCACAATAGTGATAGGACCCTAATAGGACATGATGCATTAAATATGACAGTCTCTTAGCCTGTCATGCCCAAGCCTACCTCACCTACAAGTGGTGTACCCTGTTCTTCTCAGTAATCCAGCTGAAGATAGGAGTCTTAATCCCTAGTGGGATAGCTGCGTGCATGGAACAGTAGACAAGGTTCAGGTTTTTCCCCAGCCAGTTGTGGCAGGGATGAGTCCACTCCCCCAATGAAGAAGTGCTAAAGATGGAGACATGGACCAGAAGGTGCAGCACCATAAACCGCAGTATCACACAGTTCTCGCTCTCTATAGATGAACCCACATTAATAACAGTGTTGGTTATAGGTTATATAAGTACTGATCAGGTCACTGTATGCACAAAAAGGAGGCGGAAGTGACCAGGATTGTGCAAGACAGAATAGTCATGGAAGGCCCGTGGTAAGGAAACTTGGCATTGGTTGCACAAGAATGAATGGATTGGCAGCTCTAGTACAAAAACAACAACAACCATGGCAGATAAGATACTTACTGAGTACAGCATTGATGTGGTCCACAGAAGCGACAATGTGAAATCCCTCAATTTCTGAGAGATGGCTTAGGACTGCCTGGGCCTTGTCTGAACGAAGCAAAACTCCGTCAATGTTGTGGACAACCAAGTAGAAATCTTCGTCTGAGAACAAATGTAAAATGAGAAAATGTAGTCTCATAGTAGACACTGCCATAGAGAATGAAAATGATAAAAATATAGATAGATATGGCTTTGCTACTGTACCGGAATACAAAAAATAAAACAAAACCAACATTAAAGCCACAAGGCTCTTTGTCAGGGTTAAAGAAGAAATGATAACATGTAATGAATCACAACAACGGGAATGAACCACAACGGATATAATACAACTTATGGCAGCAGCTGTTAGAAAGTGGTCAGGAATGTGTGAATCACAGTATGCCAGTTATGTATGAGAGAGAGAGAGAGAGAGAGACCCCGCCCCCCCCCCCCCCATACACATCTGCATACCGACAAGCATACATATATAATGATACAGAAATGAATTCATAATCATAATAAGAGAAAATATATAGAAAGAGGAAATGTGAAAAGAGAGAAAACGAAATAGAGAAATGTACAGGTGAGCCCACACAAATGTATGGAATGTATTCAAACTATAAGGTTTAAAGCATCCCATAAGGAAGTTTAAATGATTTTTGAGCAAGGAGTTTTCTGAGATTCCTAGGGCTATAGAAGTCAAGGCCAACCAAAACACACATGGAGAAGAAAGTTTGAAAAATACAAAGGAAATGGGGAAGATGTGGACAGACCTGGAAAAGATGGCTCAGGACAGGAAAACTTGGCATGTATTTGTTGTAGATCTGTGCTCCACAGGGAGCTGAAAGGTTTTGATTGAAGTTGAGGTCTGAAAGTGTAAGAAGAAGGGCAAAGCTCTAAAAAGATAGAAATACTTCAGACTGACAGCTATTTTCTTTAGATAAATTGAAGCTGACGTCTGAAAGTGTGAGAAGCCGGGCAAAGCTCTAAAACAGAGGTGGTCAAACTACTGCCCGCCAACAAATTTTAACCGGCCCGCCAACCAGTTGTGGCCAGCCTCTTATTGTTGGTTGAAAATTACTGTATACTCCGACCACCGTGCTAAATAATATATTACAAAACAGCACACGCAAGCACCAGAAACAAAACAAAAAAGACCCAAAATGTACAATAAACATCTCCCCAATAACAAATTTGATGAGTAGGACACAGCTCTCTAACTCTTAGGAAGTTCCTTATATTTTTAGAAATGGATTCTCTTCACGGTGATCTCCTGCTTCATGATAAGGTGAGATGACTTAGTCAAAGAAAATGTTTAAGAAGATTTTGTGAACTGAAGGATGATGAAATATTTGACTTTCGGCGAGGCAACTTACCACATTAAATTGATCTTCAAAATAAACACAAAGATATTCATTTCATTCAGCACTTGGTATTTCTCACACAACATTTGAATGTAACAAACTTGCAGTTACAAGGAAAAAGGCAAACAATTTTTCAAATGGGCTATGTTGATGGCTTCAAAAAGAAACTGAGCCTATTTAGTCTGTCTTTGCAAAAGAATGACCTGTTCCATTTTCCTTTTTGTAAACAGCTGTCTGAGAAAGAGAGTATTAACTTCAGGAGGTACATATATGACATTGAACATCTGATTTCTGAGTTTTATCGTCGATTTCAAGATTTTGAGATGTTTCATCT
This sequence comes from Ariolimax columbianus, assembly GCA_036924085.1. Lineage (NCBI taxonomy): Eukaryota > Metazoa > Mollusca > Gastropoda > Stylommatophora > Arionidae > Ariolimax > Ariolimax columbianus. The sequence continues at coordinate 21,191,212 of JAVGWX010000014.1, read as the reverse complement.
ACAAATTGAACTTTTTAACAACTCATTCAAGTGTACAATGGAGTCTTATCTAGCAGAACTACAATTACAATCGTGTGGATTCCAATGTGACACATTTATCAACACAACAGAATCATCTGGAGCTGATTTGTGGAAATTATTACCAAATGAACATTACCAACTTCTGAGAAAATGGGCCCTAAAAGTGTGCTCTATATTTGATAGCACAGATCTTTGTGAGACAACATTTTCTGCCATGAAGCTTATCAAATCCAAGACCAGAAACACATTAACTGACTGTATTATCAGATGTTCTCAGAATAGCTATGACACAAATGGAAGTAGACTTCAAAACATTGGTGAAAAGTTTTGATAAACCACACTCTTTCCAATAAAATAACACAAAAGGTATATTTGAAATAAATAATTACAGGTCTTATTGCAGATTACAAAACAAATTAAAACAACAGATTCTTTATACTTAAAAAAAAAAAAAAAAGAAAGTTATTTCAGTCCGAAGACTGGTCTACATGTTTGGCAGATGTGCGTGCAGTACAGTAGTTTGCGGTTGATTTCTGTACGTGGTTCATTATATATGTAACACTAAATCTCAGAACGTCATTTTTAAAAAGAATGTTATAGGTATGGCCCTCAAGTGTTACCCTTTACCGTAATCCGGCCCTCGGCCAACTTTAGCTTGGCACCACTGCTCTAAAACGTTACAAATACTTCAGATTGACAGCTATTTTCTTTATAAGTTGACGTCTGAAAGTGTAAGAAGAAGAGTAAGCTCTAAGGGGATACCGGTACTTCATATTGACAGCTGTTTACTTTAGATAAATTTAAGCTGACGCCTGAAAGTGTACGAAGAAGATGATTACCTAATTTATTGTAGGCTTCCTGAATAAATTCAACTTGGCTGAAGATGTTTGAAAACCCTTTAGTATTTCCCAGAATATCTTCTGTAATGGAATTCAGGATCTGAAGAAACAAGAGTAACATATATAGATTAAGTATATGTATACAAATTGACAAGGAAGATTCAAAATGTAATTGTAATATTATTATTTTTCAACAGAATATGCAATATTAAGATTATTTTGTTTACTCCTCATCCTACTACAAGGAAAATAAACAAACTAATGAATATATTCTATTTTTAAAATACCCAGTATTAGAAAATTTGTCCCTTTACTTGGATGCATATAGGAAATATATAATTCTAGTTAGCAGAGCCTGTAAGGGAGCAAATAAAAGTAATACTACAACGTCCCAGCAAGCGTGTGTGTCGTAAGAGATGACTATTCAGAATTGAGCATGAGGTTAAGTTAACTCATCTTGCAGAAACTATGAGAAACAAGACAAGGAAAAGAAGAGCTCTTATAAGAAACAAGACAAGGAAAAGAAGAGCTCTTATTAGAAACAAGACAAGGAAAAGAAGAGCTCTTATAAGAAACAAGACAAGGAAAAGAAGAGCTCTTATAAGAAACAAGACAAGGAAAAGAAGAGCTCTTATAAGAAACAAGACAAGGAAAAGAAGAGCTCTTATAAGAAACAAGACAAGGAAAAGAAGAGCACTTATAAGAAAAAAGACAAGGAAAAGAAGAGCTCTTATAAGAAACAAGACAAGGAAAAGAAGAGCTCTTATTAGAAACAAGACAAGGAAAAGAAGAGCTCTTATTAGAAACAAGACAAGGAAAAGAAGAGCTCTTATAAGAAACAAGACAAGGAAAAGAAGAGCTCTTATAAGAAACAAGACAAGGAAAAGAAGAGCTCTTATAAGAAACAAGACAAGAAAAAGAAGAGCTCTTATTAGAAACAAGACAAGGAAAAGAAGAGCTCTTATAAGAAACAAGACAAGGAAAAGAAGAGCTCTTATAAGAAACAAGACAAGGAAAAGAAGAGCACTTATAAGAAACAAGACAAGGAAAAGAAGAGCTCTTATAAGAAACAAGACAAGGAAAAGAAGAGCTCTTATAAGAAACAAGACAAGGAAAAGAAGAGCACTTATAAGAAACAAGACAAGGAAAAGAAGAGCTCTTATAAGAAACAAGACAAGGAAAAGAAGAGCTCTTATTAGAAACAAGACAAGGAAAAGAAGAGCTCTTATTAGAAACAAGACAAGGAAAAGAAGAGCTCTTATAAGAAACAAGACAAGGAAAAGAAGAGCTCTTATAAGAAACAAGACAAGGAAAAGAAGAGCTCTTATAAGAAACAAGACAAGGAAAAGAAGAGCTCTTATTAGAAACAAGACAAGGAAAAGAAGAGCTCTTATAAGAAACAAGACAAGGAAAAGAAGAGCTCTTATAAGAAACAAGACAAGGAAAAGAAGATCTCTTATTAGAAACAAGACAAGGAAAAGAAGAGCTCTTATAAGAAACAAGACAAGGAAAAGAAGAGCACTTATAAGAAACAAGACAAGGAAAAGAAGAGCTCTTATAAGAAACAAGACAAGGAAAAGAAGAGCTCTTATTAGAAACAAGACAAGGAAAAGAAGAGCTCTTATTAGAAACAAGACAAGGAAAAGAAGAGCTCTTATAAGAAACAAGACAAGGAAAAGAAGAGCTCTTATAAGAAACAAGACAAGGAAAAGAAGATCTCTTATTAGAAACAAGACAAGGAAAAGAAGAGCTCTTATAAGAAACAAGACAAGGAAAAGAAGAGCTCTTATAAGAAACAAGACAAGGAAAAGAAGAGCTCTTATAAGAAACAAGACAAGGAAAAGAAGAGCTCTTATTAGAAACAAGACAAGGAAAAGAAGAGCTCTTATTAGAAACAAGACAAGGAAAAGAAGAGCTCTTATAAGAAACAAGACAAGGAAAAGAAGAGCCCTTATAAGAAACAAGACAAGGAAAAGAAGAGCTCTTATAAGAAACAAGACAAGGAAAAGAAGAGCTCTTATTAGAAACAAGACAAGGAAAAGAAGAGCTCTTATTAGAAACAAGACAAGGAAAAGAAGAGCTCTTATAAGAAACAAGACAAGGAAAAGAAGAGCCCTTATATACACACACAGAGAGATAGATTATATCAAATAAATTAGTTATGACATCCATCTTTGCCGACTCACGTGTTTAATTGTCAGGCTAGGAAAATACCCATTGACTACTAGATGTGTAAATTTGGCTAGATGTTTTTCTCGGAACTTCTCCAACAATGTCCTCTTTGATCCCAAGCCGTGCAATAAAATATTGTAACCACAACTGAAAAAAATGCAAAGAAGGAATATAAATTTGTGAGTTCCTACATAATATTGGAACAATGTACGTTAACATATTAAACACCATGAGTTGCTCACATCATCAGATATGTTGTTTTGTTGTTTAGAATGCCCACAATTAGTAAATTATCTCTTTTGTGTGTCCTGAAAAGGATGTTGAGTGGCGGGTTACAGTAGCTTTCCTCACATCCTGAGTGTGCTGTTGAAGGTGGACCGGGTCCTCCAGATGGTTGTGTTATGCTTGGCTTCATCTGTGTGTCACTCACTACTATAGGAATCAAGTCGATCCCTCAGCTTGTTAGCCAAGCTGCAATGAAAGCAGCCGCGTCCAGGAAGGGCTACGAGGAAGCCAAGGTGAGAGTTTTGGCCAGCATGTTATGCCTGACCCTGACTAACATATCTGATCAGTATATTTTGCCTGACCAGACGTGATAGAGACACCTTTCAAAGAACTTCTAGAGACCTTTCATGGTACCCATAAAAACATTTCACAAGACACCTAGAGATCTTTCATGGAGATTTTTCATAGAACTCCCAGAGACCTCTCATAGAACTCCCAGAGACCTATCATAGAACCCCTAGAGACCTTATGTGAAAATCACATATATCATCATCTATCCACTTGTGTCGTTAGACATTGTGGGGAGGTGTAGTTTTCTGTCGTGTGCCAGCTTTGTCATCGATGTTGTCATTTTGTGTTTCTTCAGTGTCTCACTGATACCATCTATCCATCTTTTATGTGGTCTGCCTCTTGCTCTGCAACCCTGATATCTGGTATTGTAGATACAAGCAGCTGGTAACTTTGGTTGCAGTCTTGCCAGGTGTCCGAACTCTTTAATTCTCTGCCTTTCTATGTATTCCATGCACTGTGTTGCACCCACCGCCTCTCTTATTATTTCGTTTCTCAATCTGACCAGCATTGTGACCCCCACAGCCTTTCTCAAACACCTCATTTCGCAAACCATGATTTTTCTCTCTTATGTCTTGGTGAGAACCCATGTCTGACACTGGTAGCATAGAGTTGGTATAACAATACTACTTATCAGCTGTCTCTTTCTCTTCATTGAAATGTGTTTGTGTCTTGGTACTGGTGAGAGCTGATTGGAAACAGCATTAGCTTTCTGTGCTCTTGATTCCACCTCTCTAGCTAGCCTTCCATCTTGTGTAAACACGCTGCCCAAGTATTTGAATTCACTGATTTGTTTAAGCTCTGTACCTTTTATTTGTATATTTAGTGTTTCTCTATTCTGATTTTTATTGCCTCTGTCTTTGCTGTACTAATCCTCATATAATATCTATCGCAGGCATTGTGAAGGGCATTCAGATGTTTTTGGAGGTTTTGTTCATCGGAATGAAAGTGATCATCTGCAAAAAGGAGCTCATTCATTGGGGTGGTTTCTGGTTTTACGTCAGTTGTTATTTGATCCATGTATACAATGAACAAAAGTTGTGATAGTACACATCCCTGTCTTATCTGCAAACTACTTAGTGAGTCCGCTTGGTGTTATCACAGTACTTTGGCTGTTTTTATACATTGCTATTTTATTTTTTTATTTTTTAATAACTGTCCTTGCACTCCATAGTTTTCCAGGATCTCCCATAGGTTTCTATCCACTCGGCCAAAAGCTTTCTCCTGGCCTTAAAAAATGATGTTCTGTTCACTATTAAATTTAATAGTTTGTTCACAAATCTGTCTTAGAGTTTGTGCAACCTCTTCCTTTTCTGAAGCCAAACTGTGTGTCACTTAATTGTCTTTCGACTATTGGTCTTGTTCTGTTTACAAGGATCTTTGTGTACATTTTACTTATATGGCTCAAGAGATATATCCCGCTGTATGTTTCATAGTCTCTGCTGATTCCTTTTTTTCTTCCAAATGCGTATAACTATCAATTTTGACCAGTTCTCCGGAACTTCCATTGTTGTCCATGCTACATTCATTATTCATTAATCACACACACATATATATATACACACACACACACATATATATACACACACACATATATACACACACTCACCACATATTCAACATCCATTTATTGAATAATCCAACGTGTAGATCCATAAGAGTATTCATCTCCTTTCGGTGACCTGTATCCACCTTTTTCAGAATCTCCCGGATGGTATCCACATCCATTCTTGGACCATCTAATGCTGACAGAGTTCGGTCAGATGTGACCGCGGCCTCTGAGTGGAGATCAAAGTATGTTTCTGCCATAGCAGCCTAAAATAAAGAAAATGAATTGTTAATGAGTCCCTGCAAAATAAAATGTCAATTAAGGGGACACCAACTCATGATCTCCCTAAGTGGATCCAGTGCCCCTTGATTGATTGTTATTTATGCGCATCACTAATTAGATGACAAGGAGGATCAAGATGCTGAGCAGCACATGAGCTGCAGTGGTCAGCGACCCATAGCTGACTGCTAGCGCCAGGGCCAGCGAACCATAGCTGCCAAGACCTTTCTACACCTCCACGCGGTGATCCTGGATAACAGGCTGCAGCAGGGCAGACTGGCTAAGGAGAAGGGATTGAAGAGGGAATGCTAACCTGGTACTCAAAAAATGCTTGCTGAAGTCGGATGTGTTGGACTGAAAGGTGCAAATATCGCAGTCAAGCTGTAAACTACGACACAACGCATTCCGTTCTCTGGACTACATTCTGCTACTTAAGCCCTTTCAGGGTTTGGTAGTGGGAGATTGAGAACGAACGAAGAAGAAGAAGATGACAAGGCATTTGACTTTACTTGAGTCTAATTGATTCAAAAATAATGAGACTGATTACCAAACTTTTGTTAGTCACTGCGTATGAAGCGATATCTTTTAGTGGTGACTTCTGCATCTATTAAATTTACATGATGAGGTTGCTAGCCATATGTACAACACATCTTAATTGACTTTTATTACACGCTTTGCAGGTTCTACCTGCTTGTATCACAAGGCCCTTTACTGAGGAGGAAAGAATAGGACCAGTATTCCATACTATGCATGTCATTATCAATGGATGTGGCAAATACTAATATTTTGTTTCTATACAAGGACACAGTGAAAATCACAAATACACCAAAAACAGATATAGATTGTCCAAGAGTTGACATTCCTACAGAAGAGAAAAGTCACACTGTTACACTAATAAAATGTGCATGTAAATGTAGTCTCAAAGCAGACAATGCTGGCAGGGATAAAGTGTTAGAGACTTTTTTTTGCAACTTGTTTATGAGGTGGTGTGGTCAGTTCCCTTCCTGCCCTAATAGTAAGTCCTATACACCTTTACAGCTGCATCGACTACCCCATGTCGGTAACGAGTTGAACCACATACCTTTGTTGTGAAAAGCAAGTGCTCTATCACTACACTAATCAGACACTCTTATACTTGTAGCAGTGCTGGGCCTGGAGGATATGAACTGTTCAAGAGTGGAGATAATAATAGTTGTCCATTGCAAGAAAGATGGCGATATCTTCAGAAGTGTGCTGCGAAATGTGTTCTCTTTGGGCCACAAAAACCAATCCCGGAATGGCATATCCTAACACATTCGGGGCAAACGTTCCAGCCTGTTGGTCCTGGCATTGTCCAACAGGGTGCATACATTCCAAGAACTGAAGATAAAACCCTTCATTTTCTCACAGATTTTCGTCTGATACTGTAACTTTCGCTTGAATTTATTAAAGTGGAAAAGATTTCCAAGTCAACCCCACTCTCTCGTCCCCTGCTATCTTAATCCAGTGGCAAGACGTGGTCAAGATGACTAGAAGCAGCATGGAATGCAGATTTTTTCCCAGGGTTTACTCTTGAAGCCTTTTCTGTAAACAGGTAACTCTCAAGGCAGCAGAAAGAGTGGAGATACCTATGGAAGAGAGGTCGCACTCTTATACCTGTAGCAGTAGCTCAAAACCTAGGCCCGTCTTAAAGCAGACAAGTCCAGTATATGGCTCCAAGATGTTATCGACAGTAGCGGCAATTCCCTGGTAATAATCTTGACTGAATGATTCAACATACACGGTGCTGCCTTGTGGAGAGTCCGACTTGGGTAGGAAAGGTTCGACAGTGTGGTAAGAACAGCATTCCTGAGTCTTAGTCGACCTGTGCATTTATAAAGGCATTAGCCCTTGTATTGGTCCCAACTCTTGTGCGAATTGGTAGTAGACGGTTGCATTTTTCTGCTTAGCGGGTTGGGCTCGAGCAGTGCTATGTTTCTTTTTGTTTTGTGTTGGTCTCACCTCGGTTTCCTGTTGATTCTGTCTCGGGCACTGATTGTCCAGTGGACAGCATTCCTAGGAACGAAAGACAACTCCCTAAACAACAAAAATGATGTCTTGCAGATAGGTTGGAGACAGTCAAAGACTAGGGAAGCAGCCTTAAGACAGATGTACCAGGTTCCTTAGTGCAGAACACAGCAAAATGCACTCTGCATTATAAAGATAGCCATTTACAAGTCTTTGCTGGAGCCTTATAATGAATGAAAAAGAAGAAATTCACACACAAACACACACACAGAAATTACCACATCTCCATCGAAGGACAAAACAAAGACACATGTATACAAAAATATATATTAATGCTTCAGAATATATAGTCCATAAAAACAGTATGGCTCAGTTTTTGCAATGGAACAGAAATAAAACAAAACCCATATTCGTTGAAGTCACAAGATCTTCATCAGAGACAAAGAACAAATTAAAACACAAGGCACAACATCAACAATGAAAATGGGCTTGACAACAGATAGTTAGTCATGAATTTAGAAATTAAATTAAATGAGGGAGGGAACAGGACGATATGGAGGTCACGAGACAATAAATAGCAGCAGTTATAATATGAGCTAGGAGAAAATACACTGGAAGTTGCGACAGAATTACAGTTATGAGGAAAGACTCAGAAAAACCAGCCTATGGCGTCTAAAAAAGAGAAAAATTGGTGACAATACAGGTTTATAAGATAATCAAAGGAAAGGATAAATTTGATTTTAACGTTTTTCAAAATACAACCACCTACAAGAGCAAGAGTGCATAACTACAAATTAACTAAAGAAAGGTCCAGATTAGATATTAGGAAATATGTTTCTAGTCAGAGACTAGTGAATGTTTGGAATGCATTGTCACAGGAAGTAGTGAAGGCAAGGATAATTAATGTATTTAGAATAGATTGGACGCGCACAGCTTTTAGAGCAAGGAAATGTAAATGAAACTGGTTGTATACAGACTCTGCAGTTTTCTAAACCAGTATAAAGACATTAAGTTCTAAAAGTGAAAAATAGATGGAAATATCAATAAGTATGTCTCAGTTAACACACCCGGATAGAAACAATATGAAACCCACATTACAGCCACAAGGTCTTCATCAGTGACAACAAATAAAGGAAACCACCTAACAAGTCACAAAATCAACGATGAGATGGGACTTGACAAGGGATAGTTATCAAATAATACAGCAAAGAGGATTTGAAACACAAACAACAAAATGACTAAATACCATATTTGAATCCAAAGCTGCTGCTGATCTGTTTGTAGACTTTAGATGACTGGCATCTTCCTTCTCATCTTCATCTTCCTCCTTGTCATCAGAAGATTCATCAATACTGTCGTCTGAGGATGAGGCTAGTGAATAGCACAAATATTTTTGAATTATTCAAAGGCAAAGTAAAGATATCCCCTCAGTGAATCCTGGGTAGAAAATAATAGGAACATTGTAGCCTTCCAAGCATGTTGTAAAAGATGACTAAAGAGGGTTGTGAATGGGGCCAGCAACCTCATTATGTAAAATCTTTGCTTTATTCTTGATTGCAAATCTAGTATTTTGTATTTGTTTTGTTGAAATTCTCTTTGCTTTGTTCTTGTATACAAATGTATTTGTATTTTTGTGTGTGAATGTGAGATCCTCTTTGTTGTATTGTTGCACACCAATATGGTTTTAGTCATTTTTTTATCATTTGAGACCTTATCATGTAAAATCTTTGCTATGAAAAGGCAATGGTAGTACCATAGCAGACATTGCTTCCTTGCTGCCTATCCATCAATAACAGTAAGTTAGGTATCCATTTAAAACTGGGTTGACTGAGCTTACTGACAACACGAGTGCAACCCTTTATCTTTGACGTGAAAACAGTATGCTACATCACTACCCTCATAAGCAGCTATGAAAATGTTTAGATGCAAGTTTCCTGCAAGGGCGTTGGCTGAAATGATACCCCACCCCTCTCCCACAGAACGCCAGGACGCACAGTCTATGTTAGAAGCCTTCAACATTATACTGAAGGATACGGTCGAGAAAATACTCGGAAGGTACAAATGGAGGTCTAAGCCCTGGGTCTCAGAACATATATTACTACTATGTGATGCTAGGAGAGTTCTCAAAAATGAGAAAACCACAACAGCTGTAGCGGAAAAATACAGAGCTATTAACAAGACTATAAGAAAGGACATGGCGAGAGCAAATGAGGAGTGGATAATAGATCAGTGCATACAAATTCAAGACTGCATTGTCAAGAACAGTGGTAGAACAACTTACCAACTAGTTAGAAACCTGACAAAGAAGTTCACGCCCACAATAAGAACAATTCAAGATGAGGCAGGCAATACCATGACTGCAGAAAATGATGTCATGCAGAGATGGACGGAATATTGCTCTCAGCTGTACCATATGAAGTCCCCTAGGGATCCTAGAGATGTAACCCCAGCAGACCAACAAGAAGGGGAAGTTAACTTTAGCATTATGCGTGAAGAAGTTGAGGTGGTGGTTAGATCTTTTAAAAAGGGTAAAGCGGCCAGAGTGGATAACATACCAGGCAAACTATTAATTCTAGGAGGGACAGTGGTGATAGATATTCTAACAAAAATCTGTAACATGATATGGCAGACGGGAGAATGGCCCACACGCAGGACAAGTGTTGTCAAAGTCCGAGCAATAAGCAAAGAATAGTAACACTGTAAACCTTCAGAGCATGTAACAAGAGGTGACTAAGGAAGACTGCATGTAGAGCTGTAGAAACTTTATACCACAAAAACTTCAAGAAATATGGACGTCAATTTTGAGGAAAAATACAAGGCAACATTTCAAGATAGAAAAATGTCCTCTGTCAAGTAGAGAAGATGTAGACAGTGCTGGAGAGGAGGACTTGGTATGTATTTGTTGAGGACCTATGCTTCACTGAGAGCTGACAAGTCAAACAGCTCATAAGAACAGTAAAGAAGCTTGGTTGAACAGACGGACTATGGAAAACATAGTGTGAGAAGTATACAGACTTCAGCTCAGTGAAAACACCCAGATTGCAGCACAATCAGAAAACATCAGATAAATGAACAATGGTTTTAAAATAAAACTATTCTTCCTGCAAGTAGGAAAACTGCTGCATCACTCAAATCCATCACTTGCGAGAAATAATAAAGGAAAGCAGATGGAGCGATGGGTTGAGCACTATTATGAGCTCTACTCGTGTGACAATATTGTCATTCCCCAGCCCCTGATGCTATCAAAAAGTATCCCAGTATGGACAGCTGGACATCAAACCATCTATAGAAGATCTGAATAAAACTATCAACAGCTTGACTCTGGGCAAAGCACCAGACAATGACAGGATCCTACCTGATTTGATCATCAATGTAAGGATTCCCTCTTGCAACCACTGTATATGTTATGCCAGTGCTGGAAAGAGGCCATTATGCCTCAAGATGTGAGAGATGCGCTGATTGTAACATTATACAACACAGATAAGTGAAAAGACAACATTGCAAGGAGAAAGAAAACCCAAAAAAATCTAAGTATATTTTGTTTGTTTACCACCTCAAGTCATATCATCCTATTGTCCATCATGACTGAAAGGGGCCGCTGCTGCCACCACTACCACTACACATACATTTGGCAGCACTAATCCATAAGACAGTGTCAATCAACTCACAAGGAAAGATCAGAGTACCATTTCCCGGAAGAGAACCCCACTTAATAAGCACCTGAAAAGAACCCAACCACAACACACTCCCGAGTGCCAGCTGTGTACACGTCTAAATAAATTGTTGATCATCAACTCTTGGAGTGCTCTGTACTCAACCATGTTAGGAAAATGCTTCATTATACGAGGCCAGACACGTAGAACACTTGGTATGGCATAAAACAACAACTAACAAACACGTGCAGATACCATTATATGGCATTGGGCTAAAAAGCAAGCTCCCACATAGTGCTGGATCTGTAACAAGAAAAACTATATAGAAGAAAGAGTATAGCCTAATCTGAAATGCGAGATGTATGGCCGGACACTAACAGAAAGACACAAAAATGAGGGAGAGTCAGACATAAGAGAAGATGGGAACACAACATCAAAATGTTCTGAAAATGACAGTGACGAAATCAGGCGAGCTGGCCAACAATCGAGGGTATTACAGAGCAGATGTGATGAGCGCGACGTTCTGAGATGACATGTTACATGATCATACACAATGAATTGTTTCTAGAGCTTTCTTTCAAATTCAGAAGGCTACTCCACACTCAGCAGGCTTCTGACCTGTGTGAATGTCAGTGTACAAATTCATGTTGCAGAGTCGTCTACCCTAAAGGCGTTAGACCCCACCATCAGCAGTCTGTCATGACAAGCTCTCAGTGAGACAGTGTTTCTATTTGAGTATGTGTTACAGAGCCATTTCATAGGTCACTCAGCTCAAAAAACGAATGGTGCCTGGTGTTGGCAAGAATAGGTACACTGCAACATTCGAAGCATGCCATAAAAGGGGACAAAAGAGGAGTGTGCATGGGGCTAGCAACCTCATCATGTTAAACAATTGTCCTTGAAACCACCACTGCACTGATTGGATACCAGCTCCATGTAAAGGAACAAGTTGTGGTGGTCCCATGCTTCACTTGGCGCGAAATAATTGTAATTGTGTCCTGATTTTATGAGTAGGCCTAGGGCATTTTGTATTAGAAACATATGGCGGACATAAACCTCAAACCTTCGGGATTTTTGTGTGGATCTACTGCCCTAGTCATGTTGAGATTTGCGGGAATGAAAGAGCTGCCATTCTGATCTAAAGGCCATCCGTAGTAGGGATTTTGGCAATGGGTGGAGGATAAATTGACCAACGGCCGCATCTTGGATGAAGACTTATCAATGAACCGGTGATGCCGAGAGCAGCGTCTGAGAGAGTGGAGTAAAAGTGTGAGCAACCAGAGAGCTACTGGAACCATTACTTAGCTATACTCTTCGCCGTTTACTGGGTGTCTATGTATCTGCCCTGGGTGTAATGACGTCAATTTTTTTACAGAACAGAACACAGGCATGTTTTGTTTCGGGAGAGATTTCTATCGATCCAAGTTTTGTACCGATCCTATGTCTACAAATGGCGGCCGTTTGTCTGCTGCAGCGTTCAGTATCAGGAAACGCAGATAGCCGTTGCTTATAATCAGTCCTAGATTTTTGTTTAAAGGGTTCAGTTGATATCGATTTTAGCAGATTACTTCAATGCAAACGAGAAATAAACAATTTTGCAAAGCTTATAAGTGGTACACAAGAAGGTGACAATTTCAGGGTGAAGTTACAAGTTAGGTCTTTCACTTTCAGAAATCCAAATCGCGCTACTGTACTGTATAAGGGTAATGAGCAACCTAATGACAGTTTATCAGGGTATACCAAAACATGCTTTTGATTCAACCATGTTTTATTGTTCATTTTGTCGCGCCATGTGAAGCTTAGACCACCAATGCAGATGCCCTTTTCAGCAAGCTAATAATCACGGGGACCTTTTTTTTTCTACACACCTGTCGCAATCGCGGCAATGGATGCTGGTAGGTCTCAGAAACTGCGCCGATTGTTTTAGTTGTCTCTTTTTTCTCCAGGGTATACCAAAACATGGAGCGTCTGAGTAACAGAGTGGTGGTGGTGGTACAGCACTAGTTTCTCACTGCAAAGGTACCGGATTCGAGCCCTGTTATTGCACTCCCCAGCCAAATCAGCTGTAAACGGATTCCAGTCAGAAAGGAAACTGGCCACCCCACCTCATAAAAAGCGGAAAGTCTATTCAATAAAGTCAATAATATATTATACTTCATCCTCGACAGCAGTGTCTGCTATAGAAATAACTTTATAGTGGTGGTGGTGGGGGGAGGTTCGTAAGATGTCAATAGTGACACTTTTGTAATTCTCCCTTCACCTATGCCCATAACATGTAATTTGTATAGAGATAACTGAATTTAATTATATGAAACATGAAAAACTAAATATTCACTTTGTAATAGAGATTTTGAGTCTAGAGCGGTTTTAAAGCCTGCAAGAGAAACAAGTTATTTAGGTTTAGCTGGACAGTAAAATGTATTAATGATAAAAGAATTTGTTACTCTTGATAGATCTGTATGTGTGTAAGACTTGGAATGTGGTGTGTGAATTTGACGTCCACTTTCCAACTTAAATATCCATGCCACCCCCCCCCCCACACTTTATATTCCCTCCTCTCTCTTCTGTGGACGTTTTTTTTATGGGCAGCTTCTTTACCAAAACGGTGGCTCCACATTTGAAGATGTTTCATTTTTGTCTTCTTTTCACTCCATATTAAGAATAGGCTACACGCTGCAACTGCCCCATTGCAGTAAGCTAATAATTACTTCAATACCTTTTACACACTTGTTTTTGCTGTCATGCAGTAGGTCTCAGAAACTGCATGTTTAATATTTGTGACAGTTTTTCAAGGTATATACCTTAACTTTTATTCCTGTCCAAATTATTGTACCTTGCATCATTTCATGTTCTCTGAGTCTGTGAACTCTGTGAGAGGAGCAAGCTACATGCAGGTCCTTTACGACCCAGATGAAGGATAAACTGTATGATGATGAGAGAAGCCTGAGATAGACTGTCAAGTTTATGAAGAAAATAGATATGGGGCAGCATTCTGATACTGTATAAGAAAGTTCACTAAAAGTAAGGGTGTATGAGAACGCTTACTAAAAGCCAAGGGTGTAGGAGAAAGTTTACTAAAATTCAAGGGTGTGCTGAAAAGTTAACTAACAGCCAAGGTTTGTTGAAAAGTTTACTAACAGCTAAGGGTGTATGAGAAAGTTTACTAACTGCCAAGGTGTGCAGCTGGCAAAGTCGACTAATTGTCTATGTGTGTGAGAAAGTTGACTAAATGTCAAAACTGAAAAAGGCCAGAAATCACTGATGTAGAAGAACAAGTCAGTAAATAGGTCACAAATGGCTATTTTTTTTTTAAAAACTAAACGAGGCAAGAATTTGAAAACATTTATTATTGCACTTACATTATCCCTTATTTCTCAAAATAATTTCCACCAATGTGATACACTTATTCCATCACTTTATCAATGCCTCAAAATCTGCAGCATAGAAGTCTTTAGTTCGCTGTCTTGGCCACATTAACACGTCACATTCAACCTCTGTTATTCACGAGACATCTCCCGCCAAGGTAGGATCATGCATTATGTTGTAGGCAAAACTATGTGAACATCCCATTGTAGTTGCTGCACCGTCTATCATTATTCACCAGTCAGGTTGAATCATCCCCCCCCTCCCATCCACTGAACATATGCTTCTGTTGCAATCTCAACAGGATGACCAGGGTGGACTTATCAGCAATTTTTTAGCGTCCTTCAGAAAATGTATTGCCCTGTTATGCATTACTTTAAATGGCAAACACTTCTTATCGTAAACTGAAAGTATATCCTTAAGAATATTCTTTGCAAAAGCCCCCCCCAAATCCACAATAGCACACTCTTTGAGCATGGACACCATTCTGTATCTGAGCTGCGCATGTGCATGCAACACCTAGTATCTGTTACCTACAGTAATCACAAAGCTGGATGTTGCTGCCACCTAATTACACCATTAGAAACTACAAACTTCATTTTTCAGCTATCCCATATCAGTTTGTGACCTAATTATTGACTTACCCTCACATATAACTTAAGTGAGACTTCGTACTTTTAACTGATTTGTGTCTCACATTTTTATGTTCTCTACAGGAAATAATAGTCTAACGAATGAACTCATCGGAAATCAAGACTCTTTTAGGAATCTTAAAATGGACACCAATGACTACATTACAAGGCTAGAAAAGGCAGCAGCACTCTTCCTAGGCTTGCTTCAGATGAGCAAATACTTCAATGTTCAACTCTCTTCCATCTCCATTGTAAGAGAAGTAGCTTGCTTCATTCAGCATAAAGCTGATATTGCAGTAGTATGTTCTCACAGTTTCAGAGAAAAGGCAAACCAAACACGGCACGATTATTCTGACAATCATTTCAATGATCATTCACACCATATGCAACTTATTGCAACCAAAATTGATGACACTATAGCAATAGCTGTTAAGAAAAGAAGAGAAAACAGAATAAATCAGACAACACATGTTCAAACAAGGAGTAAGACAAAGAAAGGAAAATCAAACAAAAGAAGTTCAAATGCAGCTAAGAAAAAACAGACTATAGGATATGCTGACACAGATGAGAAAGTTGATGAAGATGATAAGCAGGAAGTCAATTTGAGAAAGGAAATGCTTCTTACAACAAAACATAATGAAGACAACAATGGCCCAGAAGACCTTACACCTATACCAAAGCCAGACCAACTTTCAGATTTCCAGTGTACATATTGCTACAAAGTGTTCATTGACAGAAGAAATCTCAAGTCGCACCTGTGGGTGCATGAAAGGGAAAAGAGCTTTCAATGTGAGGTGTGCAAAAAGATGTTCCTACGATCCCACCAGCTGACACGCCATCGACGTGTCCATACAGGAGAGAAGCCATACCCATGTCCTGTGTGTGGCAAAGCATTTGCAGATGTGTCAAATCTGAATACACACAAACGGAAAGAGCATGCTAACCACACAGGCTTGCTTCTAAGATGTGACCAATGTGGAAAGGTGACCATACATAGATTTTATTGTTGCCTTCTTTTCTGTCTAACCACTGTCTAACTTCTTTATAGAGTGGGCGGTATCAAAACACTTATCCTAAGCTGCTTATGCAAATTCTTTACTCCTAATGTTTCTCTGGTAGCAGGTTACAGTTGTTTTTGTTACAGCCTGAGATGTACTGAAGGTGGGCCTGAGCCCACCTGGCTGTAGTACTATGTTAGACTTCTCAATAGACTCACCAAAATGGGGATCAGTGTCAATCCCTGCCTTGTTGGCCAAGTTGCTGTAACACACAACCTGTTTCCAGGAGCACAGTGTTGACGTGAGGTAGAGGTCTTGGTTAGTATGTTTCACAGGACCCTAATATTTGTCTTTGCAACAAACAAAAGCACTCTTCGTTCTCCCCCCCCCATGTTCTTATGTTTACTCTTTATTGTTTAAATTTGTCAACACATCTCAAATATCGCTCACAGGTTTTCCTGTCATCTGAATTGTGTGTAAGATTTGGTTTACGGTTTTTTTTATTTTTTAAAATTTTATTTCTAGTTATTTAGGTTTTGCATGCATTTGCAAATGATGCTATTCACATTTTTGTCAACCAAAATGTATTTCCAAGCTACATGAAGTCTTTGCTTTGGCATTTGTCCATTTTTTACTTTCATTCATTCTCTGGTCCTTAATCAGATGAAAGTACAAGGTATTTCTGTTCATGAGTTCTTGCATTGGTAGTTGTATAACAGTTTACCTGGTGAGGTTGTTAGCATCAATGTATAACCCTTTGTGGCTGCTTTCTACAACATGCTTATAACATTATTGCCCATGTTTTACTGGAGAACAAAAATCAGGTATACTGTAAGTGGCAACTAAGAAGGGCTGGGTATGAGGACGTCTATGCCAAAAGGTATAGACATGCCAAAAATGATACCGTTAACACACCAATAGAACATATTGAGAATATGGTGTTAGGCCTATACTTTTCTTGACCAACGGCACACTAAGGCTGACCGCCTTTACTTTCCCAGATTATTCTAGTACCAAATTTGTTAGTGGGTCAACCCCAGCAGCCATCAGTAAAATCCAGCACTAACTGGCGGCTGAACCCTGATTGCTCAGATGGAAAGCCAGTGCTCTAACCACATCATTATCTCGGCTACAATGGACATTTCAACTGCAAGTAAATATATCTCTACCATCCAAGACAGAAGAAGGTTGGTACTCTGTTAAGAAGGGTAATGATGCAGTGCAGAGAAAGCCATAAGTAATCTGGTCACAGAGAGTGCAAGACATGCATATGAGTTTTTTTATTGATTGTTACAGTGTATGTATTCTTTCCTGTCCAATCATCATGCAGGTTATGTTTGTTATTATTTTAACTCGATGTTAGATATATGTCTTAAAATCTAAATCACTATTACTTGGCCATCATGAACAAACCTGCACAGCTTAGGTTGGTCAATAGATCGGAGAATTTTATACTAGAGACATCTGATTGCACTCTATGTTTAGTAGCTATGCACATCTGTCTTTAGGCACCTGTTTAAAGCTTTAGTGGTCCTTTTCTTTTCAATCTGGGCACAACTCTGTTAGTTTCTTCTTCTTCTGCTGTCAGATGTCAACCCGTATTTTTTCGAAGAACGCAGCGGTCATCCTGAGGCTGTCGACACTGCCATAAAGCTTGTCTAGTGTTGCCACTGGTGATGGCCACATGTGCTTTCTCTAGTCCTCGTATATCAGGCAGTTTTGCAGCAGATGTTCAGCAGTCATTTTCCCTATACCACAAGTGCATTCATCAGTGCCACCTATCTTCAGTTTATTGAATAGGTGGTACCTCAGTCCGTTGTGGCATGTGCGGAGTCTGAAGACCACGACCTGCTCTCTTCTGTTCAACTGGTAATAGGCATAATTTTTTGTGTAGCCAGTATGTTCTGTTTCCCATTTGGCCATGTATCTGGCTCTAATAAGCCTTTTTGGACTCTTCATAGGTCACACTAGAATCTGGTTGTGGTAGTCTTGCACCTTCTTTTGTCAATCTGTCTGCCTCCTCATTGCCTTGGATATTACAGTGGGATGGAACCCACTGTACCACTACTCTTTTTGGTGCGGACTGCTGGCATAGTTGACAGAGTACTGCTCTAAAATCATTAAGTTCAGTATTTTTCTGGCTTTTTAGTGCTGTAACTACAGCCAGGGCATCTGTAAACAGGACTATCTGGCTTTCATTGCTTTTGCCTGTGAGCATTGCTTCTGCTGCAGCCCTCAGTGCCTCTGCCTCCGCTCTGAAATTGCTTGAGAATTTTCCAGTTGCCACTGACAGTGTTATTTTTCTACCATTTGGTAGGCTCAGGAATACCCCTGCCCCTCCGTTCTGTGTTGTGTTTGTTACAGAACCGTCGGTGTATGCATGGGTCCAGTCCATGCTTGGGTAGTTTTCCGTTATGTACCTCAGGGTTATGTCTCTTCTTTCTTTTTCAGTCTGGCTGTTCTTGTTTCCAATACCTGGTATATTTTCTACCACCTCCGGAATGGTATGCTGCTTCCAGGTGGGTTTGCGTACAGTAGGAATGGGCTTTGGTATTGTTACAGTAATCATAGGGTCTTCGCTCATCTTTGCTTTGGCTATTTCTGCAAAGTTTCTCCGCTTTAGTTTCCCATTTCCAAATGTATTTAGTCTCTGGTGCATTGGATGGTCTGTCAGTCTTCTGAGTTTCTCTGCTTGCTGTAGGGCTCTGCAGTCTCTTCTGTCGATCATGAATTGCAGATTTGTAATCTTTTCAAGTTCTATAATTGGCGTTGACTTCATGCCTCCTGTTATAACTCTCAGGGCTTGGTTTTGAAGTTTGCTAACTTTATCGAAGTTCGCCTTTGCTGCTGTTGTCCATGCCGCAATGCCATACTCGAGAACTGGTCTCACTCTTCCAGTGTACAGTTTCTTGAGTATTCTTTCGTCTGCTCCCCAGCTTGTGCCAGCAAGTTTCCTCATGATTGCCATTCTTTGTCTGGCTCTCATTCGGTTTCTCTCGATCTGACTTTTCCATGTCATGTGCCGATCAAATGTGACGCCCAAGTAGTTTGGGTTGTCGTTTGGCCACAGATATTTTCCTTTAAGACTTATTTTGGTGTTCAGTGGTTTATTTGAAAGCGAGAATATCGTACATATTTTTTCCTCGTTTATTTTGACCAGCCATGAGTTCGCCCACTCCTCCAACGATGTTAGGGCCTGCTGCGGTGAGATTTTTTCCAGAGGTCCACAAAGCCAGATTGTCTGCAAACATGGAGCTGTGGACTCTTCTTGGTATATTCTCTGTGATGTTGTTTATATACACCAGGAAAAGTGTGGGTGGCAGTACCCCCCCCCCCCCCCCCCCCCCCCCCCCCCCCCATAGCCCCAGTGTCACCTTTTTGCTTATCTGCCCTTGTACTTGAACTCTGGCTGTTCTGTTTTCGAGGTAATGGCTGATCCATCTTTGCTGTTTGGCCCAACCCCATCAGCATTTCGTTTGTTACCCCATCTTTTCCGGGCGATTTCTTTTAAGTTCTCATGGCCTCATACATTTCATTCATTGTTAGTTTGCCATCATGTGCTCCTCTGTTCTTCACTAATGTCTGTATGCCTATCTGTAGGGACATCAATGTGGTTTGCTCTGGCATAATGTTCTATAAAGGCTTTTTTTCCCGGTAAGCTCTGACTAAATTCCATAGTTTGTTCCCTTCTTTGTCTAAATTGAGGCTTTCTGTTTTGTTTTTCCAGCTGTCTCTTGTTATTTGGTTAAGTGTTCTTTTGTATTTTGCAGTGATGGCCTTGAGGGCGATATTGGCTTCCATAGATTGCTCTCTCTCTGCCATGTTCCTAGCCTTTGACACTTCATCCTCAGCTTTCTGCAATTCACGATTCCACTATGGCTTGTAGTTTTTCCTTGCCCCTTATGGGATAGTTTCGATGGCTGCTTGCAGTATTGCTTTGCTTAGGCTTTCCACCATAGGTTTCATATTGTTATTTCGTGTGTTGATGGTTTCACACAGTCCATCTGTCAGCATTGAAAATCTGTCCGAGTCTGCAATTCACGATTCCAATATGGCTTGTAGTTTTTCCTTGCCCCTTATGGGATAGTTTCGATGGCTGCTTGCAGTATTGCTTTGCTTAGGCTTTCCACCATAGGTTTCATATTGTTATTTCGTGTGTTGATGGTTTCACACAGTCCATCTGTCAGCATTGAAAATCTGTCCCAGTCGGCTCGTCTATAGTTCCTACGTGGCAGCACTATTATTTCCTGGAGGCCTACTTCCACATCAATTTCTAGCCTAATTGGCCTGTGGTCGCTGCCTGCCAATTGGTCGAGCACCTGACGATCTATTTTGTGGTGAATATCCCCCGTGGAGAAGGCCAAGTCTGGGGAGGAAGTGGTATGCCATGTTCTAGAATAGAAGCTAGGGCTGTCGTCCGACCTATTGATAAGATAGAGATTTGTGTCTATCTCCCAGTCTTCCACTTCATCACCTCTGCTGTCTGTATCTGAATATCCCTATCTCTCTGAGTGACTGTTGAAGTCTCCAACCACTAGGCAGCTGGAGTCCTTGATTTTCATACTCGAGAGCAACAGATCTTTGTTCGGTGGGCCATACAGGTTGAATATACGGATTTTCGTTTCCTGTGTCATTATGTCGACTCCTACAATTTTTGCTTGTCCCGTGTGATTTACAGATACTGCGCTACTTGGTATGCAGTTTCGTGTCAGTATCAGAACCCCTTCTTTGTGACCTTCTCTATCAAGACGGACGGTCTGGTATCCTCTGATTGAGAATCTGTGGTTTTTGTTGAGGTGCGTTTCTTGGATACATGCCACATCAATCTTACCTTCGCACAGGCGATTTGTTAAAAAAAGCTTTTTGTTAAGGACTCTCTCCACGTTCCACTGTAGTATTTTAAGTGTCTTGAGTTTTTGGTCAATACTCTGTTAGTTTAAAAGCATGGACTTGTTTTAATACCTCATTGACTTTGATGTTGCATTTGTAAGAATTCTGTTTCTTCCTCCAAATGCTGACCTGTAAACATCTAACACTAACTTGCTATTCCCCCAAATGAACAGGAATGCCTGACTAGAAAAGACTTGAAACTCCACCTTGCAGACCATGAAGAGGAAGACTTACTAGAAAAAATAGAAGATGGAGCTCCAACTTTTCAGGATAGCTTAACACAAAGGAAAGTAACGCAACGATTACGCAGAGTATGCACAGGAAAGATACAAATTTGTGGAAACCGAGATGCATTTCTGTGTCAGATATGCGGGAAGGTAGGTCAGTTTACAAGTTTTAATTCTAAAATTATGTTTTCAATATTTAAAACACCTGAACTTAAACTTGGAAGCTAAACAACAATGGACAAATCTGTGTTCTTATCAACTGTCACCATTACTTCAGCACCAGATCATCAGCTTGGGGACTAGACAACAGATAACCAGTACATTTTTACCATCACCACTACTGAAACATGAGACACCAACTTGAAGCCTAAACAACTAATGCACAGAATGGTCTTATCAACTGTTAACACTTCTAAAAACATCAGCTTTGGAACTAGACAACAACAGATAAACAGTATATTGTGATGCAGTCAGCCATAACAGCACTCAAATCCCACAAGAACAATGAACTGAACAAATTGAGGGCAGCCTTGGCAAAGATGTCTCACGGGTTCCAGAAAGCAGTTATAAAATGGACACCTTTCGCACTGTAACATCCAAAGAAATGAGGTTGGCAGTCTAGCCGAAGAGGGGGTGAAACTGATACAGGAAGAATATCTGATCAACTATCAAGAAGCAAATGCCCTAAAATAAGGGCAATACAAAGTGGAGTGGCAGGATCAACACCCCAAATACCACGTAGATGACAGATACTACCATCTGTCTAGAAAAGATCAAGTCATACTACGTCTCCGAACAGGCCACAACAGAATGAGACACCACCTGTACACCAAATTCAAGATAGGTACCACCAGTCTATGTTATTGCTGCCTGGCAAACATGTCAGCAGCACATGTACTTCAGGACTACCACCAGCACACATATCTGAGGAGAAGGATGTGGCTCCGCTCAAGGAGAAGTTGTATGGCGGTATTGAGACCTTGAAAAAGACAGCAGAATTTATTTAAGAATCTGAAGCCCTAGTCTAAATGAGCAATGATCGCAAAAGAAGAAAGAAACACATAAATATCATCTTGGAAACTAAACAACTAATAAACAGTATAGTTTTACCAATTGTTTGAAATGAAATGCTGAGAGGTGTCAAGATGCTGAGCAGTGCATGAGCTGCAGTGGTTAACAGCCCATAGCTGACTGCTAGCATCAGAGCCAGCAAATCAGAGCTGCCAAGACCCTTCTAGACCTACATGCAGTGATCCTGGATAACAGACTGCAACAGAGCAGACTGGCTAAGGAGGAGAAGGGATTGAAAAGGGATGGCGAACCCGGCACTCAAAAATCTCTGCTGAAGTTTGATTTGTCGGACCAAAAGGTGCAAATATAGCAGTCAAAATGTAAACTACAATACAGCTATTTATATTCTCCAGACAACATCCGGCTACTTGCAACGCTATTTTAAGGGCTTGGTAGTGGGAGATTGTGAACGATTGAAGGAGAAATGTTTGAGAGAAGTCACCAATGACACCATGAGAGAGAGAATGAAAAATGGTGACATCAGAAATAATCTGTGCTGAATATATTGCAAGATAGAGAATAGAATGGATCTGTCATCTATAAGAGCAGAACTTTGTCAACTACCACTGCTCACCTACAGCAATATAGGAGTTGGTTACAGGACATAAGGAAGACTATGTGGCAAAGAGATAGATGATATAACAGAAATCTTACAACACAGACTTACAACAACCAACACAACTGGCCCAAGAGAAGAAAGAAGCATCCTACAACTTCAAGAAGCACTGATATGGCAAAGGCAAGTAAAAATATGTTTTATATTTTACCTGTTCTTAAAAGAATTGGAATAAGAAAGGATCTGTAACTGGTGCCCCGAATAGGAAGCAATGAATAGTATCGCTGTAACCTACCAGGCGTGTCATAAGAGGCTGCTAAGAAGATTTGGGCATGTGACCAACTACTCCATCCTGTAAAAACTATGTCACGAGAAAATTAAAAGAAGGCCGCTACACCCCACAGTTAAAGAAGACTGACTTAGTCAAGTTAGAAATGTGGGCAAACTAGTAGTTTAACATGTCCACAACAGAATATTCAGTACAAAAAAAGTCATTTAACGACAAATCATGTTCTTGAAAATTCAGCCATAAAGTTTCCTCAGCGTTTGATGAAGTATTTCAATAATTCTTCAGAGTCTGAACAAACGAGCAGCACTACTGGCACATATGAAGCGACACATCTGCAAAAAGGACTTCCGATGCGAGTTCTGTAACAAGGTATTCTTAAAGTTACGAGAACTGAAAACCCATCGCCGAGAGCATACAGGGGACCGGCCATATAAGTGTGAAAAATGTGGCAAGGGTTTCAAATCCCAGGGTACTCTGAGGTCACATCTAGGAGTTCACTCGGGTAAGTACAATCATTTTATCTTTATGCTAGTTGTACAGGTCCGTCGTCAGGACAAAGTTCAGTCTTTTCCAGGCCGGGGCGACTGCACCAGACTATTATGGGCTGGAAAGTTTTGAAGAATATGTTCAGGTGTCTGAATGCCAGTCCCACATTGACATTTATTTGTGTCAGACATCTGAAAGCGATAGAGGTGACTTAGTAGTCTGAAGTGAGCTGGGTCCAAACAAAGAGGATGACTTATTTTGATCTGTGAAGCCGGTGGTGGATTTGGTCAGACATGTTGTCCTCATTAGTTTCTTCTCTCCACTTGGGCCTCTCTGTATGGCACTGTATAGCTTGGTATAGCCCCATTTTCCTAACCTTTTCTCAAGGCATTAGTTCTCTCATTCCGTGATTCCATTGTGGTAAGGAAACACATTGCAGGGAAACAGCTGAGGTTCTTTGAATGTTGTTTATCTCTGCTGAATTTCATGCAGCATGTATTTATTGTCTTTAAAATAAGATCATCCCTCTTTTGGTACAAAAGAAGCATAGAATCTCTACGGCAGTTGGCCTCCTTGTGGGAGATTCTGACATTTCTGTAGCATTTTCTTTTACATTAGGCCACTGCAAGCATGTCTAGCCCTGGACCCATTCAGGCCTCTGTTCTCAAAGCTGCTAGAACAAAATGATGATCAAATCAATGAGAGCCATCAACATTAACACAAGATGATTACCATAATATAAAAAAACAAGCAAACTGATGTGTTCTGATATCGCAGCCACATGAAATCCAAGTTGAATGAACTTGTCACTTTCGCGTACCTTTACGGCCTGCAAAACTTGGACTCAGACAGCAGTTCTACAGCGAAAAATTTGTGCAGTGGAGATAAGATATCTATGTTGAATCCTTGGCATTTCATATCTAGACCACGTTACGAATAAGGCAATTCGGGACACCGTTAAAAGAGAGGTCGGCCAATATAAAGATCTATTGAGTATGGTAAAAAACATGCAAGCTCACATGCTATGGGTATGTTTCAAGATCGTCTAGGTTGACTAAGACAGTCCTGCAAGATACTGTGCCTGGAAATCATAAGACAGGGAAGCAGAAAAAAGATGGGAAGACAACATCGTCAGAGAGTGGACGGGAAAAGTCCATAGCTACAACAAATATCCTGGCACAAAATAGAGTAGAGTGGTAGGAACTAGTCCTACAATCTGTAGTATTGGTGCCCCAATGACCTTTCAGGTTACGGGACTGACGATGATGATGATCAATAATTATATTCTTGGTGAAGTTTTAAAGCTGACTTTTCAGGCAATGGGATCTTTGCTTCAAGTGTAAATAGATGACTTAGTATTTGACTAGGCCACCAATGATACATTGTAATTGGCAGTGGATATTAAATATATGCCAGATGTAGACTCCAACAGTAACTCATGGAAGTGAAGGTAGAAAAGCCAGATGTAGACCCCAACAGTAACTGATGGAAGTGAAGGTAGAAAAGCTAGATGTAGACCCCTACAGTAACTGATGGAAGTGAATGTAGAAAAGCTAGATGTAGACCCCAACAGTAACTGATGGAAGTGAAGGTAGAAAAGCCAGATGTAGACCCCAACAGTAACTGATGGAAGTGAAGGTAGAAAAGCCAGATGTAGACCCCAACAGTAACTGATGGAAGTGAATGTAGAAAAGCCAGATGTAGACCCCAACAGTAACTGATGGAAGTGAATGTAGAAAAGCCAGATGTAGACCCCAACAGTAACTGATGGAAGTGAATGTAGAAAAGCCAGATGTAGACCCCAACAGTAACTGATGGAAGTGAAGGTAGAAAAGCCAGATGTAGACCCCAACAGTAACTCATGGAAGTGAAGGTAGAAAAGCTAGATGTAGAGCCCAACAGTAACTGATGGAAGTGAAGGTAGAAAAGCCAGATGTAGACCCCAACAGTAACTCATGGAAGTGAAGGTAGAAAAGCTAGATGTAGACCCCAACAGTAACTGATGGAAGTGAATGTAGAAAAGCTAGATGTAGACCCCAACAGTAACTGATGGAAGTGAATGTAGAAAAGCTAGATGTAGACCCCTACAGTAACTGATGGAAGTGAATGTAGAAAAGCTAGATGTAGACCCCAACAGTAACTGATGGAAGTGAATGTAGAAAAGCCAGATGTAGACCCCTACAGTAACTGATGGAAGTGAAGGTAGAAAAGCCAGATGTAGACCCCAACAGTAACTCATGGAAGTGAAGGTAGAAAAGCTAGATGTAGACCCCAACAGTAACTGATGGAAGTGAATGTAGAAAAGCTAGATGTAGACCCCAACAGTAACTGATGGAAGTGAATGTAGAAAAGCTAGATGTAGACCCCTACAGTAACTGATGGAAGTGAATGTAGAAAAGCTAGATGTAGACCCCAACAGTAACTGATGGAAGTAAATGTAGAAAAGCCAGATGTAGACCCCTACAGTAACTGATGGAAGTGAAGGTAGAAAAGCCAGATGTAGACCCCAACAGTAACTCATGGAAGTGAAGGTAGAAAAGCTAGATGTAGACCCCTACAGTAACTGATGGAAGTGAATGTAGAAAAGCCAGATGTAGACTCCAACAGTAACTGATGGAAGTGAAGGTAGAAAAGCTAGATGTAGACCCCAACAGTAACTGATGGAAGTGAATGTAGAAAAGCTAGATGTAGACCCCTACAGTAACTGATGGAAGTGAATGTAGAAAAGCTAGATGTAGACCCCTACAGTAACTGATGGAAGTGAAGGTAGAAAAGCTAGATGTAGACCCCAACAGTAACTGATGGAAGTGAATGTAGAAAAGCTAGATGTAGACCCCTACAGTAACTGATGGAAGTGAATGAAGTGAAGGTAGAAAAGCTAGATGTAGACCCCTACAGTAACTGATGGAAGTGAAGGTAGAAAAGCTAGATGTAGACCCCTACAGTAACTGATGGAAGTGAAGGTAGAAAAGCTAGATGTACACCCCTACAGTAACTGATGGAAGTGAAGGTAGAAAAGCTAGATGTAGACCCCAACAGTAACTGATGGAAGTGAATGTAGAAAAGCTAGATGTAGACCCCTACAGTAACTGATGGAAGTGAAGGTAGAAAAGCTAGATGTAGACCCCTACAGTAACTCATGGAAGTGAATGTAGAAAAGCCAGATGTAGACCCCTACAGTAACTGATGGAAGTGAAGGTAGAAAAGCTAGATGTAGACCCCTACAGTAACTGATGGAAGTGAAGGTAGAAAAGCTAGATGTAGACCCCTACAGTAACTGATGGAAGTGAAGGTAGAAAAGCTAGATGTAGACCCCTACAGTAACTGATGGAAGTGAAGGTAGAAAAGCTAGATGTAGACCCCTACAGTAACTGATGGAAGTGAAGGTAGAAAAGCTAGATGTAGACCCCTACAGTAACTGATGGAAGTGAAGGTAGAAAAGCTAGATGTAGACCCCTACAGTAACTGATGGAAGTGAAGGTAGAAAAGCTAGATGTAGACCCCTACAGTAACTGATGGAAGTGAAGGTAGAAAAGCTAGATGTAGACCCCAACAGTAACTGATGGAAGTGAAGGTAGAAAAGCTAGATGTAGACCCCTACAGTAACTGATGGAAGTGAAGGTAGAAAAGCTAGATGTAGACCCCTACAGTAACTGATGGAAGTGAATGTAGAAAAGCCAGATGTAGACCCCTACAGTAACTGATGGAAGTGAAGGTAGAAAAGCTAGATGTAGACCCCTACAGTAACTGATGGAAGTGAAGGTAGAAAAGCTAGATGTAGACCCCAACAGTAACTGATGGAAGTGAATGTAGAAAAGCTAGATGTAGACCCCTACAGTAACTGATGGAAGTGAATGAAGTGAAGGTAGAAAAGCTAGATGTAGACCCCTACAGTAACTGATGGAAGTGAAGGTAGAAAAGCTAGATGTAGACCCCTACAGTAACTGATGGAAGTGAAGTTAGAAAAGCTAGATGTAGACCCCTACAGTAACTGATGGAAGTGAAGGTAGAAAAGCTAGATGTAGACCCCAACAGTAACATGGAAGTGAATGTAGAAAAGCTAGATGTAGACCCCTACAGTAACTGATGGAAGTGAAGGTAGAAAAGCTAGATGTAGACCCCTACAGTAACTCATGGAAGTGAATGTAGAAAAGCCAGATGTAGACCCCTACAGTAACTGATGGAAGTGAAGGTAGAAAAGCTAGATGTAGACCCCTACAGTAACTGATGGAAGTGAAGGTAGAAAAGCTAGATGTAGACCCCTACAGTAACTGATGGAAGTGAAGGTAGAAAAGCTAGATGTAGACCCCTACAGTAACTGATGGAAGTGAAGGTAGAAAAGCTAGATGTAGACCCCTACAGTAACTGATGGAAGTGAAGGTAGAAAAGCTAGATGTAGACCCCTACAGTAACTGATGGAAGTGAAGGTAGAAAAGCTAGATGTAGACCCCTACAGTAACTGATGGAAGTGAAGGTAGAAAAGCTAGATGTAGACCCCAACAGTAACTGATGGAAGTGAAGGTAGAAAA
This sequence comes from Ariolimax columbianus, assembly GCA_036924085.1. Lineage (NCBI taxonomy): Eukaryota > Metazoa > Mollusca > Gastropoda > Stylommatophora > Arionidae > Ariolimax > Ariolimax columbianus. The sequence goes on along the minus strand of JAVGWX010000014.1, from coordinate 21,163,099 downwards.
GCTAGATGTAGACCCCTACAGTAACTGATGGAAGTGAAGGTAGAAAAGCTAGATGTAGACCCCTACAGTAACTGATGGAAGTGAAGGTAGTAAGATTGGCCGAACATTTCAGATAAACACTCAATATGAATCCACTCATGCCACATCTACACATTCCTGAGGCTGCGTTTGATCTCGATATAAATACAGAAACTTCTCAAAGACAATTTGAATCCAGAATTAACAACAGAAATACAGCACAAATATCAAGCTAAAAATATTAAAGAGCTACATACTTCTTGAGAGTAATAGGAATAGAAATGTAAAAATTATCTTTTATACGACCTGCCTGAGAAAGATAAACATAATAATCTGGCCAAATCAAGAACCGTTTGTCCAGAGCAACCAAGAAGATATGCACACCATCATTACAGGTCGACGCTTGAATTGAAAGAGAGGCGGAACCTACTTGGCAAAGAACCATTGAAGCCAAAATATAAATCACGAAACTAGAGTGGGAGTCTGTTTTGAAGATTCCGGCAGGCATGATGATCACTGACTGCTTTGCCAGTCACTGACCAAGGATATAAGAAGTTATAATAAATTTGTTCTTGCAAAAACTACGGAGTTAATGCTCTTTCATTAGAATGGCGCTTTGATATGCATCAAGTAAGGCAAGGTCGGCCGGTAAAGATTTAAGTGTATACTGGTTAGGTTTTTGTGACTTTGTCACCTTCCTAGCATATCATAAAGGCAACTAAAGAGGGTTGTATATGAGGATTGCAACTTCATCAGGGAAAAAAAACCCATTGCTTTAAAACCATTACTGTAATTGATTAGATGCAGGCTTCCTTGTTGTAGATTGCTGTTTGAAGCTACTTGTGTTGAGTTAACTTTTGACATTTTTTTGGCTACAGTGGCTCTACTTATATCCAGAGGAGTTCTTGAGAAGGTGAACCGCAGTCCTGCTGGCTGTAGTGCAATGCAAAGCTGCTCTGTAAGCTCACCAGTATGAGGATTAGTGCCAATCCCTTCCATTGTATAGACTGCTTTGACATAGCCTGTTTCCAGGAGCACAAACAAGGACATGAGGTGTGGCTTTGATCGGTATGTTTCATCTGACCCTGATTACTCTCCACTTCTTGCACGCTTCTTTAAATGGGGTTAGGGTAAGGAGCCAAATGTAGTATTGGACCTTTACTTCAATACCCTGATCGAAGGAGCATGAAAATGAATAGGACCAAAGCTGTCACATGACTGGGCACTACTTTAACTTTAGAAGTTCTCCATTGCTTACCGCAGGAGAGCAACCATACAGCTGTGACGTGTGTGGACGAACTTTCTCACAGACTTCAGGTCTCAATCAGCACAAGCTGAAGCACACGGCAGAGGAAGAGAGGATGCTTGGGAGCAGTAATACAAACAGTCAGCACAGCTGTGATATTTGTGGAAGAGTAAGTATGATCCGAACATTTTAGACGAGTCCTCCCATCTCACAGCCAACTTTATTCTTCTTCTTCTGTGTTCGTTCTTAATCTCCTGCTACCCAGTCCTAAACAGGGCTTTGCAAGTAGTCCGGAGAACGATTGTGATGTGTCGCTAGTTTACAGTTTGACTGCGATATTAGCACCTTTCGGTCCGACACATCTGTCTTCGGCAGCAAAGCCAACTTCAAATACAGAAGACAGGCACACTAAACAGAATCTCAGTAAAGTAGAACTAAAGACCCACATAGAAAAGACAAAAATTGTAAAATCAAATGCAGCCAACAACATGGATCCTATCAAACTAATAGGAACACTATTGGATGAGATAGAGACCTTCGCATACCTTGAGAATATTATTAACAAAAAAGGGGACTCGGTCTAGGATGTAATTAAAAAATATGCAATAAGCATGAAAAGACTTAATGTTGAAAAGCATATCTAATTTTTTCACGATAAAAATGTCTGCCAAGATAAGGATCTTCAACTCCAATGTGAAGTTGGTTTCTTTTGTATGGATCTGAAATATGGCGGATAGTCCTATTTACAGATGCCCTGACCATAGTCACAGCACTAAAAAGCCAGAAAAATACTGAACTTAATGATTTAAGAGCAGTACTCTGTCAACTATGCCAGCAGTCCGTACCAAAAAGAGTGGTGGTACAGTGGGTTCCATCCCACTGTAACATCCAAGGCAACGAGGAGGCAGACAGACTGGCAAAAGAAGGTGCAAGACTACCACAACCAGATTCTAGTGTAACCTATGAAGAGTCCAAAATGTTAATTAGAGCCAGATACATGGCCAAATGGGAAACAGAACATACTGGCTACACAAAAAAATGATGCCTATTACAATCTGAACAGAAGAGACCAGGTCGTGGTCTTCAGACTCCGCACAGGCTACAACAGACTGAGGTACCACCTATTCAATAAACTGAAGATAGGTAGCACTGACGAATGCACCTGTGGTACAGGGAAAATGACCGCTGAACATCTGCTGCAAAATTGCCCGACATACGAGGACCAGAGAAAACACATGTGGCCATCACCAGTGGTAACACTAGACAAGCTCTATGGCAGTGTCAACAGCCTCAGGATGACAGCTGCTTTCTTTGAACAAATTGAAGTTGACGTCTGACAGCGTACGAAGAAGAAACATAGCGGATGACTAAACTTAACAATAAGAGACTACAGGGCTTCATCAATAAATGCCTAAGAACGATCCATGGTTCGTCAAGTTTACAAATGAAAAGTCTATGTGGGGGAACAAGACAAACACCTGGTACAAGAAACCACTGCTTATTCATCAGGTTAGGGACCAGAGCACTGGTAAATGATGGAAATGGAAAAGCATAGCCTTTATTTAGCTTGCAAATACAATCTAGCCACCAAACAATGTAAATAACACAATATATATATATATCACTTGGAAGTGCATGTGAAAGCTCAATAAACAAAAGTTGAAATTTAAATATACAAAACCCCAGTACTAATTCACTTTCTCTAATGCTTGAGCCTAATTCTTAACAACTGTACCACTGTTATGCGTGGTTTGTCTAGCTGACAGCCTGTCAGTCATAGACATGTCTTGCTCACTAAGATTTATTATTTCTAGCTTTTCTTTCAAATTGAGAACCTTACGGTTTCTTTTACCTTTACATAGGTATCATTATGACTATTATAATCACATATATAAAGTCGCACTGTGCACAATTTCTAAGAGACGCAATCCCAACAACTTTTGAAAATACATTTATTGTAAAAGATTGGCAGAGTCTGCAATGAAACATGACGAAATAGTAAACCTTGTGGCGAGTGAACAGGAGATGGTTATAATTTAAAGCCCAAAAGAGCGAAATGGGAGTCTGCAGCATTTGATCAGGACATTGATGATATCTCATAACAAGACAATTAATCTTTATGGGATTTTTATCTTTTGATCAATGGACCGAGGCGATATCCTAAACACCGTTACGGAAATTGGCTAGAATGAAGATTTAGAAGTTGATCCAGACTCCATATCCTTGGCGCGACTGGTTGAATTGGGTGTGAAACATTGGGCGGCGAGGGGATTCAAAGACGTCTGGTTAACCAGCACAGGACTGGAACGGTCAGTCATCACGTGCTGGCAGATATACTGAAGATGAGATCTGAGCGCGTATGGACTTGTCCCGAGTGCAATGAAGATGATCTGACGACTATTTTTTGTTATTTGTCTTAATCCCTTTGTATCGCTTGCAATCTGCATTTACTCCACATTAAATTGTAGTATACCAATATATATTTTCATTATAAATACTTAATTTGTATTAGATACTTCAATCTGTGGCAAAAATGCACCAAATTAATGTGCTGTCTGTTGTGTACCTTCTAGTGCTACAAGACAAAGTTCCGTCTTCAGCTTCATCTCAGATCACACGACAGCAAACGAGATGTATCATGCGACTTTTGCGACAAGAAGTTCCAGACATCCCAGGACCTGATAACCCACCGTCGCTCACACACAAAAGATAAGTACGCATGTCGCGTGTGTGGAGCCAGCTTCAAATCTAGAAGCGTCTACTACTTCCACACCCACACACACCAAAGTAAGCATTAACACTGTGTTCCGTTTCTGTCCATGTCAACTCCATCCAAATTGAAACCTATACAGCATGCTAATACATGACCAACCACAACACACACATATCAGAAAGCCTTTCTCAAACCTCTTGTCATTGAGAAACCGAAGTGAAGGCAATAGGGTATTGGTTAGTGGCACAGCTTGTAAACGAAACTTGCATGTGTTCTGATTCACGAACCAACAAGGCCCTGCCCCTATGGGAAGTTAACCCATTAAGTAATGTGTGCTGAAGTCAGATGCACTTGGCCATCAGACACAAAACAAATATAATGCGCACCACCTTAGGGAACAATATAGTAATAATTGTTTGTGCTCTTTTGGAGGTTATAATTGACTCATTGGTCTCGAGGTAAAAGTGTCCACCCTGGGTGCCGGAGGTCGTGTGTTCGAATCACGGTGGAGACCGGGATTTTTTTGCACGTGAATCTTCTGGTAAAAATTTACCTGATCTCTGGGTAGTGAGATCTGGACTTGCGTGTTCAGTGTAGAGCATGTTAAAAATTCCTTGGCAGCTGAAAGTTGAAAAGAGTAGTCTTAATGACCGCTGTTCAAACAAATTAAAAATCTACCCAAGTTATTTGTACCTTTCCCCAGGTGGTTTGTTAAGAGCAGCTATAGATGGCGTCTAAATGGCTGTGGGTCTACTTAGATCTAGTGTTTGAGTCTATAAAGATAAACTTGCACTTCGGTAAAAACCATCCTCCAAGAAACTGGTTGTATATACACTCTGTAGAGTCTTCTAAACCAGTATAAAGATGTTAAGTTAAGGTAACACACAACATAAATATTTATTGACAATGTTGAATAGTAAAGCTGTTGTTTGTTACTCTTTGATAGTGAATTTAGTGTCTCCTCCTACATTCTGAGAGGTATTTGAGAAAGATGGACCTATGTGCTCCTGACTGTAGTGCATCGTGAGACTCATCAACAAGCTTTCCACTATAAGGATGAGATCTTTATCAGTATGTTTCACCTGATTACTCTCTGCTCCAAATAACTAAACATCATAGGTGTAACCAATATGTAGGGACAAAGACACAATGAACAAGATGACAGCAGACTCATAGCTGATCAAGACCCTGTTCTACCTCCAAGTGGCAGCCATAGAAACAGGCTGCATCTGTGCAGCTTGACAGAGAATAGGGATCAAAGTGGAAAGTCAAACAGTCCAAAAAATGTGCCGTGATTAAACCGGATGTGCTGTGATAAACCAGAATGTGTTAGGCTGAAATGTGTAAACTATGACACAACATAAAATAATGTTTTCAGAACGAACGTTAGAAGAAGAGAAATCAATATGTATTTTTTTTTTAATTCAGTCAATTCACTGGCATACAACTGGCTTCTGGCATGGAAGTCAACTGCAGCAATGGCACTATCTTCCTACTGAAGCCAATAAGGAAGGATAATTCTCCATAAAGGTTTTTATAGCTGAGAGGTAAGAAATGGAAGGATGGGTGTTCAAATCTCGCAAGTATCAAGCATCCCCTGGTCTCAAGGGAGGTGAGACGGTGCACCCAGCCCTTTCTGAGTTTATGAGAAACTCTGAGGTCTTGTACACATGCAAAAAAACCCTTGGTAGTTGAAAATCATAGAGAGCAGGCTAAAGATAAATATTCCTACCAAATAGTGAGACGTCTACATGAAGACCAAAAGGAGGCTACACCTCCATCATGCAAAAACTCATCAGGTCAATAACCTGTTTTTTCTGCACACTTGATTGCAATGTATACAGAAGGACCTCTACACCACCAAGGGTAGATGAGGAATGACTAAGAGAAGAGACAATAAACCTATTTATGTATTTTCCAGTTGATCGACCATATCTGTGCTCAACCTGTGGAAAGTCATTCATCAACACAAGTGACCTCAATGCACACAAGCGACGTCACACCTTGGGTTGCATCCTAAAGAAGCCACAGGAACAATTCATTTGCAATGTGTGCGGCAGAGTAAGTTATACAGATTATAAAATAACTGATTAGTAACTAATAGCTACGGTAGGTTTTTGATGTTCATCATACACCAGTTCTCAAATCAGTTGTGTACAACTTGGGGGAGGGGGGGGGGGGGGGGGGGGGGGGGGGGCCCGCTAGTTTCTCAAACCAACAGTGATGCACATTTGTGGGGTTATAACTCTGATGGGTTATTAAGAGGGATCACTAGAATGTTTAGCTAAACTATCTGTTCTGTTATCTTGAAAAAAAAACAGTTCAGGTGCCATCTCCATATCATTCCAAATGATCTCCATCATCATCCACCTCATGTCTTGTTGGTTCAATTCGACAGGCTTTTCCTCATCTGTTTACTTTATTGTTCCACTATTGGCAAACACAGAACAAAACAAAGTTGAACTCATCATTGTGATTTCAAAAATAAACCCAAGAATGGAAAGTAATGTTCCCTTCAAGTTTCAGACTCACATTTCACATTAGCACTGTCAAACATTTTATGTTATCCTAACACAGCTAAGCTTGGAAACAGAATATATATATATATATATATATATATATATATATATATATATATATATATATATATATATATATTATTAAAGCAAGATACCTCTTTCCTTCCCATACATACACTATTTCTTCACAAAATAAAAGAATTTAAATATATTATCCAGGGTACAACGCAGCACAATAGTTAGCCAAACTTCCATGCCGTTCTCTCTGGAAATAGACTTTTATAACAGTATGGTAACAAGGTTGGGGATTGACATGATCCCTGTAATAGTGAGCAATATGCAGATAAAGCCAAGCATAGCACAACTGCCTGGAGAATCTCGATCCACCTTTATCAGCATGCTCAGGTTGTGAGGAAAGCTACTGCAACCAGCCACTTAACATCCTTTCCAGTGCGCACAAAAGAGTAAAGTTACTCATTGTGGACATTCAACAACATAAAGGCCCCCCCCCCCCCCCCCCCCCCCCCCCCAGGATCCAGAACAAACATGAACTCACTCCCTGGCAGACTCACTTGAATGCCTGACCCAGTGCTATAAAAAAAGAAGAAAAAAGCATAATCTAGTGGATAAAAGTCCACTGCCACATCCCAAGCAATGAAGAAGTGGCCTGACTTGCCAAAGGTGGAGGAATACTGCAACAAAGTGACAACATATGACAAGACAAAAGCAATTAGCAAGGCCATTTTCAGATCAAAATGAAAAAGAGACCGCCCTGGCTATATACAAAATGACATCTAGCACCAACTCTGGCTATGCACAGGGCACAACAGACTGAGATGACATCTCAATAATAAATTCAAGATGGCACCTCGGACCTCTCTACCCCATAACAATAGAACACCTGCTGAAGCTCTGCCCATAATACACTAGTGAAAAAAGTAGCACGTGACAACAACAGATGTCCTTCCATGAAAAATTGTACAGAAGTGCACAGGCCCTCGAGCTGTTGTTAGAGTATTTAAAGTCAAAGTATGACAATGGATGAAGAAGAATAATTAATTGATTCCTTTCCAAAAAGAAAATCCAATTTCATCTACTGCTGTAATCCTGGTGTTCATACAAGCACGCCAGGTAGCCAAATGTTGTCTAAACTCATCTCTGTCTTTTACCTTGGAGTACCATGCCAGACCAAGGTCTTATCGCAGGCCATTTCCCCATCTCATTGGTGGACATCTGGGTTGGCGATTATTGGTCTAAGGATACAATGACGTCTCTTTACGTGTTCATCTCTTGTCAAGCAAGCACACACCATGACCGGACCACCTGTACTATACCATATACCGCATCATTTAAACAAGTTTGACTCCTGTTAGCGCTGTTGCGGATGTGGTCCCGTAGTGAGATTGACAATGTTCCATGCTACATCGCTTGTTGAATAGCTTAATTAGAGCAATGTAAATTTTTCTTCGGCTCCACACCTTGCAGCCATTTAGCATAGCCTAATTTTTCCATTGATGCTTTTTCACAAGGGGAAACCCCCATCTCTACCATCAACCTTCTGCAAGCTTCTACAGTCAGTCCGTTAATAATCTAATCGATACTGACTTCCAGATATACCAAATGAAGAACAGCTTGATGCTGCATATGAAGATTCACCAAGGCATCTTTGACCATCCCTGCGACTTCTGTGAGAAGAAGTTCAAATCTCATGCAGAGCTGCGTCACCATAGACGAGTTCATACACAAGAAAAACCCTATGTCTGTGAGACTTGTAGCCGTCGGTTCTCTCGTCACAGCACCCTTGTGAACCATCGCAGAACCCATTCAGGTATTTCTGTTTCCTTTGTCTTATGCTTTCATGTGTCAATTTGAATGTATCCAAATAAAGCAGTGGTCAGGACTACTGGTATCTATATAGAGTTTCTTCAGGAATGGTACTCATGTTCTGTTCCTCATATGTTGGAGCCTTCTTCCTTGATTACTTTCAGAGATCTGATGTTGGTAGCCAAAAGTTATTTGAATTATTTGTGTATTGTGGGCTGATACAGGGATGTATCCTCTCACCTTATCTGTACAACATATATGTGGAAGGTATTATGAGAAATGTTCGAGTAGACGAGAACATTGAAATTTTCGACCCATTTACAATTGGGGGTACGAGATTCCAGAGTTACGATACGCAGATGACACAGTGATACTATCAAGAAGTGCAGAAGGGCTAGAGCAGCTACTTTCAGCCGTTAATGGACATAGTAAAGATCAAAACCTGTTTATAAACATAAATAAAACACAGATAATCACCACCGACAAAACACAATGTCAGCATAAATTTACAGTGGGTGGTGAGGAAATAGATCAGGTCACACATTTTGAATATCTGGGCTCCAGAATTGACAAAAATGGTGACTGCTCGAAAGAAATCAGAAGAAGACTAGCCATGGCAATGCAGAGGCTAAACAGCCTGAAGAAATTATGGCAGAGCACCAACAAAATGATAAAAGTAAAAGTCTTGAGAGCCTGTGTTTTTCCTGTGGCAGCTTATGGCTGTGAATCATGGACGATTACCAAAACTTCTAGACAAAGAATCAAATCCTTCGAGTCAAAATGTTACAGAAAGATCCTCAGAATACCCTGGACAGAGAAAGAAAAAAAAATGTAGATATTCGGCAAGAGTTGAGCACAGAGGAGAACTGGTTTATCAATTTCATTTTGGCTAGTAATGCAAATACTTTGATCACATCAAGAGACACAACGGTCTTGAGAGAACGGTGATGGAAGGTATGGTGGAAGGCAAAAGAGGAAGGGGTAGACCAAGAAGACGATGGCACCAAGATATCCAGGAATACCTGAGTATGACTGGCGGAAGCTGGAGTTTTGGCAAGGGAACGAGTTTCTTTCAGACAGACTGTGATGGGAGTGACATTCTACAAAGGAAATGCTACATCCTGGACTGATGCAACACTTCCACGTTTGTAACACATTTTATATCTCTACTCAACACATAGTCAATCTCTGCTTTACTTTCCCTGTTTAAAGAATGCCAAGATCACCTTTTTAGACTTCTTGAAGTAGGAATTCAGCAAATATAGTTTTTACATTTCAGCAGATAGTTAGTCTCCTCTTTCATTTCCTATATCGTCAGAAAAAGTACCTATTCCACATCACTGTACGATGACATGTGGCTTAGTCTAACCTCTGACTTTTAGACGTCAAACTTGAATGTGTCCAAATAAAGCAGTGGTCAGGATTATTAATATCTCCATAGCGTTTGCCCAGAAATTGTACAAGTGGTCATATGTGGTTTTTATATTCCTCGTATATTGGGGTCTATGTTTTCTGCCCACTTGTGCTGTTAAGTGCCATGGAGAGCTGAAATTGCTTTTCTTAGGCCAAATGCTTTGCTCTGGTCATTGTGTTGTAGTATTTCTGTTATGTCCTCTATCCATATCGTCTTAGAAGTTGTCAAGGAACGGTACTGGTGATTTATATATGTGCTTTCTCTTCTCTTTTTCTTTGTATGCTTCTGAATGTTAACTTGAAAATATTTAAAGAAAACAGCAGCCGGCCTGGAATGGTACCTAGCGATAGCCAAATGTGGCAGCTCTGTTGTTCTCCATACACTTCTGAACATTAACCAGAATATACCCGACGAAAGCAGTGACCGGCCTGAAGCTATTGATATTTTTATAGAGCTTGTCCAGGAATGTAATGAATTTGGTGACATCCGTATGTTCTCATTTGTTCATCATGCACTGGAACCTTCTTCGTGGTACGTCAAATTGCATATGTTAAATGAAATAGTGGCCAGCCTGAAGTTATTGGTGTCTTCATAGAGCTTGTCCAGGAATGGTACTTGTGATGGCTGTATGTGCTTTCTCTATTCCTTATACATTGGGGTATTATTTCTTTGGAATAATTCCAGGCATCAACATACAAATATTTTAAAGTAGCAGTCAGTCAGACAAGGTGCTGGCAATAACCATATGTGGCTTGTCTTTCTCTGCATGCTTTTGGATATCAGCTTGAATATATTTAAAGAAAGTAGTAGTTATTGACATCTCCATGGTGGATGTCCAGGAATGGTACTGGCATTCTATTCCCGTACTTCTGCAGCAGGTAATCAGTAATCATTGACTTTTCCAGAACAGGACAAAGCTTTATAGCATTTCACAATTGCATTAATTTTACAAAACGGTAGTTGCATGCACTTTCTTTTCTCCCTCAGGAGATAGACCCTATATGTGTACAGCATGTGGAGCTGCATTTAAACTATCCTGCACGCTGAAGAAACACTCAAAAATTCACACCAGAGAGGGTCGATCAGGGAAAGGAAGACAAAATTCTGGTTAGTTCTCTACATTTCCTTACTCGTCCCATTCAGTTTTCTGTGTTAAAAAGCTCAATTTATTTTATTTTTAATGAATTGAGGTAGAGTCAAAAGACAAGATATAGGGACGGCGTGGTTAAGTGACACGGCTCACAATCCGAAGGTGCTGGGTTCGATCCCCATCACAGCACAAGTCGTTCCCCAGGGGAAGCAAACCCTTAGAAAATGCAGGAGGAAGCAGAACCTTACATAAAATGCACGCTGAAGTCGGGTGCACTGGGCCAACAGGCGCAAAATAAAAACCACAGTGCAACGCACACTGCCTTGGGGATTAGAGAAATAAGGCGAACGCAAAAGACAAGATAGTGACAAATACTACTTTCAGACGGATTGACTGACCGTACAATGAACTTTAATATTGAACAAATCTAGTAAAAACTGAGCACTTAGTTGAATGGCTTGGACATCAGCCGCCTGGCCACAAGGACATAAGCTTAAAACATCGGCAAGAATTTTTTTTCTTCTTTTTTCGGAGGAGAAATATAAATTTAGCCTGTACAGTGTATTGCGACTGCAGAGACAAGCTGCCTTTAGTCCTCAGTCCTATAAATCCTCCAAAGGGACTTCAGGAATGAGAATAAACACAGTAATTATCATTTTTAAATCAGGTCAAACAGATCCCCACAAGTACCTTAGGTTCCTTGCTTAATAGGAAAGAATAAGGTAATTCTGTGTATGTCATAAAATGTATCTAAGTAGAGTTGTACATTAATCAATTAATCAAAAGGGGACAGCGTGGGCTAGTGGTTAAGTGACACTGCTCACAAAATGCAGGTGCTGGGTTCAATACCCAATCACAACACCAGCCGCTACCCCAGAAAAGCAAACCCTTAGAAAATGCAGGAGGAAGCAGACCCTTACATAAAATGCATGTCAAAGTTGGATGCATTGGGCCGACAGGCGGAAAATATAAACATCGATCACCACCCCTTGGGGAATAGAGAAATAAGGCGAACGCAAAAAAATAATAACATGACCTATCTTGATCTTCAACATTGTGAACTAATTTTTCTACCTCTATACTCTAGGGAAAACCAAGTTTCCAACACAGAATTCATCGCCTCAGTTAAGTACACAAGAACCTCAACAACTACAACAGCAGCAGGAAGTATTGCATCACCACCACCTACAACTACCACAACATTCCTCTTTGCCCCTATGCGAGCCACCAATTCTGGTGCCCTTTGCAATACCACAGCTCATGCAAAAAGCTGCAGAAACACTGGATGACAGCGAACCAAATTTATTTATTCATGAGCTAAAGCCAGCTGTTACCATCATACCATACAATGAGAACAATACAGGACTCATCCACGACGGAGGTGACATATCGTTAGATGCACGACATTCCACATCCATTATTATAAATCCACAAAACCTCAGCTCCAGCATGATTCAGCAACCAATGAGAGAGGCAGAACCAAATGAAATAGATACTGCAAGAAATCTGATTGACATGCGGAATGCAGTGTCCAACCCCAATCTTTATAATACTGGAAATAACACTTTTACCGCTTACTATTACTATTAAACATTATTCAGAAACATTGCTTGTATTAGTCTGTTAACCCTTTATAGTAAAGTCTAATTGTTTTAGATTTGTCTTATGCATTATTCTGTTAAACCTTTACAGTCCAGTCTAATTGTTTTATATTTGTCTTATGCATTATTCTGTTAAACCTTTACAGTCCAGTCTAATTGTTTTAGATTTGTCTTATGCATTATTCTGTTAACCCTTTACAGTCCAGTCTAATTGTTTTAGATTTGTCTTATGCATTATTCTGTTAACCCTTTACAGTCCAGTCTAATTGTTTTAGATTTGTCTTATGCATTATTCTGTTAACCCTTTACAGTCCAGTCTAATTGTTTTAGATTTGTCTTATGCATTATTCTGTTAACCCTTTACAGTCCAGTCTAATTGTTTTAGATTTGTGTCTTAGTCCAAGACAAGTGCTGCAATTCCATTTATCAGATAAGGTTTTTAAAAATGTAATTATCCAATAGCTGCTGAGTAAGCCTGCTGTTAACAGCCCAAAGTTACTTTAATATAAATACACATCTTCTTCAGTTGTTCCACTGTTCCGTACAGTGTATTGGCAATTGTCTGCGGTACTTGTAAGAATATTTTCTTCCTGTCGGCAAGCGTGTTGCACTCAATCAGTAGGTAACTGTTTCACCAGGCTGAGAGCAATGTCTACACACTGGCAGGTTCTGAGGATTGATGCGGTTTAAGTGGCTATTGACTCTGGTGTGTCCTGTTCGGAACTAAAAGATGGGACTTTGATCTCTTCTATGTAGTCTATTAATGCCACCATTACTTTTCCACTGTGATATTTCACTAAATACACTGCGACTCGTTCCCTTCACCCACCTGTTCATCTAGATTTCCCTGGTATTATTCTTAATGATTCGTTTAAATGTATAGTTACTGCACAGTCTATCCAATTGTTGTTTGAAAGCTCCTGTTATTGCTAGTTTGGCAACCTTCTCATTTCCTCGTAGCCTGCTATGTCTAGAAATCCATTGCAAAGGGATGTTAATTATTCGGGCTGTGATTATGTTGTTAATTTCCTTCCCACCAAAAATATATCTTTTTTTGTTGAATGGGGTGTGCTTCAGCGCCTCTAGAATGAATTGGAATCACTAAAAATCACAATATCTAGCAACACCATTTCCCCTAGGTCAAACTGTTGGTGCAAAATCTCAACTGGTGTTTTTATAGTTCGACATCTGCATCATCATTTGAAAGATTTTCGCAAAATTCGTATAAGGAACCTTCAGGGTATTTCATATTGATACCATGGCCTGCAAACGAGGTAGATTTGAATACTGACCCATCCATATAAATCAGGATTGCCGATTCTGGGTAGTTACAGATTGTCTCCAAGGCACATGTCTTCAGGATGGTAGGTGTAGTCTCCTTAGTGGTCACCTTTTCGATTTGGTGTGTTTTAATGACTGGCAGGCAATTATTTTTCCCAAGGGTGGTCCAAAAAACTCTGGTAGATGGTGAATGTGACTTTCCTCTTCTGTTATATCCAGTGGAGACAGTTGCTTCAGTCTTATTTTGTTGCCAAGAGTCTATTTGTACCCTATTTGGGTGGCCATTTTCTTGTCTCTTGTATCACTCTACCACTTCAGTCAGTGTCTCTTTTCTCCCGATATCAAATGGTTTTATATTGGCCTCAATCTAACACGCCACTGTGCGTGTTGATCTCACCCCCTCCCCCCCCCCCCCCCCCCCCCCACATGTCTGAGAGCTTGATTCTGCACTCGGTCAATAGATGAGATGAGATATTATTTATACTTACAGTGGTCTGCATGGGAAGGCTGTAGTCCATCAATGGTCACACATATCCAAGGTATAGTTAGTGAAGAGTTTGTTTTTAAGCTCCCCAATTTGTGCTAGCGAGTATCTTGTTCAAGTTTAATCAATTGCTTGCTTTAACTCTAAGATTGCAGATGTGGCTATCCAATTTCAACTGTCTGTCCAGTGTTACTACCAGATAAACTGGGGTACCATCTTTTAATATTAATTCCCCATTCATTTTTATGTTAATGGATATCTTTGCTTCTTCATGACTGAGGGAGAAGATGTAGCATATTGTATTCTGTGTATTTATCTTTAGTTTCTACAGTTCCCAATATACTGAAATTATTATGAGTAGATACCCTTTATCAAAATGGTATATTTTATAGTGGTTAAGTGACACTGCTCACAAAATGAAGGTGCTGGGTTCAATATGCTGGGTGTTGTAGATCAATGAACACTGATAGTGTGCTTTGTCCTTCTTGGAATCCATATTTCACATGCTATATAAACCAAAAGAGAGAATCATGCGTGCGATATCCACGCCTGATCTCTACCTGGTTTCTATCAAGGAGGTTCTTACTTTGCAGCCACCAATATAATCTGTTGTTTACCATTCTTTCAAACAATTTACCAAAACATGAGGCGAGCGACATAGGTTTATAACTTCCAGGTGCTCCTGGTTTTCCTTTCTTCAAGATGGGTTTAATAGTTACTGATAGCTATATTAATGGTAGCTGTCCTTCACGGATGTGTGCTTACGCCAACCCTCTTTAGGATCTTCTTCTCCATGCTCCTATACTACGCTTATGACACATCTGTGGACGGTGTTTATCTGCGCACCAGGTCAGATGGGCAGCTGTTTAACCTGTCCTGACTGCGTGCGAGGACCAAGGTGAGGACGATGCTCATTAGGGAGATGCTATTTGCGGATGATGCAGTTCTAGTGACCAATAGTGAGGAGGCATTGCAGAGATTGGGAGACAGATTAGCCGAGGGGTGCAAGCAGTTTGGAGGGGGCATAGTGTTGCTTTTTTTCTATTGTCAACTGCCAAGGGTACTTTAACAGGCACAGCATGTTTATCACATGTCTCTGATAGGAGTAGAAGCCAATCTCACAACCAGGAGACACTTGAAACTTGTGGAATTCGAACACCTACTGTTTCACGCTTTCATCTCTCGAGAGGAAAGCACATTACCTCTTAGTTATAGCGAACACCATGGTCAATATTCAAGAGACAATAATTTATCAACCTCAGGATGTCAGCTCTATCATAGGTAATGCCATGAACCCCAATATTACCCGCAGACTTGAGGCCTCTTTTTAAAAAAAATATATGTTTAAGAAGCTATTTAATACTGTACTATCTGATTTGTATGGAAACATCCGCTCGCAAACCATTAGTTACAGTCCGAAACGTCCAAACACTAGCATCACCATTGCCAAGTGGATTGTAGCAGACATAGCAACATCCAGTGTAAGAATGGAGACTGAAGCAGTAAGGTTCTTATGCCTTATTAATCAGGGTCATAATTGTGTATGATTACCAATCCTTGCTTCAGAAGGGGTAATAGACGTAAAGACCACAAATATTCTGTGTCTTGTATGAATCTACTATTCCTGTTACATTGGGGGTACATGGCAATGAAAGAGCTGATATGTTTGTTTAGAAAACAAAATGATGGTGGGATATGATATGGTCAGGGATGAGATACAGAAGTCAATCAATGACTGCCTGATGGGCAATGGAGTTGCAATCGATGAATAGGCAATCCACAGATTGCAGGAGTCTGACATCAAATGTGGATCTAACATCAAACGTGGTTCTGACATAAAATGTGGATCTAACTTCAAAGATGGGTCTGACATTGAATGTGAGTTGGGCAGTGGGGTGTTCGAGAAGATGGAGCAGGAGTGGATGAAACCATTGATCTACAGGAGCCATCATTATCCCAACCTTCACCACTTAATGAGAGGCTAAGCACCTATAGGTCTGTCTGCAGTGCAGTCAATACTGTTATAACATACCTCTGAAAAGTATGAATAACTGATTATCTTCAGATTATACACATGCCACCAGATTGAGATACCATCTATTCAACAAACTACCACTGAGTGAAGAGGGAGGAAGACTAACGTCTGGTCAGGCAAAACATACTGATCAGACATGTTAGTCAGGGTCAGGCTAAATATACAGACAAAGATCCCCCACCTTGACTTCCTCGTAGTCCTTCCTGGAAACAAGCTGTTTTCACGACAGCCTGGCTAATGAGATGGGGGATCGACGTGATCCCCATAGTAGGGAGTGACATGCAGATGAAGCCAAGCATAGATTAACTGCCTGTAGGACCCCGGTCTAGCTTCATCAAACACACGGGATTTAAGGAAAGCTACTGCAACCTTACACTTCATATTCTTTTCAGGGCACACAAAATAGTAATCCTACTCATTGTGGGTATTAACAACAACCACCAATGAGTGTAAATGTAGTCCTGATAAAATAACTGCTAATCATCTGCTACAAAAGTACTCAACATGGAATGAACAGAGAAAGCACACAAGACAATCAAGCACACAAGACAATCACTTGTACCATTCATGGACAAGCTTTATGGCGATACAATAATCTCGAATTACCACTACTTTCTCTCTTTACATATATTCAAGTTGATGTCTGGAAGAGTTCTGAAAAGTCTGCAGCATATGAGGAACAGAGAAAGTCAATATGGCCATCACTAGTACCAGTCCTGAACAAACTCTAAAGGGATACATAGTAACCGGGGGGAAGGACAAATTTGTTTAGGATCGTGAACCAAGCATAGTGCTGGATGAAAAGGATATACTAAAATGAGGGAATTTGTGCTAGTAAATATGACAGGTCACAAAATATTAGGTGCCATGGCAACATTCCTAGGTGCAATGACAACATTGCGCTCAGGATTTGTTGTGCCCTGTAGTAACCAATGATACACATTATATACCATAAGCCCCTCACAACACAAGAATAGTTACAATTTTTGTAGTTAGTTAAGCACATTCAATTATCTTCTATATGACATATGATTCATACAATTTTATTAACAACAGCTACACTTCCCTCAGAATAAAACAAAGTGTTTTTAACAGGGGTGCTTTCAATGAGCTGCAAGACTTATGGAAAACAAAAGAATTTAAATCCAACACAAAAACAGAAATCTTCCAACTACAATGTAAAGCCAGTTGTATTGTTTGGCTCTGAAAGGTGGAGTACCACAAAAAATGATAACAACAAAGCTGCAGACTTTCATAAATGAGTGCCTGTGCTGAATAGAGAGATTTAAATGATATTAGATCACTAATGTGGATCTGTTGGAGAGAAACGGCCAGATACTGCTGGACGCATTGTAGTTGGATAGGTCAAACATTAAGAAAACCAACTGATAGCATAACAAGGCAGTCTCTGCTTTGGAACTCAAGCGGCAAGCCTACTTATTCATGGTGGAGAGAGCTTGAGGCAAAAATCAAAGAAAGTTTAATGACGTGAATTGAGCTTGCGCTTATGGTCTTTAACAGGGCAACTTGGCATGTATTTGTTGAAGACCTATGCTCTACAGGGGATGGTAAAGGTTTTGATTGATTGATGTTTTACATTTTAGTAGTTCATGTGTAATACTAACAAATCCTGTGGACAAAAAAAACCATGAAACTTACCAGCATGTTCCAAGTTCAGGTTACGCTTTCGAAGTCTGTAAGGTGTACTTGTTTCCACACGCTTGTGATTACGGAGGGTCCTGGCACCAGGAGTCTGTTTAGGTGTCAGCTGACCTGAGGGGTTTTTAATATGAAAAGAGATGAAAGATCATTTCCAGGAAAAGAATGAAATGATAGCAATGAAAATTTAAAAATTTCAAGGAATAAAAAAACCAGCAATGAAGAAAATGAAATGATTCCTGGGAAATAAAATGAACACAAAGAAAAGCCCAAGTTAAGAAAACGAATGACTTACAATAAACATTACCACTGACTTTTAGTAAGTCTTCCCATACCCATCTTATCCTTTCAGTAAATCTTCCCTTTTCCTCGGCTTTTAGTAAACCTCTGACTCCTTAACTTTCAATAACCCTTCCTTTTAAGTAAATCTTCCCTTTACTCTCTTGGCTTTTTGTAAACTTACTCCAGTGGCTTTTGGAAAAACCTTTCTATAGCAGCCAGACTTTTAGTAAACCTTTCAGTATTTTCATGGAGGTTAGTAAACCTTGTGAATGCCCTTTTAACCTCCTCGTACACGTTGGCCTCTGCTTTCACCCTGGGCAGTGAGGAACAGAACTGGCCACCACACCTCATAAAAAAAATAGAGATCTCGTACAATGAACTTTCAAACACTTCATCATCAACAGCAGTCTCTGGTATTAGATTACCTTTACCTCGTTTACTCAACACTCACCAGCATCTGGACGTGCCTTTTTATCAGACTTAGGAGTTGTAATCGGAGTCCGTGACCTTGGGCTCTTTGACATTCTCTGTGGTGACCTAATTTGATTTGCTTTTGGTGTGCCTGGTGAGCAACTATCCTGAGCTGATAGATTAAAAAGATAGATTAAAAAATTCTACAAAACATTATTTACATTCTTACTCAATTCTTTTCTTATAGGAAAATCAGTGCTGAAGTACGTTATAATAAACAAATCTCTTGTCCTGGTCACAGCATGATCCAGTCTACCCAGTTGTAAATGGGTACTGGACATAGTTAGCGCAGGAACAAAGACTAACATTAAGGTCAGGTGAAATATACTGATCAAGACCTCATCATGATTCCTGGAAACAGGTTGTGCCACAGCAGTCTGGTCAACAAGGTGGGCATCAATACTGTAATTTCCATAAATACGTGCTTACTGAAGAGCTCACATTGCACTGCAGCCACGAGGACTTCAGCCCACCTTCTCCAGTACACCTCAAAATGTAAGAAGAACTACTGTAATCCACCACCAAAGAAACAGCAAGAGTTAGCTGTGCTATTGTTTACAGCAAGGCTGTGATATCTGCACCTTTCTGCTCGACACATCTTATATTTCAGTTGGCTTTTTTTGGTATAGTGTTTGCCTTCCCACTGCACACCATATTATCTCAGTCAGACTACACTAGTGCAGCATGTTTCCAGGGTCAAGACTTCGAGGCGGAACAGTGGTATGTTGATACAAGCAGCCAGCTATAAATTGCTGGCTGCTATCAACTCATCCACTGTACAGCATCTTTAACCCAGTGTACAGTCTGATCTTAGTGTGACAAATTTTTCCGCATGTTTAGCATATGACAGCGTCTGTAATTGGTATGTCTTACATTCTGTCTTTTCGAGCAACTTGCTTTTCATGGGCCGCATTGAAGATTCTACCAATTAGTGTGCCAGGCTGAGCTGTCCAGTTCAGTTTTTGTATTGTTTTTTTCCTGAAATGGCCTGCTATACTAAGCCTATTGAACAACAGATGCTTAGGGAGGCATTTATCGAGCATTCAAATAACATAGTAAATCTGAGTTGAGCTCTTTGCAGCATAGTCCATCTGAGTTGGGCTCTACGCAGCATAGCCCATCTGAGATAGGCTCTACGCAGCATAGTCCACCTGAATTGGGCTGTACACAGCATAGTCCACCTGAATTGGGCTGTACACAGCATAGTCCACCTGAATTGGGCTGTACACAGCATAGTCCACCTGAATTGGGCTGTACACAGCATAGTCCACCTGAATTGGGCTGTACACAGCATAGTCCACCTGAGTTGGGCTCTTTGCAGCAGCATATGGATGTCTGAGAGCTTTGTCCTGTTAAAGACACCAGATACAGCTGATCTGGTACCCCTATGAGTTAGGCAATGATAAACGAAACTGATCATACCATGCCACAAAAGCTTAGACCTGATACAACAGTCTGCAGTGACTCCTCAAGAACCACAATTCATTATTATCCATAGTTCATATCCATATCATTTTAATACTTACTTATTTTGTAAACATTTGACACCATTTTATTAAAGTTCCTTTGTTGGTATTATAGTACCAGTCGGCAGTGCATGAGCTGCAGTGGTCAGCGACCCATAGCTGACTGCTAGCGTCAGGGCCAGCGCACCAAATCTGCCAAGACCCTTCTACACCTCCACGCGGTGATCCTGGATAACAGGCTGCAGCAGGGCAGACTGGCTAAGGAGAAGGGATCGAAGAGGGAATGCTAACCCGGTACTAAAAAAATGCTTGCTGAAGTCAGATGTGTTGGACCGAAAAGGTGCAAATATCGCAGTCAAGCTGTAAACTACGACAACACATTCCGTTCTCTGGACTACATTCTGCTTCTTAAGCCCTTTCAGGGCTTGGTAGCAGGAGATTGAGAACGAGCGAAGCCAAGCCAAGCCATAGTACCAGCCTACTGTGTCCGCTTGCTAAGCCAGTCACAATAGTGTCCAGGCAGTTTCTAAACTGGGCAGAGTCCCTTTGTTCACTCTATCCCTTTGTTCACTCTACTACAGCAAACCAAACATCACTATACACAACTAACATCTCCAGCTTCACCTAGCTAGGCAGTACCCTGATCAGAGAGGTGAATATCAACTGAGGTCAAATACAGGATTGAAATGGCAAGCTTTGCATTTGAAAGACTACAAGCAAATGTTTGAAACCGAGAGTTCATCAATGTAACCACCAAGGTAGAAGTGTATCGTGCAGTAGAGCTAACCACTATTCTGCATGTCCGCACAACGTGAACAGTGTATAGTAGACATGCCAGACACGCTGGGGTTCTTCTTCTTCTTCTTCTGCGTACACAGTCAGACAGTAACCATTATTTTTTCGAAAAAAGCGGCGGTCATCCTGAGGCTCTCGCTACTGCCATAGAGCTTGTCTTGCAGTTCCACTGGTAATGGCCACATCTGCTCTCTCTGATCCTCGAATGTCGGGCAGTTCTGCAGCAGATGTTCAGTGGTCATTTTACCAGTACCGCACGGGCATTCGTCGGTACTCCCTATCTTCAATTTGTTGAATAGGTGGTACCTCAGTCTGTTGTGGCCAGTGCGAAGTCTGAAGACAACGACCTGCTCTCTTCGGTTCAACTGGTAATAGGCATCGTTTTTGGTGTAACCAGTATGTTCGGTTTCCCATTTGGTCATGTATCTGGCTTTGATAAGCCGTTTTGACTCTTCGTACGTCATACTGGTATCTGTTTGTGGTAGTCTTGCACCTTCTTTTGCCAGTCTGTCTGCCTCCTCGTTGCCTTGGATGTTGCAGTGTGCCGGGACCCACTGTACCACTACCCTTTTTGGTGCGGACTGCTGGCACAGTTTGCAGAGTGCTGCTCTTAAGTCATTAAGCTCAGTGTTTTTCTGGCTTTTTAGCGCTGTGACTACGGCAAGAGCATCTGTCAGCAGGACTATATGGCTCTCATTTTCACTGTGTGTCACCATTTCTTCCACTGCCGCCCTCAGTGCCTCTGCCTCCGCTCTGAAATTGCTTGTGTACTTACCAGTAGCGAATGACAGTGTTATTTTTCTGCCATTTGGTAGGTTCAGAAATGCTCCTGCCCCTCCGTTCTGTGTAGTGTTTGTTACAGAACCGTCGGTGTATGCATGGGTCCAGTCCATGCTTGGGTAGCTTTTCGTTATGAAGCTTAGGGTAGTGTCTCTCCTTTCTTTTTCAGTCTGGCAGTTTTTGTTTGCAATACCTGGTATATTTTCTACCACCTCTGGAAATATATCCTGCCTCCAGGTAGGTTTTCGTACAGTACGCTGGGGTTCAATAGCTTACATCATCTACCATGCGATATCTGTATGGCAGTTTATATTTTCAATCCATGTCTCTGTAGTATTTATTAATACCGCCAATACATCTTTTGTTAGACTTTCTCTTGCGAGACTGTAAAGTTTGGAAACATTCTTGTCATATGATAGAACCATTTAACACTTTATGTATGCCATGCATGACATTATTCCCACTATCTGTCAGAATAAGGACCCCAAATCGGAATGGAGGTATGTGGGTCAAGCTATGGGCTGTACTAACGTTTCAACAGATAAAACTCCAAATCTTACCTTTCATGACCATTTGCCCAGATTTTTTCTGTGTCTTAAACTGGAAAATGTCCTTGCCGCATATGGATTCTAGTTCTTCTGTATGGACATCTGAAATTATAGATTTAATACAATTTAAAAGTAATGGTTTTCTTGCTTATAAATAACAGGACTTAGTCATCTTCTACCAAGATGTGTAGCAGGTCTTTTCTTTGTCTTGTAGTTTGGTTGGTTATTGGTCTAACAGTCTGTGGGCTGTTGCCCTTTGGCCCAGTGCCATATAGTGGTATCTGCAAGTGTTTGTGAGTTGTTTAGTTCCGTACAAAGTGTTCCATTTGTCTGGCCTCGGAGGAAGAAGCTCTTTCCTAATACCGGCAAGCGCCAAACATTTTAAAAAATGGTCTTTCATTGGGTATGTGTGCACAGCCTACACTCTGGAGTATGTTCTGGTTGGATTCAAGTGACTGTTAAGTTGTATGTGTTAAGTGTGAAGTCAGAAAGTGGTGCTTTAATCTCTCCTTTTCAGGAGTTTGATGTTGTCTTTGAGATTTGGAATGGCCATATGTTCGTAAATTTCTCTCCCAGTATTCCCCATTGCCTATCTATTCAGTCAAGACTCTTTGCTCGGAGTCATCAGTAGTTGTTTGACTATGTCATCTAGGAATATTTGGATAAGGTCAGGCTTACAATGACCACCATCTCCCAGAGCTTGAAGGGCAGATAAAGACACTGTAAAGATTACAGTTTGTAGCTTCTACAGGGTGATAAGCTGTTTGCGCAATGTGTAACATCAACCAATCAATCAAATCTTTTCAACTCCCTGTGGAGCATGTGTCTTCAACAAATACTTGCCAAGTCTTCATGGCCTGTGACATCCTTTCAAGCTCTGTCCATGCATTCCCTGCCACCTTTATATTTGTTGTAAGCTCTCTTCACCATGAATGTTTAGGTTTGCCTCTACTTTTCTTAACTTGGGGATTCCAGGACAGAGACTGTCTTGTAATGCTACTAGTTGTTTTCCATAATGTGTGTTCCATCCAATGCCAGCACCTTCTCTTTAAGTTAACTCCATTAGTGACTTTATCATACCATTTTAATCCCTATATTTGTTGCAGATAACCATTGAAAGCTTGAACTTGTTTAGTTGTACTTTTATTTGTTCTCCACATCACAGAGCCATACAATAGGTCGACTTGATATTTTTCCAATCCCCAAGGCGGTGTGCGTTGCACTGTGTTTTTATTTTGCGCCTGTCGGCCCAGTGCATCCGACTTTAGCATGCATTTTATGCAAGGGTCTGCTTCCTCCTGCATTTTCTAAGGGTTTGCTTCCCCGGGGTAACGGCTGGTGCTGTGATGGGGATCGAACCCAGCACCTTCGGATTGTGAGCCGTGCCACTTAACCACGCTGTCCCCTATGTGGTGGACTTAATTTCTTTTGATTTCCATAAACTCTCTAAAGCAATGAAAGACATTGTTTCCTTTTGTATTCTTAATTTCCTGTTTACAGATGCCCTGGCCATAGTTACAGCACTAAAAAGCCAGAAAAAATTATGCCTATTACCAGTTGAACAGAAGAGAGCAGGTCATGGTCTTCAGACTCCGGACAGGCCACAACAGACTGAGGTACCACCTATTCAATAAACTGAAGATAGGTGGCACTAACGAATGCACCTGTGGTACAGGGAAAATGGCCGCTGAATATCTGCAAAATTGCCCGACATACGAGGACTAGAGAAAGCACATGTGGCCATCACAAGTGGCAACACTAGACAAGCTCTATGGCAGTGTCGACAGCCCCAGGATGACAGCTGCTTTCTTCGAACAAATACAAGTTGACGTCTGACAGCGTACGAAGAAGAAGAAGAAGAAGTATTCTTAATTTCATACCTCTACCTACTTTGTCTATATTTCTACTAAGATCGATTGCCGTTTTTTCCCTGAAATAAGTCTAAATAATTTACCTTGCACATTCTGCATGTTATTCATAGGCCTATGCTAATCCCAGAGAAAGGATGTCTATTCTAAATAGTAAACTGAAATCCTATATATGACTTCTGAACAAAATGTACTTGGAATCCTGGTATTCAAACAAGCATGTAAATGTCTGTTGCCAAGTAGCCGAGGGATTTGGCCATCTGCGGCTTACTAGGCCTGGGGGAAGGATCAAATAATTTCGGTAGATTTTTAACTAGTTTTTTTAATTTTGTCTGAGCAGCGACCGTTAAGCCTACTCTTTTCTATTTTTTTCTATTTCTAACTGCTAAGAGATTTTTAACGTGCTTGACACTGAACAAGGGTGTCAGATCTCACTGCCCAAAGATCAGGGCAATTTGTATCAGCAGCTCCCCGTGAAAAAAATCACGGCCTTCACCGTGACTCGAACCCGCGACATGCGGCACCCAAGGCGTACAACTTACCTCGAGGCCACTGAGCCCGCCTCCAGTACAAATTATAAATTTTACTTGGTATAAAAAAAGTATAGTTTTTTTTAAGTTTAAATATATGTATGTAATCACAAAAATTCATTTCCATAGCGGCATGCATTTTAGTGTAGACGAGCCAATAGACCAGTAGTAATTTACATTTTCTATATCAATATTACCTTCTCTCTCTACAAAGGACCCTGACTTTAAGAGTACATTATAAGGTTACAAAACAAATTTACATTCAATACTATAAAAACCTTGATATTATAGCAGAATCCAGGTTTCCGCTGGGGTTATTCTATATAGAATGTTACCACACTAATCCACATCATTCACGACCACACACATTGGATAACATAGCACGCAGCAGGTGGCATATTTATTATATTATACTCATACAACAACTATTAAAGTGAGTACAATGAAATTACAAACAATACAAGAAATACAAGTTATCTAAATAGATACATGGAGTTTATAAGCATGAGCTATTGATGTTGCTCCAAACTAATCCAACCCAGTTCTAGCCACACACTCCCCTCCCCTTATCTGCACTCTCAACACACTCTCAAAAAGTTGTCCTCACGTTTGTATTCTGTGACGCTCAGATCCCCTCAGACGGGTGATCTGGACATAATACATTCAATATATTCAACTTATACTCACATATGACTCAATCGATCTGCGTATACTCACGCTCTGGAACATACATCGTTCCCTCTGTGTCTACACACACATCTAGATCTCACCTAGTCGATCTGTACACTTGCGTAACTCTTCAGAACATACATCGATCCCTCGGTGTCTACACATACATCTAGATCTCTCTTAGACACAGGGCACCCAACACACACTTTATAGAACGACTGGCCAAGACTCGAAGGCATATACTGGTTCAGCGACCATGTTCTCACACATTCGTAAAAACAGCCTATCAATCACTCTTCTATTGTCGGTGAGCTAAACAGACTCCGAGCTAAATTCTGTCTCTCGCTGGCCAGTCTGCTCGAGTTAAACTTTGTCTAGTATTATATAGTCTCAAGCAGTATCAGAGCTATCCAATGGATCTCTGGGGGATGGCCTCTGTCTGTCACTCATCCCACACTACCCAAATCGGAACGCCAGAGTGGTCAACACCTAGCATCTACATGGACTAAACACATTCTTTCCCCCAACCCCCCGTTTGCCTTTGTTGACTTAGCATCGAGACGGTAAGTGACCTTGGCGTAGTGTCCAGGTGGAGAGTGACCTTGGCACACATTCAGGCACCTTTGTTCCCAGAGTCGCCGACCACATCACCCCTTCCCTAAATGTCCATGCTTCGGCTGGAACTGTTACAATATAGCCCCAACTGGTTGGCTAGATGCAAGCTTTGTGAGTAAACTTACTTTGTCTCTGTATTGTAAAAGAATAAAATTAAGACCAAAAGTCATCAAGGCGAGCTACAATGTCGCTCAGTCCCCCACAAAATATCTTGGCAAGGTAAGTGAAAGTCCTGAGACTTTATTTTTATGTTTGTTCTTTTTTCTACAAATTCTGCATTTTAAAAATGGGCTGCATCCTTGACGTTGGAACGTAACAACCACAGAGAAAAACATAAATTATTTCACCTCTTGTAGTATTGTGTCTACCAACACAATCTGATTGTCATTTGGTGCTTTTATACTGCCGAAGACGGATGTGCCGGACCAAAAGGTGCAAATATCGCAGTCAAACTGTAAATTAGCGACTTAACGCATTCTGTTCTACTAGCAAAGCCCTGTTCAGGGCTTGGTAGCTGGAGATTGAGAACGAACACAGAAGAGGAAGAAGTGCTTTTATTTCTCAACTTTGTCTTTTCTCTGTGTAGCCTCAGATCTATTCATCAAGTATGCTTATTTTATTTTGCATCTGGTTGTGCTACATTCTAACAAAGAAATATGTGATGCACCTAGAAACAAGGTGGGAATTGTCACCCTGATCCCAATAGTGGTGAGCCTACCGAGAAGTCTAGCATTGCACTACAGCCATTTGAGCCCAAGCCCACCTTCTTCAGCATACACCATCGATATAAGAAGCACTATTATAATCTGCTTACCAGAGAAAATTCATGAAGAGGGAAGAACTGAGCATGAGTAGCTTTGGACAATAATAACCACATAGTTTTTACAGGATGGGGTAGTCGTCTCATTCCCAAGCTTCCTTAGTCTGACTTGAACTAACAGCTTCTCTTTTACCATGGGATGCAGAGATCCTATTTTCTTTTTCTTGTAGCTTATAATTTCTGCAGGTTAAGGCAGCCTGTCTCATGCTAAAACATCCTTAATCGTCCATTTGCTTCTCTAACGGTTATCTGGTACCCATTTACAGTTGAGTCAACTGCAGTGTGTCAATAACGAGGGTTGAACCCAACACCTTAGCTGTGAGAATTGAGCACATAACTACTACGTTACTCTGATGCTCTATGTGGGTATAAGTGGTCACAAGCTATTTATGTGTCACAATGTTACTATTCTTTGCTCTCCTTTCAGACCCCAGTAACAAACAGACAATGACAACTATTATGATAAAAATAAGCATTTACCAGGTGACTGTATATCCATATGATAGTCCTCATCTTCATCAGAAGTGTCACTATATAAATATGATTTCTTTTTCAAAATTGGACTGGCTGTATATTTTAGATCTCCAGTGTTTATACCTGAAGGAAAAACCAAGTGCACAAAAATACAGAGGTTAGTTTGTTTGGTTTTTTTTTAAATTTACGATGTAATGTACAGGAGCATATGCCCCTGTGCATGTCCTAGCTCTAGTATGAGCTGGATATAGCCAGGAGAAAAATTTCATGCTAAGCAGGCTAGGCTTGAGCAGTTTAATAATAATTTTAACAGTTTAACTGATGTACGAGTTCATCTTAATAGACTCAAACACTAGAGCAAAGTAGAACCGCGGCCTCTTAGGTGCCATTTATGCTGCTCTAAACAAACCACATAACCATAGCCGGTGTTATGCCATGTCACACAGTTAGTCACCTCTTACGACATGCTCTATGTGAGGCAGTGGTGCTATTGTTGTCCTTCTCGTACACAAAGACAGCGACAGACCACTCTGACGGAGAAAAAGATAAATATAGACATTCAGCAAGAGTTGAACACGAAGAAGAACTGGTTTATCAATTCCATTTTTACCATAAAATTGAAATATTTTGGTCACATGAAGCACAATGGTCTTGAGAGAACAGTAATGGAAGGTATGGTGCCAGGCAAAAGAGGCAGAGGTAGACCAAGAAGACGATGGCACTAAAATATCCAGGAATGCCTAGGTATGACTGTGTAGGAGGCTGGAGTTTTGGAGAAAGAGTTTCTTTCAGACAGACTGTGATGGAAGTGTAAAGGACATGCTACATAATGATAACTTTGAAGTTGATGTTCAAGTTGGATTGTCAAAAATTCATCAAAGAACAGACTTAAGTTTGTAGACACACAAACCTCAGGAATCACACTGATTCAAATCAAAACCTGTCAACTTCTTGAAAAGAACAAGTTTTCAATTTTTAAAATATGCCAAGTCTTCCTGTTCTGTGTCTTTAGTTCCAGCTCTGGCACACCACAAACACAAATACTAAAATATACAAGACTTGCATATTTTCTGTGCTTCTGCATGGTGCAAAGTGTTTGGTAACAGAAAAAGAATGTAGAAATTGCCATCTTTGCATGAAACCTAATAACAAGATTTATAGAATTTTCTGTCCGAAAGCCAGCCATGACAATTGCCGGAAGCAATCAAGAAGATGCATCGCATACTTTCATAATGTTGACGCTAGAATTGGATCGGACAGGTTCTAAAAGTCACCAGAATCACTGTGGAAAGGACCCGAGATGTAAGGTGAAAGAGAGGTAGACATAAGACTTAACAAAGAACTGTTGACTTGAAAAATCATGAAACAGAACTGGAGCACCACATGAAGGTAGGCTTCAGATAGGATAAGTGGAGGAAGTTTATTGCTGCCTTTAAAGAATTAGAAAAAATCAGGTGTGGTCACTCACCTATTTGTCAGTCACTGACCAACCAAGGACCTAAGAATAATACTAAGAAGAAGTAGGTTGCCATGTTGTCTAACACTACTAACTTTTTAACAGCCTAATTAAGTTTTCTTCATGGGGATGGCATGGGCTAGTGGTTAAGTGACACGGCTCACAACCCGAAGCACAGCACCGGCTGTTACCCCAGGGAAGCAAACCCTTAGAGAAAATGCAGAAGGAAGCAGACCCTTATATAAAATGCATGCCGAAGTCGGATGCACAGGGCTTCCAAGCGCAAAATAAAAACATGCTGCAACGTGCATCGCCTTGGCCGGGGAATATACACATAAGGTGAACGTAAAAAAAAAAGGTTTCCTCCTTTTTGTTGTTTGTAAATATGAATTAACAACACTAACAGGTAAATTATATAACTCTTTGACTCAACCATCATCGTTTTTTTAAAAGTCTTAATGAATTCATTCAAATGAATGATTAAACTTGAATTGAATCTTGGTGCAGGCTTCCAAGTTTCTGCGTAAAGTCGTAAAGGATATTAACTACTCACAGCAGTGTCAGTAGTGGTCCTACTCACCGCTTGAGTAAAAATGGGCATGCGACTATGAATTGTTGTTGTTACAATGTATTATTAGCACTATGAACCTAATCTACTGTGTAATTCAAATTGACAAACACTTACACTAAGTTACACTGAAACAAACGACGCCTACCTGTTCGGCTAATTCGTATTCTTGCAGTTTTCAGTGGTAAAATATGCTGAACTATCTGATCAGATTCCACAACAACAACACTTGTAGACTTTTTAGCCATCGGAAAACGTCTTTAGCTAGTTTTATTAAGTGCTACTGTGTTTATAAGGTTGCTGGAATGGAAGTACTAAACGCAGCAGATGTGGAACAGGAGTGTCTGTTTTCAGTCTGCACGGCGCGGTTCTGTCCACATCTTTGCAAGATGAAGTTTACTTTTGTTTATTTGAGCATTCAGTGGAGATGTTAATATACACAGTATATGTCATTATTAATATACATTTAGCAATCGTTTATAAAAAATATATATTAAAAATATATAAATATATAGTTATTATGAAAATTTAATACAATAATAATTTGAAAATAACACCTAAAGAAATATTGTCATCTAAATGATTACTCCCTTAGTTTACCAAACGTAAAATATCGGTGTTCACATAGGATGACAGGTTAACCTAAGTTTATAAACTGTAACACGGTGTAGACTTTTAGTTTTGTATTGATGCAATATGAGTGTACTTCGACCTTTAGCTTGTCTTCTGCCAAAAGGTATGCTGCTAACTGTTTGAATGCTCTTTTAATAAACACAAATCTTGTATGTTGTTCATAATTGTGTCCATAACTTGATTACTATAGTATAAACTATAAAATAATAATATAATACTTAGTAGTTAGTACTTTGAACTTTGTAATACTTAACTAATAACAAACAAAACGACTTACTGATTGAAAGTTAAGTTAGTTTTAAAGAATATTATTATTATTAAAATATCCCCTATTAATTCGTGCCCTATAGTAATAATCATATTCATGCTCTTGAAATGAAGGGAAAGGTAGTAGATAGTATAATTTTTTTTTTACTATATAGTAATACTAATAATAGTATCTAAGATACTATTACTATTAGTATTACTAGATAGTAAAAAAAAACTTCACAAATGTATCCTACAAAATGGCAATTAGTTTAAAATAAATACCAGTTTATTTTTTATGAGGGAAATTTATGTAGACGTTTAATATTATGCGCAGATAATGGAGTTAAACTTGTTTTTCTAAAATGTTGATATTTCACATACAACATCAAAGCTACCCCCATGCTTTATTTCAGGTCCAACGATTGCATTGATCATCCTTAACCGTCCAATTGATGTTCCTCTATTGACACACCTATGGCAGAAAAGTGAGTGAAGCATATAAACATACAAACAGCATTGCCCTCATGCATCACATCAAGTCATTGTTCATCATGAATTTTCATATATTCATGTACATGATAGTGCTGTTTATCAATTCTATCAATGACTCTCTTCTAAACCATGATGGTAAACTTCTGTTTGTGTCGTTCTCTGTTCCCTTCTTTTTCACAGTTGTGTTGATTTGTTACAGTGTGCACAATATATGTGAATAATGTCTTTATAATTGAGTCTTTTGGTGTGATCAATTTTTTAAAATAGTTACACTGCAGTTCCCACTGTAGGAGATGGCATTGTACGTGCTTTATTATATGGTCTACCTTATCCAATAGACTGCAATGGTCAGACTTTCTTTCTATGACAAAATGTAAAATAAGAGGAAACCAAGCTTACGTCGGAGCCGCACATGACTTGGACACCAAAAATACAAAATACAACTGAGAACTAGGTTGTGTTTGTCCATCATGAAAACATTCGCTTGTACCACATTGGATGTAGCTGGAACAACAGCAGCCAAAATGGCTTCAACAAAATCAGACAGCGCATATTATAGCAAGAGTAAAAATATCTACAATTATCAGTGATGTTGAAAATATCACAGAACTGTGACTAATACAGAAGAGATATTGTTGTTGTTGAATGCTCACAATGAGTAGGATTACTCTTTTGTGCGTCCTGAAAAGGATGTTAAGTGACGAGTTGCAGTAGCTTTCCTCGCATCCCGATCATGCTGGTGAAGGTGGACCAGGGTTCTCCAGACGATTGTGCTATACTTGGCCTCATCTGCATGTCGCTCACTACTACAGGGACCATGTCGATCCCTCACCTTGTTAGCCATTCAGCCATGAAAACAGCCCATCTCCAGGGAGGACTGCGGGAAAGAAAGGTGAGGGTCTTGGTCAATATATTTAACCTGACTAACATGTCTGATCAGTATATTTTGCCTGACCAGACGTTAGTCTTCCTCCCCAGAGTAGAGATAAGACAATAGAGTCCTTCAGCAGAATGAAAAATTCAAGAGGCTCAAGGGATACCTCATGTACGTACCAGTCTTCAGCTTAATGAGGCAGGAAGAGAAATTGACTATCTGTGTCTACCTCACTATCCTTACTAATAGCAATGTCAAATGTCAATTTTTACATCTGAATGAACTTGAGAAAGTAAAAGGTTCAGATAAAGATATCAATATAAGAATACAAAAAGTCAGAAGAACTTTCATTGCATTTGGAAACTGATGAAAATCAAAAGAAATTAAATACAGTACAATAAAAAAAATTAAAATCTTCAATTCTGAAACATGGAGAACAACAAAAAATGTAGACTTTCATAAATGTGTGTCTGCATAGAATAGAGAGATTAAAATGATACCATAAGATCACTAATGTGAAACTGTGGGAAAAATTGGACAGATATCAATGGGGCATGTCATGAGGAGAAGGTGCGAGCTGGCTTCGTACAGGACATGCCACACATTTTGTTGTTCTAATGTTTTTACATTAGAATTAAAGATTTTTATTTTTATGTTGGACTTAAATTACTTTTTATTTCCATGTTTCCAAATGCAATAAAAGCTCTCACCTTTTGTATTTTCATTTTGATATCTAGATTAAAATACATATGGGGGGTGTGTTTGTGCGTGAGCCATACTGGTAATCACTGTGCTACATCACCACCACCCACCCCCCAGTTAGCTCTTCTGACAGATTACAATGCTACTATTTCTTGCTCCCCTTTGAGGACTTGGTAACACACGGATGAATCCCTTATATAACTATAAAGGTAAAGTCAGTAATGTAACTATTCCATTTATATTGTCTGGTGCACAGTTTTGCGAATTTGTATTCAAGTTTAGAAGAAAATTTTGAAACTGTCAGAAGTATTGTGTGCTCAGTAATTTCATAAGACACAAGAGTAGTACCTAGGATGAAAATAATAGGACCCCTGTAACCTTCCAACCATGTCATAAAAGGGCTGTGTATCAAGATAGCAACTCCATGTAAAACCATTGCTATTGAAACTGTCAATGGAAATGTCCAGATACAGGCATCCTGTAAAGGGGTCAGTGGTAGTAGCCCTATGCTTCACTTGAAGTGGCAAGACGAATGATGAATTTCATATTATTTACTCAGGCATCTTCACGG
The DNA here is from genome assembly GCA_036924085.1 of Ariolimax columbianus. Classification (NCBI taxonomy): domain Eukaryota; kingdom Metazoa; phylum Mollusca; class Gastropoda; order Stylommatophora; family Arionidae; genus Ariolimax; species Ariolimax columbianus. The sequence goes on along the minus strand of JAVGWX010000014.1, from coordinate 21,130,352 downwards.
CTGTAACAGATGGGGCAATCAACCAGCTGCACCTCAGTCTTGGAGACCAGAGAGACGAGTACATACCAAACATTATCACTGGGGACTTTGATTCCGCAGACCCTGCTATGTTGGACTACTACAAAAATAAGGTAATTTATATGACAGAATGGTTTTGATGCCTGCCTGCTGACAAGGATAGCAGCGGATCGCAACCCCTGTAAGGCATATGTTGTTTTTCTGTTGGGGCGAAATAAACAAACATGGGATCAAGATTCTGAGCAGCGCATGAGCTGCAGTGGTCAGCTACCCATAGCTAACTGCTAGCATCAGGGCCAGCGAACCAGAGCTGCCAAGACCCTTCTACACCTCTACGCAGTGATCCTGGATAACAGGCTGCAGCAGGGCAGACTGGCTAAGAAGAAGGGAGAGAAGAGGGAATGCTAACCCGGTACTCAAAAAATGTTTGCTGAAGTCGGATGTGTTGGACCGAAAGGTGCAAATATCGCAGTCAAGCTGTAAACTACGACACAACACATTCCGCTCTCTGGACTACATTCGGCTACTTAAGCCCTTTCAGGGTTTGGTAGCAGGAGATTGAGAACGAACGAAGCCAAGCCAAACAAACATAACGCACGACGTGGTTACAGCAGTGGCGAAGTGACCTGTAGTTCTCAGCCTAAAAACCCATTGACTACCCCAGCAATGGGAATAAAGTCGTACAACTAGTATTTTTTTAATATGATGGAATAGATGAAGATAGTCTCATAGCAGACACTGCTATTCAGGATGATTCCGTCTGATATAAGGGGAAGTTAAGTTAATCCTTCCCTGTGGGCAGCATGGAGACAACACCTCCATCATGCAAAGGCACAACAGACCTATCGTCCATTTATCTGAAATTGATATGCTGCGGACTTCTACGCCCCAGTGAAGATGAGGATAAAAGAAGAAGAAGGTCCGTTATAAAAAATATATACCATTGCAGCATTTATTCCCATTGCTGGGGACTGCTGGCAGAATTTATAGGACTGAGGGGTAAAGAATGCTTGCTTGTGAGTCATCATGCGGTGTGCAGGATAGGTTTTTATTTTATCCCCTATAATAAAAAATATATACTTTAACAGGGTTTTGAACCCATCCCCCTTGACAATGACACCAGTATCTAAACTACGTCTTCTTCTTAATGTCTGCTATCCACTCATAATGTAGACGTCACTAGTTGACCATCACATGAGTTACTTCATGATACCATTCAGATTCCAAAGGGAAAGCTGCCAGGATGACTCTTTCTTCTCATCTCTCTACATGGGAAAAATCAGACAGATATCAGTGGGGCATGTCATGAGGAGAAGGTACATGCTGACATCGAACAGGACACGACACATATTTTGTTGTTTTCTATGTTTCAGCGTTTAAAATTTTTATTTTCATGTTGGACTTATTATTTTTTTATTTCCATATGTTTCCAAATGCAAAGAAAGCTCTCGCCCTTTGTATTTTTATTTTGATATCTAGATTGAAAACCATATGGGCGAATGGAAAAAACAGTGAGCACTTGACAAAGAACGTGCAGAGATGTAGACTTCCTACCTGTGCCATCTGTACATGTTTTATTTTTGCTTTTAGATTATTATCTCGTCTGTTCTATAACCTAGGTGGTTGTAGGGGCAGCACATATCAGTACATCATGAACTGTCCTAGCCACCGTACTCCATCCATTGCGTGTGTTGTGGTTTCAGTTAATGGCATGCTCGTCCACTTGTGAATATCATCTGTCCAGCGCATATTAGGGAGACATCACCTTCTCTTGCCAGGAACTGACCTCTGAGCGTATCAAATGGGGAAAACCATGAGAACGTATCACATGGCAGTACCAACATAGCTTTCATGATTTCACCATGAAAGGAGGTCCAGATACAGCCGATAGACTATCAAACAGTATTGCATAAACCAACATTCATAGCATGATCTTGATTTGATACTCCAAGGATCGTTCTGAAACACTTAATCTCAATGGTCTGGATCTTCCACTTGAATGTAGCATTTAATGCCCATGTTTCACAAGCATTCAGAGAGGATCAATGTCTGCATTAAATTGATTTTAGTGATCAGAGATATATTGTAATCTCTCCAAATCGCATTCAGTGGGGTAAAACTTGTGATAGCCTTAGCAGGCTTTGTTCGTAGCTGTCATTATTTTCAACATTCCTCTATCCATTTATCATTAGACATCAGTCAAATCCGCTGAAGATGGACGTATCAGATCGAAAGGTGCAAATATCGCAGTCAAGCTGTAAACTAGCGACACAACTCATTCCGTTCTCTGGACCACATCCTGCGACTTGTGAAGCCCTGTTCAGGGCTTGGTAGTGGGAGATTAAGAACGAACACAGAAGAAGAAGGAGACATCAGTCAAAACCTTTCAGCTCCCAGTGGAGCACATATCTTCAACAAACTCATGCCAAGTCCTCCTGTCCTGGGTAATTTCAAACTCTTTTTTCTGTGCAGACAACCGTTTATGAAAGTCTGTACCTTTTTCATTGTTGTTTTTGTTCTCATGCATCAGAGTCAAACAATAGAACAGGCTTTACATTTGAGTTGAAGACTTTTATTTTTGTGTTGGACTTAATTTCTTTTGAATTCCGTAAGTTCCACAGTGCAATGAAAGCTCCACTTGCCTTTTGCATTCTTATTTTGATGTCTTTTTCTGTACCTCCAACACTTTCTGTTGGATTTTTGGATTTCTCAGTCTATTCTGGTCATCCTAACCTCTTTTTGTAAGCACCTCACTTATCATGTTATGATCTTAAGTTCTTGTGCCCTGGTTAGTATCGATACTATGAATATACTGTTAATTATTTATCACTCCTTACTGGTTCCTATTTTGACATTCTTCTTGAATTCTTCCTTGATCCACTTTCCTTGGTTACCACTTCCACCATTCTTCTTTACCAGTTTTGTAATTGATTTTCTCTCCTCTTTTTTCTCTTTCCTTGTGGGTTCCAATCTAAAGCATCATAAAACTTTTAGCTTTCTGTGGAGCACATCTTCAACAAATACACAAGTTTTCCTGACAAGCTCCATCTCTGTCTACGTCTTCTGTTTCCTTTATGTTTTTTCAAACTCTTTTCTCCATGTGTGTTTTGGTCTGCCTTTATCTCTCTTGCCTTGGGGGTTCCAAAACATAGACCGCCTTCTAACCTTCTCACCTCATGTTCCACTATTAAATGTCTGGTTCTTTCCAGCAGTTCCATTGATCTTAAACCATTTCAATCCCTGTATTCTGGGGACGGCATGGCCTAGTGGTTAAGTGGCACGGCTCACAACCAAAAGGTGCTGGGTTCGATCCCCATCACACCACCGGCCGTTACCCCGGGGTAGCAAACCCTTAGAAAATGCAGGAGGAAGCAGACCCTTACATAAAATGCATGCTGAAGTCGGATGCACTGGGCCGACAGGCGCAAAATAAAAACCAGTGTAACGCAGACACGCCTTAGGGAATAGATAAATAAGGCGAACGCAAAAAAATAAAAAAATAAATCCCTGTATTCTACACAGGCACTCATTTATGAAATTCTGTGACTTTTTCATTGTTCTTTATATTCCAGGGCCATGCAATAGCACAGACTTTACATTTGAGTTGAAGATTTTCATTTTTATATTGCACAATTAATCTTTTTTTTTTACAATGAATCTGAAGCATGCTTGTAGGTATCTTATCCATCTCTACTTTCTCGTCCCCAATCTCCAACTATAATTGCTTGTTGTCATGTTCATTGCTGCAGGTCTGTGTTATTTATTACAGTACCTCTATGCAATGCCATTTATTTAAGACATTTTAGTGCACTTTGTAATAGTTGCTGCTTTAAATGATTCATAGGCTGTGGACATCATTCCGACACCTGACCAAGATGAAACAGACTTTACTAAATGTCTGAGGATTGTCTGTGAACGGATAGACCACAGTGTGGTAAGAATGTCAAATCAGATTTTCTCTAATATTTGTTATGTTATGTTAAGCCTTTCCATGCTGGCTGAATTTAATAAATTTGTGTCTTACAGTCCAAGACAAGTGCTGCAACATGTATGTCACATAGTTTCTTTCAAAATAAATTCATTATTATCAGCAGCCAACTCAGAAGAACTGGTATGGACCAGGAAAATTCAGCTATTCAGTTGGTTGGCAGATCTACAAGGTTAAAAGCATCAAGGTTTAAAATAGGAGGGTCAGTGCATCAAGCAACGTTCTCCTCTAAGGTGGGTATTTAGTGCACCAAGCAGGTGGAAATTGTTCAGGCATAAGTCAGGGCTGGTATATTCAAGAGATTGCCGCTCTGGTTGGTCAATTTGTTCCTGGGTTAATCATGCCGTATATGGCCTGGCATTGTCATTATGGAACAGTACTCCTCTAGTCGGCAGGCCTGAATATTTTTTTCTAATTGCATCCGAAATTATGAACAGAACTTACAGTACGAAACAGCATTTACATTGCCACCTTTCTTTTGGAAATTGGTTAACAACGCTCTGTGAGAATTGCAAAATGCTGTAAGCATAATCTTCCCTGCTGGTGGCATAACCTTGAATGTCTTGACAGATGGTAAATAAAGATATGGCGATCTCACATTAATTAATATTCTGGGCATTGCAAATGAGCAAACACCTCATGTTATATGAAGAATTTTATCACACTGAATACAGAATTCAAATCTGGCCACTATATGCTCATTTTAATTCATTATTTAGTATACCGAATGAGGATAACATTCATATTATTTGAAGAAAAAAATGTTGTTATAAAAAATATTATTCACTCATTAGGTTCTTATTGTCAAGCAAGTGAAACAAAAATCCTTAAATTCCACAAAGAATAATGCCAATTTATGTCTAAAGATGACTGCCTAATTTCTTCATGATATCATCTATCGTTTGTAATTTAATATATTTTTCTATTTCATGGTCACAATAAAAATTTAAAAAAATCTATGCAAAATCATAATATGCACTTTACATAAATGAACAGTTATATAGAAGCATTTATTTAATGTTAGGCTTTGTGGTATGCCTGAAAACAGTCCCTAGGATGAAGATATGACTGGTTTGTTCACCCTAAGCATACAAAGTGTGTTATTTTCCTTTTAGTAGATGTTGAACAATGTACACAATTACGCTCACATATAACATTCAAAATAATATGACAAATTACTTGAAAATGGTTCATTTGTGTTAGAAACTGGACATATTCCTAGCGTTTTTTTTACTACCGTACTTCATTTATGCTTACTGCTGCAATATTAGCAGTAATTTGCAAAACATCCAATTGAAGGTTCATGAACAGCTCAATTTTATCCTTGCCTTCTGCATTTTCATCAACTGAGTGAAGCATAGAGTGATAAATATCTGGAAACCTCTGTTGTGAAAACATAGTATGGTGCCAAGGAGTGTACAGCTCTGATGACATTGACCAGTAGTCCGACATAGCAGGCCTTCTGTCAATGCCCATAAAAATGAGCACAGAAACAAATTTGTTGAGTTCAGTTGTAGTAATATCAGGGATGGAGTGATCATCTGTATTCTTATCCTGGCAAAGGTATTAATTGAATTTATAAGATGTTCCTTCACTCCTCATCAAAAAATTTGTTGAAAAATTAAACAGCCTGGGAGCTAGAATCCAGAACTGTGAAAAGGATGTAAGCGAAATGTGTTCTGCATCTGACCTTCTGCAACTTGAATCCATTCTGGTTGACATGCCTCTAATGATACAGGCACTGTAACATTCCCGTGACTAGCAGTTATTGTAGGTCTAACGGTAACATCAACAGACCTTGCTTTACTTGCTGCTTTACCACAACTTCTACCTTGTTTAGCAACCACTCTCTTCTTCAAAGGAAGTGCAGCATAATTTTCATTATCATCGAGGATAAAATGGAGATCACTTTCAACTTCATTCAGTTGCTGACAGAATTTCTATGCGGCGTGATCTCCATTACCCCACCTTTTTTTCATCATGCACACACATCTCGTGTTTCGTCTGCCGTTAACAAATTCTTAACCCTGCTGCCAGAGGGCTGAGAATTAATGCTGCTTTCGTTTACAAAGAAAATTTATCTAAATTAATTTTTAAATCTTGAGTCTACACTCGTCACACACACAGCAAACAGAATAAGAATTCTTCTCAATTGAAACAAGAATTAGTTTTTATAAGATATTTTAAAAACTTGTAAGTTTAGTAAAGAAACAAAAAGATGCCATTAAAGTGGCTAGACATATGCAACTGAAAATGCAGTGGCGTTTAAAATGGCGAGACAAATTCAAAGAGTTGATTTTTGCTTACAAATTCAAATCTAGGAATTTATATTTTGTTTACAGGCAGATTAAACTGTGAATAATATTTTCTTTTTGCTTAAGATTAAACTCTGTGAATTACATATTTTATTTTTGCTTTCAGATTATTATCTCACCTTGTCTGTCCTATAACCTAGGTGGTCATAGGTGCATCACATATCAGTACATCACGAACTGTCCGTCACCATCATACTCTATCTATTGCGTGCGTTGTTTCAATTAATGGAATGCTCGTCCATTTGTGAATATCATCTGTCCAGCGCATATTAGGGTGACATCACCTTCTCTTGCCAGGAACTAACCTTGGAGAGTATCCCATGGGGAAAACCATGAGAACGTATCACATAGCCGTACCAACATAGCTGTCATGATTTCACAATGAAAGGAGGTCCAGATACAGCCGATAGATTGTCAAACAGTATTGCATAAACCAACATTCATAGCATGATCTTGATATGATACTCCAAGGATCGTTCTGAAACACTTAATCTCAATGGTCTGGATCTTCCACTTAAATGCAGCATTTAATGCCCATGTTTCACAAGCATACAAATACACAGAGAGGATCGATGTCTGCATTAAATTGATTTTTAGTGATCAGAGATATATTGTTATCTTTCCAAATCAGCTTCAGTGAGGTAAAACTTGTGATAACATTAGCAGTCTTTGTTCGTAGCTCCGTTCTGGTACATTCATCACTAAATGACAGACTCCAAATATTTAAATTTAGCTTACAGATTAAGCCCTGTGAATACTCATTTACTTTTTGCTTACAGATTAAACCCAGTGAATACACATTTACCTGCTGCTTATACTTGCAAAGCCCTTTTCATGGCTTAGTAGTGAGAGATTGAGAATGAACGAAGAAGATTTGGGATGAAGATGCTGAGCTGTGCATGAGCTGCAGTGGTTAGTGACCCATAGCTGACTGTTGGCTACAGGGCCAGCAAACCAGAGCTGTCAAGACCCTTCTACACCTCTACGTGGTGATCCTGGATAACAGGAGGCTGCAACAGAGCAGACTGGCTAAGGAAAAGAGATAGAAGAGGGAAAGCTAACCTGGTACTAAAAAATGCAGCTGAAGTCGGACAGAAAGGTGCAAATATCGCTGTCAAGCTGGAAACAATGACACAACTCATTCCGTTCTCCAGGCTACATTCTGTACTGTAAAGCCCTGTTCAGAGCTTGGTAGTAGGAGATTTAGGACGAATCCAGAAGAAGACTTGTTGCTGACAGATGAATACTGTGAATACATATTTTATTTTTGCTTACAGATTAAACCATGTGAATACATATTTTATTTTTGCTTACAGATTAAACCATGTGAATACATATTTTATTTTTGCTTACAGATTAAACCATGTAAATAAATATTTTATTTTTGCTTACAGATTAAACCATGTGAATACATATTTAGTTTTTGCTTACAGATTAAACCATGTGAATACATATTTAGTTTTTGCTTACAGATTAAACCATGTGAATACATATTTTATTTTTCCTTACAGATTAAACCATGTGAATACATATTTTATTTTTGCTTACAGATTAAACTCTGTTAACACATTTAGTTATTGCTTACAGATTAAAATGTGAATACATTGTTTTTGCTTACAGATTAAACCATGTTAATACATATTTTATTTTTGCTTACAGATTAAATCCTCTGAATACATATTTAGTTTTTTGCTTACAGATTAAACCCTGTGAATACATATTTTGTTTGTTGACAGGTAGACCAGATCGTCGTCATGGGAGCATTTGGAGGGCGCATGGACCACTGCATGGCCAACATAAACACAATGTACACTTCATTGACAGTGACCAAAACGCCACTGTATCTGTTTTATGACAATTCCATGGCATGCCTGCTGGATAAGGTAATACAAGACCTAAGCAAGAATGTGAAGTGAAATGCTATTCAAAAAATATATAGCTAGTGTTTATTCCCACTGATGAGGTGCTCTGGGAGAATTTATATGGCATTAACAACTGCTAAGTTTTGACTTAGTGATGTGAATCATAGGCAATGACCACAGCTGAGTAAAGCCAGCTTCAAGTTCCAGAAATGAGATATCTAAGAAAAGTGGTTCAAGTAAAAAGAAGGGACAGGTGTACAATCACAATATGACAAGATCTTGAAACACAGACTCGAGTAGAGCATCTCAACTTCAGTGGTTTGGTCATGTCTGCAGAGTGAAAAAAGACTCTCTACCATGGCAGTTATGGAAAGCAACAAGCCAAGGATCCAGGCTCTTTCTAATTCCTTCTCTCATTTTGAATATCTGGGCTCCAGATTTGACAAGACTGGCGACTGCTCGAAAGAAATCAGAAGAATAACCATGGCAATGCAGAGACTAAACAGCCTGAAGAAATTATGGCAGAGCACCAACAGAATGACAAAAGTAAAAGTCTTGAGAGCCTGTGATTTTCCTGCGTAAGATTACGGCTGTGAATCATAGACGATTACCAAAACTTCTAGACAAAGAATCAAATCATTCGAGTCAAAATTTTACAGAAAGATCTTCAGAATACCCTGGACAGAGAAAAAGACAAATGTAGACATTCGGCAAGAGTTGAGTACAGAGGACAACTGGTTTATCAATTCCATTTTGGCAAGAAAATGTAAATACTTTGGTCACATCAAGAGACAGTGGTCTTGAGAGAACAGAGATGGAAGGTATGGTGCCAGGTAAAAGAGGCAGGGGTAGACTGAGAAGACGATGGCACCAAGATATTCTGGGTATGACTGTGGCAGAGGCTAGAGTTTGGCAAGGGAAAGAGTTTCTTTCAGACAGACTGTGATAGGAGCGACGTTCTATAAAGAACATGATGATGATGACTTAAACAATATTTTTATTATGAATGGTTCATGTCACAGATATTTTAATTATGTGTATTAAGATCATAATTTTAGCACAAAAATATTAATTTACTTTAAAAAAACTATTTAACATGTTGAGTTGCAACACTTGCCTTGTACTGTAAGACACTAATCTAGTAAATTAGGTTGAACTGTAAAAGGTTAGGGATTGCAATGAGAGGTCACACTTTATCCACACTGCTCCTCAGACTTGCGGGCAATGATGGTTTGTATTTCACAGGGCAAGCACAGCCTGTCTTGTGACACAGGCCTGGAAGGTGACTGGGTTGGGCTGGTACCGGTCGGACAACCAGCCAATGATGTGACAACCTCTGGATTGAAGTACGATCTAAGTAAGTGGTCCCAATAACCTACCACAAAACTCTCAAACACATGGCCCGTGGGTCGATGCAGCCCACCAAGCTGTATTCTATGGTTCTTAGCCCTTTACCATAATTTGCTAGATTGGGCTGACCTCATTTTGTAGTTCATGGGTTGGCAACATATGACCCCCAGGTATTCCAAAACTAAATAACATATCCCCAGCATTATAATTTTGGTCATGGGGAAGAAAGAATAGGGCCACACCTCTATGTGGGGAGGAATACTAACGTCGTGGTTAGGCAAAATATACTATTCAGACATGTTAGCCATGGTCAGGCAAAACATACTAGCCAAGACCCTCACCTTGGCTTCCTAGTAGCCCTCCCTGGAAATGGGCTGATCTCATGATAGCCTGCCTAACAAGGTGAGGGATCAACGTGATCCCGGTAGCAGTGAGCGACATGCAGATGAAGTCAAGTATATCACAACCGCCTGGAGGACCCCGGTCCACCTTCATCAGCATGCTCAGGATGTGAGGAAGCTACTGTAACCTGCCACTTAACGTCCTTTTCAGGGCGCACAAAAAGAGTAACCTACTCATTGTGGGCATTCACAAACAACACCTCCATGCATGTCGTAAGAAGCTACTAAAGAAAGTTGTGTTTATGATTAGCGACCTCAAATAAATTGCCACAGAAACCATCACTAGAAAAGCATGTAAAATATTTGAGTGCAGGCTATCTTAAAGGTAGCTAGCTACATGAGGTGTTGTCCCTATACTCTGGCTGGAGTGAAACATGGAGAAGAAGATGATGTGAAACAGCATAATTTTCATAAATTCTTTGATTTACAGAATATATATTTACATCTGCTTTGCCCTTATTACTCTGGGGTGCATAGGCCATTAACCAACCCTCTCCAAACAGGCCTGTCCTGTGATAATTTCTCCAGTTCTTTCCAGCTTTCCCCCATTTTTCTTGTATCGACCTCTAGATCTATTCTGTTTCTTGGAATCATGGGTGCGATACTGCATTTTGTCCCGTACCGTAAACCTTTCAACTCATTCACTCTTACGTGCCGATGTATTGGCGCCCAAAATTTATCAGAAAATCCAGGAGCTGACTTTTGCAACTGTTCACAAAATCACATATTTTCCTATTTCTAGTTCCCCTAAATGTTTTATTATTGTTCTTGGCGGGAGTCTGGATTTTGCACTTTTAATTAACATGTGGGGGGGGAGGGGGGGGTGTTGGGTTGCGCAGCCTTGAATCTAGTCCATGGCCCTTCAGCCAGACCAAATAGATAGGTTATTGAGGAATAAACGCAGAAATCCACCTGACCACCAGATAGTTATATTATTGCTAATCGTAGTGATGATGAAGATATTGATCGTTCTGATAGCGTTATTTCAATTTCTTTATCTAGTCTTACTTTTAAGTCGAGCGATGAAAGCGAAACTACTGACAAGGGGTCGGAGCCCTTTTTTTTTTCAAGCGATGGTAGCAACAGTTTAAAAATTCAGTAAAAGTTCAAGATCCCGCTAGTCATGCTAGTGTGTATCATATAAATTTGTGTATAGTATATATATAATAGAATACATCAGGAACATTCTTTCTGGGTGTGCGTAAATTGTAAACACTGACGCTGATTGGGGCTTTTATTTTTAAGCACATTTTCAACTTCACATGCCTTCAGTAAAATGTGAAAACACCGGCACCAAATTAGGTGTAACTTCTAGTACATCTTCTCTTGTGGATTACCATATATGTATGCCATTGTATTCTGGATTCAATTATGAGCAGTTAGGTATATAGTGTGTGCTATTTCAGCGAACCTCCATTGAAGATAAGTGATGCTGTGTTTGAATTTTACATCCAAAATATTCTGGAGTGAATGAGTTAAAGAAACCTGTATCCAATCAATTGAAGTGACAGTTTCTAAGCAACGGTTTTACATGATGAGTGTGCTAGCCCAACTATCGGTACCCATTTACAGCTGGGTTGACTTGAGCACGACAGTCACAGGAGCAAACCTCGCACTCTTGATGAAGAATATATATCAAACAGATGGACGTAATATATAAATTAACAATTAAATGTAAACAGAGGTGACAAACTATCAACATCTGTAACCCACTACCAAAAAATCATCAAAAGTTAAACTCAACTCAGCATATGTAGCTCCGGACATAAGGTGGAGGAATAGAAGTCACTTGTTTAGACAGTCACTTTGCAAGCTAGGTTCTTACCCCTCACCCCACATAGAAATAACATAATAATAAGTTGCCCATTGCAAGCAGAGATAGTAACAACACCAGACTTGTGTTTCTTACAATATCTGATAACACACAGCTGCAAGTCCTATCCTGGCACGTCAGATTCTACCTCATGTGGGACGGACACGAATAGATTCAGCAGTTGGGCTATTATACATTCAGAAATAACAAGCCTTTCATGGATTCTGACCCATGTCAAGATTTACAGATCAATATCATAATGACTTGTCCAACCGTCTCTCATTGTTGTGAATAACCAATTGAAACCTTACTTTCCTCAGCCAACCACAGAATGGCATTTGGTCAGCTGATCAGCACATCAAACTCTCTCGCTGACAAGACTGTGAAAGTATCTACAGACCAGCCCTTGCTGTGGATCATGGGTTACAAACTGCATTAATGGCAGCCCCAGGCTAATGCAATTTGTTACGAAAATAAACCGCGCAGTAATAACAAACAGCAAATGGCCATGTGTCTGCTTTATAGTAAATTGCACATGATGTTGATGATATGTTTTGTTAATCCTTTACATTCCCACCTAATTGACACAATTTATGTCTTAATAATGTTCAAGACAAGACCAGCAACTTCATATGTCAAATAGTTTTGAAAATAAAATAATTGAACTAACATTATGACTCCAGCCCAGACGAACTTTGTAGATTTGTGTCTTACAGTCACAGTAAGTGCCTCTTCTACGTATGTCAAATAGTTGGGTGTTTTTCAGAATAAAATTCATGACTATTAAACAAAGTTAAAAATATGATTAGAAGATCTAAGAACACATAATGAATGATCTATGACATGAAGTATTCATAATACAAATATATATTAGTATGAACAAGGTAGTCATGCAGTCATAAATTGTCCCGTAGCAAGATTTGCTAGCCGTACTTGCCCAACAACCATGGTTGCTAAAGTTCACGTTGTTTATTGTGGTGCCTGAGGGTACAAGCTTAAATATGAGGCATTCCGTGATGAATTCCTAGATGCCTTACAGCCAGGGGACATTATTGTAACTGGCGAAGGTACTTCTACCTCCACCAGGTTGTTTGAGGTGACAATTGTTGAGGATATTAGTATAAAGCGTTAAATGTCATAAATGAGAAAGGAAATATGTCATTTCTTATTCATTTTACTTACTACGTATATTTTTATTTTTACATTATTCAATCAATATAATTACCACTTGTTTCTATGTCCTAGATAGAGTCTGACCTGTATTAAATATATATGCATGATATTGTACGTTTAACATATTCACCACATTTAAAAATCAACCAATTGTTGGAAACTCTATATTAAACTAAAGCTGTGCATGCACCAGAAATTCTGCTGTACTTAAGGTTATTCTGAAATGTTGTAGCTAAGCAACTACACACATATAGATTTGCCCAAAGAGAAAAGGTGATTTCCTCATTCACCATTGTTTATTACGTCCAGTTCTATGGATAAAAGTTGCTGTAATGCATAGTTCTTCAGGACTCCTGAACAACTTTGTGTGAAGGTTCATCTCCTTGGGCCAGTGTTTATTTCATAGTTGTCTATTCATTTATCTGTCTGTGCCACCTTCCGCTCATACACATGGGTGATGGAGCCTGTTTTAATCTGTGTAGGTGACTATTCCCTCTGTCCTGTTTTCATGAGAAACTGGGTCACCTGCTCCTCTTTATCAAGGAAGTAATAGTTGCCTCTCGTTTGGTCGACTTTCCTTATGGCTTGGATAAGGGTCTTCTTTTTGTTTTCGTGCTGCTACATTTTGCTAACATGTCTGCTTTCTTGTTTCCTGGTATGTCTCATTGTGATGGTATCCTCTACCCTTCTTTTGACTTTTAGTTTGTATAAGGGTTTTTGAGCTCTGGCAGTTTGTGATTGAGGACTTGCAGAACTGACATTGTATTGGCAAGGAGTACAACCTGCTTGTTGTGTTTATTATTTCTGCAGCAGAGCAATGAGATGGTGGTTATGGTTACTGTTTCCAATGCCCACAATGAGTAGGTTTACTCTTTTGTGCACCCTGAAATGGACGTTAAGTGGCAGGTTGCAGTAGCTTTCCTCACATCCTGAGCATGCTGATGAAGGTGGACCTGGTTCCTCCAGGCGGTTGTGTTATGCTTGGCTTCATCTGCGTGTCGCTCACTACTACGGGGATGATGTCAATCCCTCACCCTGTTAGCCAGGCTGCCATGAAAACAGCCTGTTTCCAGGGAGGGCTACTTGGAAGCTGGGGTGAGGGTCTTGACCAGTATATTTTGCCTGACCCTGACTAACATGTCTGATCAGTATGTTGTGCCTGGCCTTAGTCTGCCTCCCCGTGATTAATGTAATGTAACACAACATGACTAAACTGTTGTTACAACTGTATTATCGATTACATTGTTTATATTTGTATAATTCTCTATAAAGGCTATATATATATATATTTTTTAATATTTGGATCACATGTGCTTCCATTTTAATTGTTAAAACGAATACGGTTCAGACACGCAAGAACAAAGCAATACTGCAAACAACACTGATCGGCAGGGCAGATATAACTCAAGCTATTTGCATAATAAGTTCAGAGGTCAACCGGTGCCTAGTAACTTTCTAAATTATAATGCCAACCCAGATACTTTTTTTAAGATCACTTCTCGTGTGTGTGTATATATATATATATATATATATATATATATATATATATATATATATATATATATATATAAAATGTCCTCTCTTGTTTGGCTTATTTCCCAAGTCTGGGTGTGTTGTACTGTGTTTTGTGCTTTCATTAACTTGTGCATCTGTGCATTGCAACACAAAAATTGTAATGAAATTATATCCCTTGCCATATTATGAATCTGAACACAAGCAAGTTTGGGCTGTAAGTCGCCATTAACAGCTTCAACACACCATTTCCCTTGTTTCTTTTCCCCCACCCCACCCTTCCATGTATAAATCAGGTGCCCCTGGTAGTTTCGGACTATAAGTAGTGCTTTGTGGGTGGGAGATTAAACTAATGCAATGCAATAAAAAAACAAAAAACTTTCAAATAAACTGACATAATAGCATTTCTGTTGGTTTTATTTCTTACTTGTGTATATACCCTTAAAATATTGTTTTGTCTGTCTTATTTTTAGGAAACATAGTCTTGTTTCTTCTGAAGTTCACTAATATAAACTTATGACGAGGTGAAATGTTGAGTTCTACACGTCAGCTTTCCATGCTCTTTGAGATAAGAGCTGGTGTGTGACTGATGTATCTTACAACCATTTCTCTTACTGCTAGCTACTGACTGACTGCCTCTACAGTGTGCAGACAAGGTTTCATTCCACCCTCCTTAGGCAAACCTTATGTCTTGACCAGGGTTTTAAACCTGTCAGGAGACTTGCACTCAAACTGCTTGGCCACCCGCTTCAGTCTACCCAGCTGCAAAAGGGTACATCTCATAGTTACAAAACAAAAAGGCAATGAAGAAAAGAACTCGTTTTCTCACCAACACCAAAAGATAGCTAAAAATATGAAGTCCCTGATACTTTATCACATATGGCAATGCCTTCTATAGGATTACTTTTACTTATACCCTATCCATTTCTTCGTACGCAGTCAGACAGTAACCATTATTTTTTCGAAAAAAGCGGCGGCCATCCTGAGGCTGTCGCCACTGCCATAGAGCTTGTCTTGCAGTTCCACTGGTGATGGCCACATCTGTTCTCTCTGATCCTCGTATGTCGGGCAGTTCTGCAGCAGATGTTCAGCGGTCATTTTACCGGTACCGCACGGGCATTCGTCGGTACCACCTATCTTCAATTTGTTGAATAGGTGGCACCTCAGTCTATTGTGGCCAGTGCGAAGTCTGAAGACAACGACCTGCTCTCTTCGATTCAACTGGTAATAGGCATCGTTTTTGGTGTAACCAGTATGTTCGGTTTCCCATTTGGTCATGTATCTGGCTTTGATAAGCCGTTTTGACTCTTTGTACGTCATACTAGTATCTGTTTGTGGTAGTCTTGCACCTTCTTTTGCCAGTCTGTCTGCCTCCTCGTTGCCTTGGATGTTGCAGTGTGATGGGACCCACTGCACCACTACCCTTTTTGGTGCGGACTGCTGGCACAGTTTGCAGAGTGCTGCTCTTGAGTCATTAAGCTCAGTGTTTTTCTGGCTTTTTAGCGCTGTGACTACGGCGAGAGCATCTGTAAGCAGGACTATATGGCTTTCATTTTCTTTATGTGTCACCATTTCTTCCACTGCCGCCCTTAGTGCCTCTGCCTCCGCTCTGAAATTGCTTGTGTACTTCTGCCATTTGGTAGGTTCAGGAATGCTCCTGCCCCTCCGTTCTGTGTAGTGTTTGTTACAGAACCGTCGGTGTATGCATGGGTCCAGTCCATGCTTGGGTAGTTTTCTGATATAAAGCTTAGGGTAGTATCTCTCCTCTATCCATATCTAATATCCCCACTTTGTATGCTTCAGAAGCCAGTATGTTCATTCTTTCATTGCCATTAACCCCAACTTGACCAGGACAGTAAACACAAGTCCTTGAAGGTTTGAGGTCTCTATGTCTACAATCAGTTTTTTTCATTGCCATTAACCCCCAACTTGACCAGGACAGTAAACAAAGTCCTTGAAGGTTTGAGGGCTCTATGTCTACAATCAGTTTTTTCATTGCCATTAACTCCAGCATGACCAGGACAGTAAACACAAGTCCTTGAAGGTTTGAGGTCTCTATATCTACAATCAGTTTTTTCATTGCCATTAGCCCCAACTTGACCAGGACAGTAAACACAAGTCCTTAAAGGTTTGAGGTTTCTATGTCTACAATTAGTTTTTTCATTGCCATTAACCCCAACTTGACCAGGACAGTAAACACAAGTCCTTGAAGGTTTGAGGTCTCTATGTCTACAATCAGTTTTTTCATTGCCATTAACCCCAACTTAACCAGGACAGTAAACACAAGTCCTTGAAGGTTTGAGGTCTCTATGTCTACAATCAGTTTTTTCATTGCCATTAGCCCCAACTTGACCAGGACAGTAAACACAAGTCCTTGAAGGTTTGAGGTCTCTATGTCTACAATCAGTTTTTTCATTGCCATTAGCCCCAACTTGACCAGGACAGTAAACACAAGTCCTTGAAGGTTTGAGGTCTCCATTTCTACAATCAGTATATGTCTACTAACTATCCACGTTGTTGTCCCTTCTATACTTTCCGAAGCAAGGATTGAGAATCAGTCACAATGACTGCCTTGAAGATTGAGGTCTTAAATAGCCAGCCATCTGTCACTGTCTCAATCTCCATTCTCATATTAACGATTGTTGTCATGTATGCACCTCTACACCCCTGAGTAGAAGAGGAGCAACTAAGCCAGTCATGTATGCCGTGCTCCATAATGGTCTTATGTCTCATTCTAGTAGAAGTAACAATTGTCTTAGTCGACCTGTACTTCTACAGGGATGAATGCCGATGTGCAGGTTCCAGCTCTGGCACGAGCTGGATACAGCCAGGAGCTTTTTCTGCTTTACGAGCTAGGCTCGAGCAGCTTATTACTCCGCTGCATTGGGAGAAGTGTCGCGGAGTGTGGTTAACCAACGTGCGAGTCCATCTTAACAGACTCAAACATTAATGTAAAGTAGACCTGCAGCTTGTTAGGCACCATCTTTGCTGCTCAAACACCTAGCTATGGTCAGTGTTATGCCATGTCACACAGTCACCTCTTACGACGTGCTTTCTGTGGAGCAGTGGTGTTATTCTTGTCCTTGCCATACACAAAGACCACGGTGGACCACTGGAACAAAGTACTAATTGTATACAGCTCAAATGTGAGAAAATAAATTATGCTACGGATAACCCATACAAGTTGTGGTATGTCAATAATATATGATACTTCATTTGTAATCATATATTAATTATTCATTCTATATATTTTTCTACTAGACAGAATGTTGTGTCTCATGTTCTGATGTACTGTCAAAATTGAAATTGTTCATCTGAAACTTCATTGTCTACTCTACATCCAATTCCTTTCTGTAGAATTTTGAGTGTATCTTAATAGTGTGACACATCAGCCTGATTGTTCTGAAAATCTGAACATTTAGTTGCATGAGGTTTTTTGGGTAGTGTTATTTTTTGTGTTCGCCTTATTTCTCTATTCCCCAAGGCGGTGTGCGCTGCACTATGTTTTTATTTTGCGCCTGTCGGCCCAGTGCATCCGACTTCTTCATGCATTTTATGTAAGGGTTTGCTTCCCCAGGGTAACGGCCGGTGCTGTGATTGGGGAGCGAACCCAGCACCTTCAGTTTGTGAGCCGTGTCACTTAACCACTAATCCACGCAGTCCCGGTAGTGTTATAAAGACTGATGTGATCAGGTCACATAGTATAGATCTGTGGATGTGATTACACAGATCATTAATTTATCTACATCAAATTCCTATACAGCTTCTATTAATTCTATATTTATTGTGCCCATGTCTGTTGTTTTTATCTTTTTTATATATTTTTTCCTTTTCTCTACTGATAATGTGTCCATCATTATCGAATGTTGATGGTTTATCACCTCTATAGCCGTCGAACAGTTCACTTACATATTCCACCTGTTTTATATGTTTTTCTCATCAAGAAAAGTGTGACCTTACTTGTTCTTTTGCTGCGTTCTCTTCCTTAACCAGCCTCGTCATGTTTGAAAGTTGCTTTATTTCTGCATGCATAGTTCTTGTGCTGTGCTTCTTTCCCATGTCTTCTATTATCTTGCATTTTGATTATGTCCAATGTTCTTTAGTATGTATGCACACATCACATTATTCAGTACACTTTATTCTAGGGTGTTAATTTGTTTCTATTTCTTTTGTTCACTGTACTTTAGATAACGTGCATCATCAATACTAGATTTTTCTTATAAACTCTTTTAGTTTGAGTTGCGGTTAAGTTTTATTTGCTGTTTGCTTTTATGCAGTCCACTTCGTGGTTATATTCTTTCTGGACTTTCTCTATTGTTTTGATTCATGCTTTCTAACAGTAGGCTGTCATATTTATTTTTGACTTTCATAAGGTATTTCTGTTTAATGTCTGGCTGCTTTAATGCCGATATATAAATTTGGGAGTCTCTTGTAAATCTTTTTTCTATATTGTTAAGTCTAACAGCCATTATAATCACTACATCATTCGGGGTATGGTGTGGACCAGTGCCACAGCTCACAACCCAAAGGTGCTGGGTTTGCTACTCAGTCACAGCACTGACTGTTACCCTGGGGAAGAAATCCCTTAGAAAATGCAGGAGGAAATAGACACTTACATAAAATGCATGCCGAAGTTGGATGCACTGGGCTGACAGGCCAAACATAAATACATAGTGCAACGCACACCACCTTGGGGAATAGAGATATAAGGTGAACGCAAAAAAAAACTATAGCATTCTAACTAGAACAGAATGTCTGCACTTGCAGATAAGTTTTTACCATTTTGTAATCTGTCTTTTATAATAATAAACTTAATCTGATTTCTTACTATATCTCCTTGGTTTTTCCACATGCATATTCATGGAGCTTTTTGGAAAAATGTGTTACATATAACTTAATTGGTTTTCTTCACAAAAATGTATCAGCCTATCTCCTCTGTCATTTATTTTTCCCCAGCCCAAATTATCCTACTATATTCTTGTATTTTCCTTTTCCTATTTTGAAGTTACATATCTTCGCTTCTATTACTATCAGAAGATTTTCTGCCAGAACGTCAATATACTTTATTAGTTTGAGGATTGTCTGTTGTAAGTTCTCATAAGTCTTCTATTTCTTCGTCACTGTGTTCTTGAGTTGGTGCACACATTTATAAAATAGTAATATCAAATGATTTAGCTCTCAACTTCGTAAACAGAGAATTGCTAGTACGAGGCAAAGTATGGTGTGTCATTGGTCCATTATGGTGGTCACAAAGGTCACCCTAAGCGCTGTTGAATGGGGTTCTGACATGGAGATGCGACTGACCTGGTAAATCGCCAGTGAGGTTTAAATTGCTAAAAAGAGACTAACAGTGGAAATAAAAACATTATGCCAACTTTGTCTTTCTCTTCTTCATCCTTGTCCGTCATCAGACATCCACATCATTGCCTTCAACAGAGTAATTTCTGAGTTTTGTCTTTATAATATGGGTTGCATTTCACAGTTCAGCATGCACTTATTTGGGGTTATTTCCCTAGTCTTTTGCTGCCCCAGCCCCTCTGCAAAGAATCAGTTGTTTTATGCCAGAGGTGTCTCTCCTAGGAAAGTTATCTTGCCGGAAAATTCTGTATTTCTCACACTAGTCACCCTACCTCACAAATTCAGAGACATTTTGCACCAAAGTCTCTAACACTTCATCCCCAACAACAGCATCTGATGTGGGACTACTTTTTACCTTACTGAGAGATAGTGAGGAAGGGAATGGTTCACTCCACCTTTAAAAAGCTGGGAACCAGGACTGGCTCTAAGGTCAGGTGAAATATACTTGGCGTGGTTCTTGGAAGCAGGATGTGTCACAGCAGTCTGGTCAATGAGGTGGTGATCAACACTGTGATCCCCAAAGTGGTAAACTTAATGAGAAACACTGCATTGCACTACAGCAAGAAGGGCCCAGGTGTACCTTCTCAAGTATGCTTTGGTATGTAAGAAGAGCCACTGTAACCCACCACCAAAAAAACATTAAGAGTTAAAATTCAGTATGAGTGGCTTCCACAACAAAACAACAATTAAAAACATGTCTGAGACATTCTACAGTCAAATCTCTACCACTTCATCCCCAACAACATAGAAACACATATCCCTTTACACAATACTCAAACAGCAAGTCATAACCACTAAAATAACAGAAGGATATAATGAGACTGATGAAGAAATATAATTTCAGCATACAAGTAATACAAATGACAGAGCCAAGCACTCCCAGACCACACAACTTTACAAATTACACAACTTTACATTTCTCCACATTCTGTTATTGTAACTGGAATTTTTGGCTTGTTGTTGGGCCCAACTGGCACATTTTCAATCTTCCGCAAAACAAGGTGGCCATCAATTATTTTTCCTGGAGAAAAAAAAACAAGTACGTTGCTATTACACCAAGTACATTTTTACTATTCTTCTTATTTGTCGTCCATCCCGAAAAGGAAGTTTTGTTATGTTATGTTTATAGCAAGGCTGCAATATCTGTACCTTTTGACCACGTATCTGGTTTCTTCTTCTTCTTCATCGATTAACTGATGCTATGCTTTTAGTCCGGTGAGGTTCACGAAGGAGACTGCATTTCATGTCTTTGCCGGTCCCCCACAGCTTTTCAAGCATGGTCGCTCCCCCAGGCCAGACTGCCTCTCTTTGGTCTGCATAGGTAGGGCAGTCCTGCAGAATATGTTCTGGTGTTTGCTTGGGTGCTCCATAATCGCACGTGGCAGTGTCTCTGAGACCCATTCTGTTGAGGTGGGTCTTGAGCCTGTAATGTCCCATTCTGAGTCTGAAGATCTTTGTCTGCCCATCTCTGCAAAGTTTGTCAATGCTGTCATTTTCTGACATCTGGTTTCAACATGGCACAGTTTTCGGACCAGTTTGCCTTCCGTCTTTGATCCCTATTCTCTCATCCAGACTGCACAGATACAGTCTGTTTCCCGGGGCTGCCCCTTGGAAGTGAAATAGGGTCATTGACAGCTCTGGTTTGCTGACCCTGATGCAAACAGTTAACTAAGAGTGCTGACTGCTGTCATCTGCATTTTAGTTGAGTTTTTGAGTATCAGACTGGCAGAGCATTTGTTTCTCATGGCAAAAGTATCGGGTTCAAAACCCGTTACAGACATGGTCCAGTTGACTTAACTGTAAATAGGTACCTTGCTTAATGTTAAGGAAGGAAAAAAGGAAGGAAGGAAAGATAGTCAGCAAGGAAAGGAACTGGCCACCACATCTTATAAAAAGCTGAGACATAGTACATAGAAGTCGCTAACACTTCATCTCTAACAACATCTGATATGTGACTACCTTTACCTTTGAGTTGGAAAAATAGACAAATTTAATTTCACAACACAATATTCATTAATGTATACATTCCTTTTCAGTCCACCAGTTTCTAAAAATATAAATTAAGTGTCATTTGATTGTTGTTATTTGCGAATGCCCACAATGAGTAGGTCACTCTTATGTGCACCCTGAAAAGGACATTAAGTGACGGGTTGCAGTAGCTTTCCTCACAACCCGAGCATGCTGATGAAGGTAGACTGAGGTCCTCCAGTCGGTTATGCTATGCTTGGCTTCATCTGCATGTCACTCACTACTACGGGGATCACATCGATCCCTCACCTCATTAACCAGGCTGCCATGAAAACAGCCCACTTACAGGGAGGGCTTCTAGGAAGCCGAGATGAGGGCCTTGGCCAGTATGTTTTGCCTGACCCTGGCTAACATGTATGATCAGTATATTTTGCCAGATTAGACGTTAGTCTTCCACCCCATTTTCATTTGGTAAGTAAAATTAAAATAAGCAAGAAAACCAAGTCGGCTGTATGCTGCTCAACCTGTGTAGCTGTCTTGACTTACAGACGTGAGCCATGGCCAATGACCACAACCCACAAAATCCAGCTACAAGGACATTGTCTGCAATAGGACAAAACATCCAGATCTTGAAATTAAGCCCCTTCAGACTTGAGTGGAGCAATCTCAACAACAGTGATTTGAGTATGTATGCAGAATGAAAGAAATCAGCTACCATGACAATCACTGGAACCCATGACGACAGACAGTCCACTGGGGTGACAACATAGGATAGTCTCTGAAGGACCAAGGACTAGACTTGAACCAATCTAGGGGGGTGACACCTGATAGAATAGCCTGGTATTTTCTCTGGCAAACTTCTTCACCCCATGGTGGTAGATTAGCAAATATGTTAGTCGCAATACATAAATTGCATTACAAAATAGCTTATTTAGTTGATGATGTAGTGGTGGTTTCTGTAGATATTTGAGTAACATATTGAGGTGGTGCACTCTACAAGCACAGCCCTTCTTCGTCATCTTTTACAAATATTAGAACCAAATAAATCATCAATCAATCAAAGCCTTTTCAACTCCCTCAGGAGCATATGTCTTCAACAAATGCACGTGTCATAAACGTGTTGACCTGCCCATTTAAAAGTTTTTGTAGATTAAAGCCTCTACAGGATTGGGTAGCCAGCTCCATTGCCCAACACTCCTTAGTTGCCTCTTACGACATGCCTGGCAGGTCACGGTGTTACTATTCTTTGCTTCCCCTTTGGGCTCCGGTAACACTGGCGTAATTAAAAACAATTACCAAAAACCACATGTTTTCCATCAAGGAAGTCACACTTGGCACAAGTGATAAAAAACTGGCATCCATTTGTGTCTTTTCCGCTGTTTGCCTGCAAAATAAAATTCATATCAGTGACTTCAGTTTATCTGGTTTCAACTGGAACATAGGACTGCAATGTATATTCTACACCTAGGTTTGAGGAGGAAGACTAATGTCTGATCAGGCAAAATATACTGATCAGACATGTTAGTCAGGGTCAGGCAAAATATACTGACCAAGACCCTCACCTCAGCCTCCCTGTAAATGGGTTGTTTTAATGGCAGGCTGGCTAACAAAGTGAGGGATTGACGTGATTTCCTTAGTAGTGAGTGACACGCAGAAGAAGTCAATCATAGCACAACCGCCTGGAGGTCCCGGTCCACCTTCATCAGCACGCTCGGGATGTAAGGAAAGCTACTGCAACCCATCACTTAACGTTCTTTTCAGGACGCACAAAAGAGTAAACACTCATTGTGGGCATTTGAAAAACAAGAACACCTAGGATCCCGAACCTCCTTATTTAATGACACCCCCCCCCCCCCCACGGGAGCCACGCAGCGCAGTGGTTAGCGCACTGGCTTCACATATGAGTGGTCCTGTGTTCATTCCCCAGCTGAGGTGGAAATGTTTTTTCAGACCGCAACGGCTACCTGGTCGACCCAGCCTTAAATGGGCACCGGGAAGTAAAGGCCGGCGTGATGCTGACCACATCATCCACTTGAAATTTTGAATACAAAGTAGCTGAATGTTTAACATCCACGTTTGAATTCATATTGATACCACAAATAAAAAACAAATAAATTACTTTGATAAGCCATGTACAGAAGTGGTTTTTTTTTGCCCTTGCAATTCTGTGATAATGTTTTTCCCTCCACACATTCAGTGGTACGGTAGTGTATACACATAAAAGTGAAAAATAAAACAATATAATTTTTTGTTTTATATGCACTGGTCTACTGAATGGTCAGTAACATTCAAACTAATAAAACCATAACTCTCAAACATCCACAGTAGTCCACACAGGTATAATGAGACTTTCTTGTGGTACCACAAACTCAAACATCAACAGTAGTCCACACAGGTATAAAGAGACTTTCTTGTGGTACCACAAACTCAAATACCAACAGTAGTCTACACAGGTATAAAGATATTTTCTTGTGGTACCACAAACTCACATCTACAGTAGTCCACACAGGTATAAAGAGACTTTCTTGTGGTACCACAAACTCACATCCACAGTAGTCCACACAGGTATAAAGAGACTTTCTTGTAGTACCACAAACTCACATCCACAGTAGTCCACACAGGTATAAAGAAACTTTCTTGTGGCATCACAAACTCACATCCACAGTAGTCCACACAGGTATAAAGAAACTTTCTTGTGGTACCACAAACTCACATCCACAGTAGTCCAAACAGGTATAAAGAAACTTTCTTGTGGCACCACAAACTCACATCAACAGTAGTCTACACAGGTATAAAGAAACTTTCTTGTGGCAACACAAACTCAAAACATTTCTCTTTCTCTCTCTGTAAATGTGAAAGACGAATGAAATGAATATAACATTCTTGGGAGGTCTTTTCAAACACACTCTGTCAGATAAATATGGCAGGAAAGTGAGCAGGTGCCAATGTCATGAACTCTACTTGAGTGCAGTTAATGTTCTTTGTTTGCTCCCAACTAAAGTAGCAGGTTTAGGCAAAAATAAATAAGCAGCTGTGGGTGGCAACTACTCCTTGTGCTGAATAAATTTCTAGACAAAAAATATAATGACCAAGTGTGTTGTGGCTGTCCGCGAACCATAGCTGACTAAGACTCTATCCCGCCTACAAGTGGTGGCCCTGGAAACAAGCTGCACTCGTGTAGTCTGGCTTAGTGAATAGGGACAGAAGATGGAAGGCTAATCCGCTCCCTAAAATGCTGTGCTGAAACAGGATGTGTCAAGCCAAAAGACGCAGCCTGCTGTAAACTACAACACAATGTCACATCCTTTTCAAAAGAAGCGCCAGAAAGAAAGAGCAAAAACACTGACATATAACCTGCCAAGTGTGGTCATCTGAGTTTGATAGAAAGCTTCAGAAACAATTTCCCAAATAAATACAGGGAAAGAAGAACAAGTAACATGTTTTACAGAGGGACAGGAAGATAAGCACATCTCTATGACTTCCAGTGACCTTGATTGTCTACAGCTTACTTCCTGTCACACAGAAGTGAACCAAGGACAATTGTTGGAGATCCAAAAGAAACTAAATTAAACTGGTACGCAACAAAATCGATAATCAGTGTGAAGAGATGATGAACTAACCATAGATAATATGCCGGCAGATTCATGTTTTTTCTTGAAGTTCTCATCTGCAAAAGGTCTTCCTGCATACATACTGGTCATGCCAGTTCCATCACCCTACATGAGCAGACAGAAAAACAAACAAAAGCATACAATTTTCACATGAAAATTCCTCCTGAAAAGGAAGTTTTGTTATGTTATAATTTATAGTAAGACATGAATAGTTTAGTATATAATGTGACATGATAATGAAACGTTGAAGATAAATAAGTCTCAAGCGAGTTATATTGTGATGGAGTTTTATGGTGTGATAAAAATGAATTACTGAATGAGTTAAGAACACAAATTTGACCACTTCACTTACATTGACAAAATCTCCTCCTTGAACCATAAAATCTTTAATAACCCTGAAGATAAAAGAAATCAACACAATAAAAAAAAATATTACAAGTAACAGTTTTATGATGACTATAAGGTCTCATTTTATGATGACTATAAGGTCTCATTTTATGATGATTCACTTTAAAAACAGGGATGTCTCTTATCACTATTTCTCTTTCTGCTGACTATTAACTGGATTATTATGACAACAACATCAATTAATAAAAATTGAATGCAATAGAGTTTGACAAAACAACATGATGATCTGGACTTCGCCAATGACTTGGCTAGTTTGGCCCATAACTGCAATCACATCAAAATAAAACAAGTATACTTGATGAGAGATCACATAAATATGGACTGAGAATACACAGAGAAAAAAAGAAGATTATGAGAATAAATGCAACTAAAGACAAATCAGATTGTACTGGGAGACACACTCGTACAAGATGTGGAATCATCCTTGTATGTTGATAGTAATATAGAGAAAGTAGGAGGTACAGGTAAAGATTTGCTGTTCAACATAAATTAAAAGTAAAATAATCATTTAATGTGGTTGTTCTTTCTATGAAAACATACCTGTGAAATGTAGCGCCCTTGTAACCAATTGGCTTACCATCTCTCCGGTATTCTCCGGTACATAACTGCCTGTAAAATATTTCAAACATTGAATTATCAAAAGGATTAGGTCAGTGTTTTCAAATGTGTTTCCCACCTAGTTACAATATGAAGCCCACAAAATGAGGTCTTTTCTCTCATCTTCTCACGTAAGTTTCTAAAAGTTACAAAGAAGTGTAATTGTTTTCTGCATGCTATCTGTACAGCCATTTCAATTAAACTTAGGAAAAAAGAAATTAAAAAATATGTTTACAGTTGATTACAATTTAATTTAATCAAAATTTTAAAATGGGTATGGTCAGATACCACATCGAGACGAGAACACAAACAAAACCTACGTTGCAACCAATAGGCCTTCATCAGGGACAACAAATAACAACAATGTTGAACTAGCAAATCATAGAAGAAGGGATGAATACATGTATGGGGGATGTCAACATATAAGGAACAAATAGTGTACTTATCTGATATGGTGTCTTACATCGCGACTTATCGAGTCAAAGGCTTGGCTCTAAAATCACTCTGTACCCCTGCAGTGCTACCTTAGTATCACTGATCCATCTTTTCATAATCTTCCTCCTCTCTTTCTCCATTCATTCTGTAGTTTTTCAGCAAAAAATATCTTACACCCAATTCACAGTTAGACTGATCTCTGCACATTTCAGCTCGGCATAACCACTTTCCCTGGGAGACAAGCCTGTCCCCCTGCCAGGTGTGTCAGATGGGTAATGGATAGCTGAATAAGCAATTTATCTGGTCACTTCTAGATATTGCTATCAACTCAAACTGTTTGTTAAACATCATTTCTTGTTTTTGTTGATGTGGTTTGTTTTCGTTCATTATTTATCCCTAAGGAAGGTTTTTGTGGTCACAACGTTAGTGTCATTTTGTTTTTGTCTTGGTGTGGTCACTCAGCCATTACATATATAAGTTTGTAATCAATATTTGACCAGTACTACCACAGCTTTGATTTATTTATGTTTACTGTCAATATCCAAGAAACAGTTGAGAACAAGAAAAGATGTCTAAGTAAGAAGGTATATTCACTTTCAATAAATCATTTCATCTGGCTAACTTTCCTTAGTTGTTGACTGTTACCATAGTAGTAACTTCAAGTAGATGGTTTGAAATAAAGAGTTATTCCATGTCCGTCATTTTATATTATCCTCCCACTTATAGCACTGTTTATCCCTGGCACATCTACCATCTACATTTCTTTCCAGTATTGCTTTCAGCAAGGTGTTATGTCTTTTTATTTTTTAAATTTTATTTACCAGTTATCTTTGCATCCTTAATTTCTCCAAGACTTTCGTATTCGTTTTATTTTCTTTCCATGATATGCACCCCATTTTAGTTATCATCATGTAGCATGTCCTTTATAGAACGTCACTCCCATCACAGTCTGTCTAAAAGAAACTCTTTCTCATGCCAAAACTCCAGCCTCCGCCACAGTCATACCCAGGCATTCCTGGATATCTTGGTGTCATTGTCTTCTTGGTCTACCCCTTCCTCTTTTGCCTGGCACCATACCTTCCATCACTGTTCTCTCGAGACCATTGTGTCTCTTGATGTGACCAAAGTATTTGCATTTTCTAGCCAAAATGGAATTGATAAACTAGTTGTCCTCTATGCTCAACTCTTGCCAAATGTCTACATTTGTCTTTTTCTCTGTCCAGGGTATTCTGAGGATCTTTCTGTAACAATTTGACTCGAAAGATTCGATTCTTTGTCTGGAAGTTTTAGTTTATCATCCCATGATTCGCAGCCATAAGCTGCCACAGGAAAAACACAGGCTCTCAAGACTTTTACTTTTATCATTTTATTTTAATAATTTCTTCAGGCTGTTCAGTCTTTGCATTGCCATGGTTATTCTTTTTCTGATTTCTTTCAAGCAGTCGCCATTTTTGTCAATTCTGAAGACCAGATATTCAAAATGTGTGACCTGATCTATTTTCTCACCACCCACTGTAAATTTATGCTGACGTTGTGTTTTGTCTGTGATCATTATCTTTGTTTTATTTATGTTTATAAACAGGTTTTGATCTTTACTATGTCCATTTACGGATGAAATTAGCTGCTCTAGTCCTTTTGCACTTCTTGATAGTATCACTGTGTCATCCGCGTATCGTAAATCGTAACTCTGGAATCTCGTACCCACCAATCGTAAATGGGTCGAAAC
Organism: Ariolimax columbianus; assembly: GCA_036924085.1. Classification (NCBI taxonomy): domain Eukaryota; kingdom Metazoa; phylum Mollusca; class Gastropoda; order Stylommatophora; family Arionidae; genus Ariolimax; species Ariolimax columbianus. The sequence goes on along the minus strand of JAVGWX010000014.1, from coordinate 21,101,817 downwards.
TTTCAATGTCCTCGTCTTCTCCAACATTTCTCATTATACATTCTGCATATATGTTGTATAGATAAGGTGAGAGGATACATCCCTGTCTTACTCTCTTTTGTACTGCAAACCAATCTGATGTTTGCCCAGATACTCGGACAGCGGCTTGTTGATCTTAGTATAATGTTTCTATGAGATGAATAATATGTAAAGGAAACCCCATTTCTTTCATGATTCTCCACAGATTTTGATGTTTTACTGTATTGAAGGCCTTGGTGCAATCAATTTTTGTCTATATATCCAAATTTCAAAGGCTTCAACTATTATCTGCAACTGTATGTTCATTGTCTATGTTTCAAAGCCATACAGTAAAGACAAATATACATAACACCTTATCACTCTAATTTTTAATTTGTGAGTTATTTGAGTGTAAATTTATGATTCAAGTTGGTGAGAATGGACTTGACCACCCTTATCCTCTTGTCTATATCCATTTTGCGTCATTCATCTTCAGTTATCATATTTCCAAGATATGAGAAGCTCTTTGCCTGTTCCAGTGTTTGATTGTCTATTACTATCTGTATAGTAGGCTTCAAGTCTATCTTGCTAGTTATCATATTTCCAAGATATGAGAAGCTCTTTGCCTGTTCCAGTGTTTGATTGTCTATTACTATCTGTATAGTAGTAGGCTTCAAGTCTATCTTGCTAGTTATCATATTTCTTATTTTCTCTGTGTTGACATCCAATCCATATGCTTGACTTTCTTAAAGAATTTACTTATTTACTTCTTCTTCTGCGTTTCTTCTCAATCTCCCGCTTCCAAGCCCTGCAAGTAGCAGGATGTAGTCCGGAGAACAGAATGTGGTGCGTCGCTATTTTACAGCTTGACTGCGATATTTGCACCTTTTGGTACGACACATCCATTGTTGGCAGCAAAGAATTTACATATGTGGTTTAGTTCAAGCGTCAGTAACCTTCTTTCAGATAGGAGTCAGAGGCCATGCCATTGAAAGTATGATGGGCCACATTCATCTAAAACTAATAAATTAAGATATGTCATTGCACATGTTCTCGTGCAACCCTTAGGTCATTGTACATGTTGTCATGCAACCCTTAGGTCACTGAACTTGTCTTCATGCTGTCCTTGAGTCAACAAGGACTCATTTGGTCCGTGGGTCATGAATTTGTCATCATGTGCTTTTTTGTCAATGAGCGTCCTGATGTAGGCCATACAAATTCAATGGTCAGTGGGCCACATTTTGAAAAACAATACCTTACAGATATCATTACCTGAAATTTTCAGCTGTTTTTGGCACCACATCAGCAAAAAGTTCAAATTTTATCCTTCCTGCTGCCTGCAATGAAAGCAATAGTTGTTTGTTTTTACGGATTTCATTGATGTTCATAATTTATTTTATTTAAAACCTCAACATGTGTAAGAAGACTGTCAGCCTTATTATTTATCACATCCATGCCAACGTGTAAAATTTGATCAGAGATAATCGTGAAACTGTCCTATATTTGGATGGATTCGCAACAGTGAGAAAGCACCCAGATCTACTTTCTTCAAGTATGCTCGGGATGTAAGAAGAACGACTGCACATTCATACCAAAGAAAATATTTCAGTGTACAAACTCAGATATGAGTAGCTTAAAAACAACAATAAACAAACAGCACTGATGGTTTCTGTTTCAATGTGAGAGATTTATGTGGTGTGAAATGGACAGTGGGATGGAAGTTGTTAACATAGTCCATAAAGTTGAAGCATGCCAGTAATATCAATCCCATCATCAATGTATCGGTAGTACATCAGTGGGAAAGAGTCATGATATTGTGACCAAATAAGGTACTCAAAGTGGTCCATTAATAAATATAGCTAGGGCCCATTTTCATGCCAGTAGTGGTAGAGGTGTTGATCATCCTGTTGTAACGTAAATTTTATTTCTTATGCTGCATCTGAACCATACCTGACCATGTTTTTATACTCTTTATTTGTTTCCTCAGAACCACCACAGCTTTGCCTTGTCTTAGTCGACCTGTACTTCTACAGGGGCAGATGCCCCTGTGCAAGTCCCAGCTCTGGTATGAGCTGGATGAAGGGTTTCCTACTTGGCAGGCTAGGCTCGAGCAGCTTAATACTCCACTGCATTGGGACAAGCCCTTACAGACGGTGGTTAATCGATGTGTGAGTCCATCTTAATAGACTCAAACACTAGAGCAAAGTAGACCCGCAGCCTGTTAGACGCAATCTATGGCTCTCTAAACAAACCACCTAATCATGGCCGGTGTTATGCCATGTCACATAGTTAGTCGCCTCTTACAACATGCTCTCTGTGAGGCAGTGGTGCTATTCTTGTCCTTGTCATACACAAAGACCATGGTAGACCGCTCAGGACACAGCCGTGCCTTGTTAATATATTAATTTACTCTTGTACTGTTCTGATTTAGTAGTGGTAGAGCAGTTGCCATTACTGTCATACTATAGTCAATCCATTTGTAAACTGGTGTCTGTCTAGTCTACTGTTAGAGAAGGAAAGGCAGCACGGAAGGGGACTGATCATTCCACCTCATAAACAAACTGTGGCTTTGTACAATGGAGTATATAATACTTCATCTCCAACAGTGGTGTCTGCTATGATACTAGCTTTAAGGTGGTGTTACCTTTAGTTTTTTACTGTTCAGAGAATTTTGTATATTACATCTTCTGTTGTAAATGTTAACTTAACTTAACGTTTTTATACTGGTTTAGAAGACTCATCAAAGTCTGTAGACAACCAGTCACATTTGCATTGCCCTGCTTTAAAAGCTATGCACATCCAATCTATTCTTAAATGCATTAACTGTTTCTGCCTCCACTAACTGCTGGGGTAATACATTCCAAGCATTCGCCACTATCTGACTAAAATAAATTTCCTAATATCCAATCTGGACCTTTCTTTAGTTAATTTGTATCTGTGCCCTCTTGTTCTTGGTGGTTGTATTTTGAAAAACTTGTTATAGTCTAATCCTGTGATTATCTTATAAACCTGTATTAAGTCACCTGAAATTCTTCTATTTTCTAGACACTATAGGCTGGTTTTTCTGAGTCTTTCCTCGTAACTGTAATTCTGAAATCCCACTATCAGTTTTATCACTCTTCTTTGTATCCTTTCCAGCATGTTTATATCTCCTCTATGATAAGGACTCTACACCTGTACACAGTACTCCAATCTAGGTCTAACTAATGCTTTATACAGTTTGACAATCACCTCCTTTCTCCTATGTTTAATATTTCTTTTTATCATACCTAACATTGTATTTGCCTTATTCACTGCTACCTGGACTTGCTCACTCATTTTTCCTGTATGCTGTATTATAACCCCTAGGTCCCTTTCCTTATCTATCATTCTAATATTGTTCTAGCTCATTCTGTAATTTGGAAAAAAGCTATCAAGGGCATGCCAGTGGGAAAGGCAACCGGTAGAGATGGCATTACAGAAGAAATCATCAAATGCAGGGGGAACATACTTCTTCAATACCTCTACGAACATATGGGATCAGGTGGTGGTAGCACAGGACATGAGAGATGCCAACATAATTCCCCTTTACAAGAAAAATGGAAACAAGAGGAGACTGCAACAATTACAGGGGAATATCGCTCAACACCATAGGCAAAGTGTATGCTTGCATCATCCTGAGCAGGTTGTCAAGGCTGGCTGACAGGGCGTATCCAAAGTCTCAGTGTGGTTTTCGTGCAGAAAGGTCCACCATTGATATGGTCTTTTCACTGAGACAATTGCAAGAGAAATGCAGACAACAATACAGACCACTATTTCTTGTCTTGATTAACCTCACCAAGGTATTCGACCTGGTAAACAGAGAGGGTCTTTTTAAAGTATTGTTTAAAGTTGGCTGCTCACCTAAACTACTGAGCATGATTAATTCTTTTCATGTGGGCATGAAAGGTACAGTGCTGCATGACGGTCAGGAATCTGAAGCCTTTGACAGCAACAGCGGAGTTAAACAAGGTTGTGTCCTGGCTCCAATTTTATTCTGCATTTTCTTTGCCATCGTGCTTAGACACACCTTTGGAACTGCCACAGAGGGGGTCTTTCTGCATACTAGGTCAGATGGGAGACTATTCAATCTAACCAGACTGCGAGCAAAAAGTAAGAGAAGGGAGGGAGATGTGTCATTCGGGATATGCTCTTCGCAGACAATGCTACCCTGGTCGCCCATACCAAAGCCGAATTACAGAACCTCACTAAAAGGTTGGCACAATCATGTGATCTGTTTGGACTCACCATCAGCATACAAAAGACGAAAGCGATGGTCAGGGTGCAGATCCTCAAGATACTGTCTTAAATGATAAAAATCTGGAGGTAGCAAATCACTTCAACTACCTCGGATCTATCATTACCGACAACCTTTCACTGGATGCAGAGCTGCAGAAGTGATTAGGAATGGCCTCATCAGCACTTGCCAGGCTCTCACAGAGAGTGTGGAATAACAACATACTGACCATCTCCACAAAGATTACTGTGTTTGACTGTGTACAGATGATGTGTGTTTAGTACCCTGCTCTATGGCAGCGAATCATGGGCTCTGTATGCCTCACATGAAAAAAGGCTAAATGTTTTTCATACGCGCTGCCTGAAAAAAACACTGTCATTCGCTACTGGTAAGTACACAAGCAATTTCAGAGCGGAGGCAGAGGCACTGAGGGCGGCAGTGGAAGAAATGGTGACACATAAAGAAAATGAAAGCCATACAGTCCTGCTTACAGATGCTCTTGCCGTAGTCACAGCGCTAAAAAGCCAGAAAAACACTGAGCTTAATGACTTAAGAGCAGTACTCTGCCAACTATGCCAGCAGTCCGCACCAAAAAGGGTAGTGGTACAGTGGGTCCCATCACACTGCAACATCCAAGGCAACGAGGAGGCAGACAGACTGGCAAAAGAAGGTGCAAAACTACCACAAACAGATACTAGTATGACGTACGAAGAGTCAAAACGGCTTATTAAAGCCAGATACATGACCAAATGGGAAACCGAACATACTGGTTACACCAAAAACGATGCCTATTACCAGTTGAACAGAAGAGAGCAGGTCGTTGTCTTCAGACTTCGCACTGGCCACAATAGACTGAGGTACCACCTATTCAACAAATTGAAGATAGGTGGTACCGACGAATGCCCGTGTGGTACCGGGAAAATGACCGCTGGACATCTGCTGCAGAACTGCCCGACATACGAGGATCAGAGAGAGCAGATGTGGCCATCACCAGTGGAACCACAAGACAAGCTCTATGGCAGTGTCGACAGCCTCAGGATGACCGCCGCTTTTTTCGAAAAAATAATGGTTACTGTCTGACTGAGTACGAAGAAGAAGAAGATACGCGCTGCCTAAGACTAAGACGCATACTTGGAATTTCATGGAGTAACAGAGTGACTAACAACAAAGTGTTAATTGTTAAACCATGCAAGGATTGTCAGCTTAGTTTCGATCCTCTGCTACTAGCTCTTCTTCTGGTGGCTTATTCAAGTTATTGTATTTACATGTGCAGAATAGAGGATGGGCGAATGCCAAAAGATATAATTTAAAGAGAGCTGACCACGTTCAGGCGTAAAAAGGTAGACCCTTCCTCCACTACAAAGATGTTTGCAAGCGTGACATCTGAAGGCGTTGAATATGAAAACTTGCAACTGGGAAGGAATTGCCAAGGACAGATCCGGCTGGAGACAGGCTTTGTCAACTTTTACTTTGTGAGTAGTAACTTCGAGTAATTCGTGACTCGTCCTCGTTAGTCCGTTATATACAAGAAACAGTAATGGTAAAAATACTTACCGTACTGCCAATCGCTATATCAAAGAAAACAATCGGATTTGGTGCCTGTGTCATAATTTTTAATGTATAAAAACAACGTTATCACAACGAACAAGACAACAAGCACACCAGGTTTTCAAAACAGTAGCCGTGAATAACTGTACCTCAGAGTGCATTCCCTTTAGATCTATTAACAGAGAAGCCGGACAGATTTTTAAAATATTCTTTCTTTCCGAAGCTTTTCAGCATGAACCTTAATTATTTCACGAAAGCAGTGTTTAGATGGGATAGGGGTGGTAAGGACTGCTATAGGTCTTATGTAAATAAAGAGCTATGTTTGCAGTCAAGTCAACTGCATCTACTCGTGGTACCTCTTGTTTTCACTAATTAGACTGGCGAATGGCGAGCAATTGAAGCAGCAACTCAAAAACCATTGCCAAAAAAAAACCTAGTTTCCTTCCCACACTCCCCCAGGTCTTTGCCTAAGCATGTAGAATATCAGACTATGGGTGAGACAACAGAAACCTCTGGCAGAGTAGGTTCTTCAAATGATTTGCCCACCGGCACATGGACAGGCCCTGATCCTAATCGAGCGTAATTAGACTGGCGAATGGCGAGCAATTGAAGCAGCAACTCAAAAACCATTGCCAAAAAAAAACCTAGTTTCCTTCCCACACTCCCCCAGGTCTTTGCCTAAGCATGTAGAATATCAGACTATGGGTGAGACAACAGAAACCTCTGGCAGAGTAGGTTCTTCAAATGATTTGCCCACCGGCACATGGACAGGCCCTGATCCTAATCGAGCGTAATTAGACTGGCGAATGGCGAGCAATTGAAGCAGCAACTCAAAAACCATTGCCAAAAAAAACCTAGTTTCCTTCCCACACTCCCCCAGGTCTTTGCCTAAGCATTTAGAATATCAGACTATGGGTGAGACAACAGAAACCTCTGGCAGAGTAGGTTCTTCAAATGATTTGCCCACCGGCACATGGACAGGCCCTGATCCTAATCGAGCGCCCCCCCCCCCCCCCCCGAGAACACATCATCATCTTGTAGCATGTCCTTTGCAGAACGTCGCTCTCATGGCAGCATGTCTGTAGGAAACTCTTATCTTTCGCCAGTCTTCCGGCCTGCCCAAAGGTCAAATCCAGCGTCTCCTTGATGTCCTGAGTCTATCGTCTTCTCGGTCGGCCCCTGCTTCTCTTTCCAGTGACTATGTCTTCCATAACCACTCACTCCAGTCCGGTGTGTCGTTTGACGTGTCCAAAAAACCTAAGTTTTCGGATGGATTTGTTTGTTTCTTTCTTTGTCCACGGGATTTTCAGGACTCTTCTGTAGCACTGCGTTTCAAAAGTACCGATCTTCGCTCTTATTGCTTTTGTAATCGTCCATGTTTCACATTCATAGGTTGCCACAGGAAAAATGCATGCTCTTAGGATCTTTAGTTTTAGTTCTTTGTTTGTATTATGCCATAGGTCCTGCATACTCCTTATCTTCTGCATTGCCATAGTCAGTCGTCTTCCTACTTCTTTTGTACAGTCTCAATTGTTCTTCAGTATTGATCCCAGATATTCAAAATGTGAAACATTTTCAATCACTTCGCCAGCTATCTCGATTTTAGGTTGGAGTTTTGTCTTATCAGCTGTCATTATCATTTCTTTGTATTCAGGTAGAGATTCTGGGCTTCACTATATTTTTGGCCTGGTTAAATTATTTGTTCTAGGCCCTTGGCGCTATTCGGGAGAAATACTGTGTCGTCTGCATATTGTATTTCCGGTATCTGCTTTCCTTCTATTGTGAAAGGATCGAAGTCTGTAGAAATTGAATCTGCCCTTACATTCCTGTTCATGTTTTCCGCATATATGTTGAACAGGTATGATGAAAGAATGCAGCCCTGTCTGATGCCCTTGTGTATCTCAAACCAATCTGAGGTTTCACCATGTATTCTGACGGCTGCTTGCTGCCCCCTGTAGAGGGTTTCTATTAGTTGAACCAGATGTGTTGGGAAGCCCATATCTTTCATAATGTTCCACATTTGCTGATGTTTTACGCAGTCAAAGACTTTGGTGTAGTCTATAAAACAGGCATACAGGTCGGTATTGAATACTCTGCTTTTCTCGATGATGTTTCTCGTGTTGAAGATATGGGCTCTCGTGCCTCTTCCTGGCCTGCCCTGCCCTGCTTGCGTTTCCTTTATTTCATAATCAAACTTTCTTTCTATTCTTTTCATGATGATACGCAATAAGATCTTGCTGGCGTGGCTTATCAAGACGAAAGTGCGATAGTTTGTACATAACTTTAGATTCCCTTTCGAATGTATGGGGATGTACACATATTATTCGCTTCCATGCTTTGTGCCATTCTGCGTTTCGCCAGATCTTGTTATAGACTGTATGGTAAATGCGAATGCTTGCCTCCATTTCATCTTGTATCAGTTCAGCGGGTATATCATCGCAGCCTGGGATTTTCCGTTTTTTGCAGCGCCTTAATCGCTGCTCCAATTTCGCGCATTTTGGGTTCGGGTTCTTCCTCTTCATTGTTTGTTAGCATGTCTTCGTTTTTTTGTGTGTTGTCCCCGTACATCTCTCTGCAGTATTCCACCCATCTTTCTAGAATGTCTTTGCTTTCTGTCATAGTTCCTCCATTTCTGTCATTTGTTGCCTGTAGAAGAATTGACCAAAATTCTCCAGTCAGAGATCTAATTCCCTTGCCCCTTGAATGCTTCACGCTCCTTCCCCTGTCCCTGACCTTCCTCTATTTTGTTACATGTGTATATTATGGGTTGTTTCCTATCTTGCCTAATCTTTTTCCTGATTTCTCTTGTGCAATTTCTGAATTTGTCGGTGTTTCGTTCTGTTCCTGCCTGTCTCAGTTTCCTTCTTGCCTCTACGAGTCGCAGTGTCTCCTTCGTAATATAGTTCTGTTTCTTATGCACTTTCTCAGGAATAATGTCCTGTGCTGTTGAGATAGGTGCTTCTCTCACTTGTGGCACCAATTCTTCAGTAGACATGTTTTCTTGCAATGCCATTAGTGCCTCAAACTTGTTTTGTATTTCGATGTCATATTCTTATGGTATTATTTGCACATCGAAACGTATTGGTCGTGCGCCTGTGTTCACCCTTCGCAGTCTTATATAAGTACAGTAACCAGCAATTCATGATCCGTTTTGCAGTCCGCTCCTAGAAGCGTCTTTGTTGACAACACACTGGACCGCTATATATGCTATACTAGGATGTAATCGATCTGGTTTCTGTGTTTGCCATCGGGGGAGGTCCATGTGTATAATCACCTCGGATGATGCTTAAATAGGGTATTGGCAATTGTGAGGTTATTCTCCATACAGAAAACTAGTTTTTCTCCTCTTTCATTCATGTGTCCAACACCAACGGATCCTCGTACTCTTCTTTCTTCTGCTGTGCACAGACAGACTCCAGGAGCCAGACGTGAGCTGAAAAGAAGTGGGGGAACCAAATAGGATCCTGGCCATCTAGAATGTGGCTGCCTCTCACCGTGAGGTCCTCCGCCCCCCCCCCCCCCCCACAACTTTCAGAGAACACATTCTGGTTAAATTAGGGACTCACTTCACACTATAGTCTGCTTAGCCAAGAGGTGCGCCCCAAAAATCAGTATAAACCCTATCCACGTGCGTCAAAATATGAACTGTCTATAGTAGACTCAACCATTTTCACATGAACTACCGACTGTAGTGTTTGCTTGGGTTGGCTCTCACGTATCCTTACGCCGCTACAGAAAGCTCAGATCAGATGGACTGTGCACATTGTTTTCATGTCCGATAATCGCTTCCCTAAGTAGTTGTAGTATGGTGCGCTCAGGACAGACAAACATTCGGAGGGGGACAGAAGAAACGATACAGATTCTCTCAAAGTAGCTGAGAACAGTTTGTTCATCCATGTTGCCCCCTGAGAGATGCTTGCACCGAAGATCTCAGTCTGGCGCACTGCCATCACACACGGTGTTCACATTGCTAAGAATATACTTGTCACTGCAGCACAGAAAAAACAAGTTGCATGAATGGACAGGATGTATGATGGTAAAATCACAGATGTTATCCATATGTGCCCCACCTGCAGTAGAGTTTGGTGAACTCATATCTCATATTAAAGGGTGCAGTTATATGCTTAACTTGACGTTTTTTTATACTGGTTTAGAAGACTCATCAGAGTCTGTAGACAACCAGTTACATTTGCATTACCCTGCTCAAAAACTTAGGAGAACATCTAATCTATTCTTAAATGCATTAACTGTCTCTGCCTCCCCTACCTCCTGGGGCAATGCATTCCAAACATTCCGCACTCTCTGACTAACAAAATGTTTTCTAATATCTAATCTGGACATTTCTTTAGCTAATTTGTATCTGTGCCCTGTTGTTCTCGTTGGTTGTTGCATTTTGCAAAACTTGTTATAGTCTAATTTAATATTTCCTGTTTTTATCTTTTAAGCCTGAATTAAATCACCTTGAATTCTTCTCTTTTCAAGGCACTGTGTCGGTTTTTCTGAGTCTTTCCTCGAAACTGTAATTCTGAAATTCCACTATCAGTTTTGTCGCTCTTCTTTGTATCCTTTCCAGCATATGTATATCTCCTCTATGATAAGGACTCAACACCTGTACACAGTACTCCAATCTAGGTCTAACTAATGCTTTATACAGTTTGACTATCTTCTCCTTACTCCTATGTTTAATATTTCTTTTTATCCTACCTAACATTGCATTTGCCTTATTCACTGTTACCTGGACTTGCTTACTCACTTTACCTGTATGCTCTATTATAAACCCTAGGCCCCTTTCCTTATCTATCATTCTAATATTGTTCTCGCCTATTCTGTAATTATGTTCCATATTGGATCTACCCACGTGAATGACTATACATTTATCTACATTAAACTTCATTTGCATCTCACAGACTCTTGAATTTTATCTAAATCTGACCTCAATATATCTACTTCTGCAATAGATGAGACACTCCTACATAGTTTTGTGTCGTTCGCAAATTTTTCAATCATTGATCTCATATCAATGTCCAAATCGTTTATATATATCAAGAACAATATTTGTCCCAAAACCGAGCCCTTTGGCACTCCACTTTTTACTTCACACCACTCAGAGTAATCCTTATTTATGCACACTCTCTGCCTTCTTCCCGCTAACTGGTTGTATACAGACTCTGCAGGGTCTTCTAAACCAGTATAATGACGTTAAGTTAAGTTAACCAATTTTCAATCCATTTGGCAACTTCCCCACCTATTCCATGTGATTTTAACTTAAAATAATCTTCAATGAGGTACTCTATCAAAAGCCTTTGCAAAATCTAGATAAATAACATCCACTGGTTCCCCCTTATCTATCATTTTAGGAACCTCCTCCATGAATTCCAATAGATTTGTTAAGCACGATCTCTCCTAGTAAAACCATGCTGACTATTTCTGATTAGATTAAACCTGTGTAGATGCATCACAATGTTTTCTTTGATTATTGATTCAAACATTTTACAGACTATGCTCGTTAAACTCACCGGTCTATAATTTCCTGGATATGATTTCTTTCCATTTTTGAATAAGGGGATCACTCCTGCATCTTTCCAATCCTATGAAACAATGCCTTTTGCAAGTGATTGAGAAAATAATATAGCCAATGGTTTTGCTAGTTGGTCTCTAATTTCAAATAGCATTTTTGGGTGGATACCATCTTGACCTGGACATTTATCCACTTTTAATCCCTCCAATTTTAAAAAAATCATTTCCTCCGTAATACATATTGATTTTAATCCCAGTATATCCATTTCACATTTGAAAATATCTATAGGCTCTGTGATCTTGGAGCAGTCCTCTTTTGTGTAGACTGTGACAAAATATTGATTTAGTAGATTGGCTGTCTTCCTATTTTCTCTTATTATTTTACCTGTGCTATCTATGAAAGGGCCTACCTTGCCTTTCATTCTTTGTTTATTTCTAACATAAGAAAAGAAGCTTTTACTATCAGTCTTGATTCTATTAGCAAGTTTTTGTTGGAAGTTTATTTTTGCTTCTTTATTCTATTTCTGGGCTATGTTTTGCTTGTCCAAATATTTTTAATATGTTTCTTTTGATTTACCTGCATTTATATATTTTTTCCATGCTTTATTTTCAGCTCTTCTACATTTAACTAGGTAAAGGCCGCCGTCCATTAAAGACGATGATAGCATAATTAATTTTGCTAGCGCTATTTTTAGTAAGGATTAACTGCACTACTTTTTATCCTCACTCTCTTGTTTCGAGTCGCCCGACCCCAGTGGCAAGTCAAGGACAAGACGACTAGGGGGCGACTACGAGATGCAGGGGACTCCGAATCAAGCACACGTGAAAACGGACAGTGGATTCCGGAGTCGAACCCACACCACCTAATCACAAGGCCGATGGCTTAACCACTTCACCACGGAATCCCAATACATTTAACTACAAATCTAGTTATCCACTTTTTAAGCTTGAGGGTTACATGGAACACATTCCAATTTAAGATTTTCTAGAACTGTTGTAAAACTCTCCCACTCTTGTTCAACATTTGTCCCTATGACAATACCTTTCCAGATTATGTGGCTCGCTGCCTCTTTCATCTTCTGAACATATGCCTTAGAGTAGTTGTATGTTTGCGTTTTTATGTTCACTTCTTTCCCTGCTATAAGATTCCAACGGATGATTTTATGGTCACTTGAGCCAAACAGTTCCCCAACAGTAACGTTTTCAATCATATTTTCCTCTGAATTATCATCTGATGCTGTCGCCATCTTTGCTTGCGCTGGGCAACTAATATTAGAATAAGCTATGTGCACAGCTTCTATTATTGTGCTGTGTCTCTACCCTAAAAGAGGTGGATGAGGTGCAAAATTAGGCACTTAGGGTCATTACAGGAGCAATGAAATCAACACCTATAGCAGAGATGAAGAAAATGGGGAGGATACAAGCACTAAGAGAACACAGAGACACAAAGGTGTTAACACAAGCAGAAAAAGCTCCTCTGCATCCAATGAAAGACAGATTTCAAAATTTAGCAATGGGAAGACTGAAAAAAAGTAGTTTTATGCATTAGGCCAAATGACTTCGCAGGCAAATTATAGATCTACCTGAAGTTGACATCCCCTTAAAGTCTGTGCCAGAACAAACCCCTTGAAGAGAGGAACATGGACTATCAGTATGCATTCAAACAAAAGTGAAAGGAATACTAGACAAGGATGAACAGAACAGTGTGCAGCGTAGGATAGTGATCCTCAGTTTCCTGGATGAAGAATACCCACAAGACCTCTGGATCAGAGTATACACAGATGGGTCAGCACAGAATGCAGTAAAGAATTGTGGGGCGGGAGTTTACATAGAATACCCAAACATTAGGGATACATTCAGAGTACCAACTGGGAAATTCTGTCATACATATGATGCAGAAATACAGGCAATCAAGGTGGCAACTGAGAAACTGTTGAACACCAATGTCAGTTCACAACCTGTAGTATTTCTGACAGTTGCACAAACAGCACTCCAAGCACTGAAATTTGAGAAACTGCCAGATCTACGGGTTATATGTCTGAACCGATCAACCAGTGCAAGATTGTCATGCAGTGGATACCTTCTCATTGTGAAGTACCAGGAAACAAGAGAGCAGACCAACTGGTAAATGAGGGTGCTGCAAACTAGCAGCCAGATGCGCCAGTTACATACCAACAGAAGATAAGGATGATCAAATCAATCAGAAAGTCAGCAACTGTAACACCAGACGATTACCATAACATGAACAGACAAGAGAAAACTGTTGTGTTGCGCCTTAGAACAGGACACAACCGACTCCGCCGCATGCACACAAAAGTGAAGATTGGCAACTCAGCCATGTGTACATGCGGACAGGCAACCCAGACAGCAGAGCACATACTACAGAACTGCCCCGAATATGATATAGAGAAAATCTCACTGGCCCATAGAAACAACACTGGAAGAGAAACTTGATGGACCTGTATGTGAACTACAAAAGACAGTGAAGTTTATTCAAGAGACAACATTGCAGATATAGACAATATTTTAAAGTGAAGTTTATACAAGAGACAACATTGCAGATACAGACAATATTTTAAAGTAAAGTTTATACAAGAGACAACATTGCAGATACAGACAATATTTTAAAGTAAAGTTTATACAAGAGACAACATTGCAGATACAGACAATATTTTAAAGTAAAGTTTATACAAGAGACAACATTGCAGATACAGACAATATTTTAAAGTAAAGTTTATACAAGAGACAACATTGCAGATACAGACAATATTTTAAAGTAAAGTTTATACAAGAGACAACATTGCAGATACAGACAATATTTTAAAGTAAAGTTTATACAAGAGACAACATTGCAGATACAGACAATATTTTAAAGGAAACGAAAGAAGAAGAAGTGCTGTGTTTTTCAATTACATCAAACCAAATATTTTTCCTCCTATTATTGAAAATGGGTGAACGTGCAGACATTGACGTCAATATTGTGGAACTGTTCCTTCATCCTGTTTCCACCTCTCGAGTGGTTAGCACATTGTTTTTACCTCACACCAACTTGCTCATTAAGCAGTGTGCTAGTTATTTCGAACACTAAATTTAATCCGACCTAACACTTCACATTGTGCATTCACGCTGGCTTGATGTCAACATCATTAAATGAGGTAGGCCACTGCGACCTAGTCAACCAAGGCTAGCCTATCAAAAAAATTACTATAAATTTTCTTGACATTGCACATTTACATGGAGATATCATGCAGAATACGCTGTTCCAACTTCCTCATTAGTTCACTTACCCAATAGGCAGCCTATTTACAAGTAAACAAAAGGTAGCGGAGGCAGAGGGAGTTGTGCAGCAGCCGGACTAAGTAATGAATCCAATTACCCTGCTGAAGTCTGGCCCGCTGATCAGGAAAGAGATAACCAATGCCAACACCAGAACCAACAGCCCAGACCTCTACAGTGCCAGCATGACTGCGGGAGGTGGACTTCAGAGGGCAGGAACAATCCAATTGTTTTGCGACAAAACTACACAACTGGAGACAGGGTTCGGACATGCACACGATTAACTGCCTTGTTGATAAACGAGTTGCTTATGCTTATATACAAGGGGCTTGTCATAAGTCTTTACCCTGACCATTAAGGAGTAGGAGGAGAAAGTAGAAATTTGGCATAGTGCTTATTCCTTCTCAATGTAGCCACCACATGAATTTATACATTTCTGCCATTTCTGGGTGACCTTGAAAAGACCATCAGAATAAAGTAACCTATTTTTCATACTAAACCAGTTATCACAAGCCAGTATGACATCTTTGTCACTGTCAACATTATTTCCTTTCAACTGTTTTTTAAGTTTTGGGGAAAGAAAAAAGGAGCTAAATCCGGAGAATATGGTGGATGTGGAAGAATTTAAATATTTAAATCGTTGGCTGTTTGCAGCACAAGCCTTGCTTTTTGGGAGGGCGTGTTGTCTTGAAGCAAAGGCAGAATTTGAGTGTGCTCTATCCCTCGTTTTCTGGTCACAGTCTTTCTTAGTTTGGTAAGGAGATTTGCAAAATACTGCTCATTAACCGTGTTGCGATGAGACAGGTAATCTTTCAATATGACGCCTTTAACGTCTCAAAAAAACAGTCAGCATCGCTTTTTTTTGCAGATTTCTGTACTCTTGGCTTGACATGTGTTGGTGAGCCTGGGGTTTATTTTGGATTCTGGGTCAAAATGGTGAACCCAAGTCTCATCTACTGTCACCATGGTTGGCAACATGTTTTTCGACTGATACATTTTGAGCAACTGGCCACAGCAATCAACCCTCATTTGTTTCTGTTCACATGTCAGCAGACGTGGGACCCAGCAGCACACACTTTTCTCATGTTCAGTCTGATGTGAAAAATTCTAAAAACTACTTTCATTCAGTTTTGATGACCTAGATATCTCTGCAATTGTCATTTTCCTATCGTGGTCAATGATTTTCTTCACTTTTGCAGCATTTTCATCGCTGCACTCTGAGGAGGGTCTTCCTGTTCTTGGAAGATCAGCAACATAGGAACGGCCACACTTAAACTGCCTAGAACAGTTTTTTCAGAAGCATACGAAGGACAGAATTCCTGAAACACTGGTTCCATGTCCCTGTGTATTTCTGTAGGTGTTTTTCCCTGCAACATCAAGAATTTATCACAGTTCTGGCCGCTAATTTCTCCATTGTTCTGACAAATCGTTATAGTAGCAGATCCAGTCAATAAGGTGTGTTGTGCCATGCACCATACCGGGTAAACCCATCAAGAAGGGAAATTGATACTTCTCAAGTCCAGTACAAATTGAATGAGCTACATGTGTGTAAAATTTCAACTTTCTCCTCCTACTTCTTCATAGTCAGGGTAAAGACTTATGACAAGCCCCTTGAATACAGAAAAAGGATACATAAATGGAATGGATGTATAAAGACAATAATAATGAGAAAGATATATAAAGAAAGAGAGGTGGAACAAAATAGGGGAAGCAAGAAAATGTGAAAGAGAGTAATGTATAGAGAAGCCTGCATAAAAGTATGCAATGCATTCAAACCTTGAGGTTTAAGGTATCTAATAAGGAAAATTAATGTTTTTTTTAGCTTAAACCAGTGTCAGTCTCAGTGGAGCAGGAGACAATGCCAACAACTCTATCAACCTTACTCTATTTTCCAGAACTTCTGAAATGGTTGGTAAATGGAGAGCCAGTTATTGGAAATGTCATTGAGGTGTTGGTAGAAGCAGACATGGAATTCAAGGCCAACGCCTCGATGTATTTCATATAGTATTGGTTGCAAAATGTTACTTGACTTGCAGGTGAACCCCTCTTTTATTCCAAAAATTGATTTTGAGAGAGCCACTGAACATATGAGTCATGTTCAAATGAAACCGGACCAAACTGCAACAAGTGAACATACGTACGATGCGCATGATGACGTCACTTCTGGTGTAAACAGCACATGCCAACCATCAAGTTTGCCAAATTTTATTATCCTCCGACACATAGTTTCCTCAGTAGACTGTTGAAAACATGGCGGATGTGATACGGAATCTGCCCAGATTTGATCAGTGAACGAGCGATTCGGTTTCTCACAGCTGAAGGATGTTGACCAGTTGACATTCATCGCAGAATGCAGGCAGTGCTCTTTGTCCTTGATATAGGCCTTTTGATTGTATTATGGGTTTTGTTTGTTTTTGTCCTGGTGCGGTCACTGAGCCATTACTTATATATGTTTATCACCTATTGACCTTGAACAGCTACAGCTTTGATTTATTTATTTCTCTTGACTAGAAGGAAAGTTATCTTATCATAATGATGATGATAAGCTATTTTAATGCCATGTCCATTAATTGCAACATAAGTTATGATGAAAACTAGGCATCAAATGATGAAAAAATGTTACGAAAGACAGTCAAATCAAATCATTAAATAACAAAACAGTTACATAAAAATGTGGGTTTATTTTCCTGGTGTATAAAAAAAAAAGCTACAACAATAAATAGTACCAGGTTTAACAATATACGGTAATTTGCAGTATACGTGAAGAATACATTTTGGCATACAGTGGTGTGAGTAAATCAAATAATCTGATCACGTTGCCAATTAAACTTTAATGTATGACACAATTGCATTATTTGCTCGTGTTACAGATAATAAAATGCAAAACATTTATTTTTTGTCATATTATAAATTTAAACTGAATGAGACAATTACATTCTTTAGTAATGTTACTGATAAAACTAAAATGTATGATACAATAAAATTATTTGATCATGTTTAGATCATGTTTAAATATATGATACAATAAAATTATTTGGTCAATTACAGATAAAGTCTAAATGCATTCTACAACAAAATTATTTGGTCATGTTACAAATGTTTAAATGTACTATACAAAAACATTATTTAGTCATGTTACAGAATTTAAATGTCATATTACTGATAAAATTTGAATGCGTAACAGAATAAAATTATTTTAACATGGTACAGACAAAATTGTAAATGTATTATACAGTAACATTCTCTGCAGTGGGACCAATAATGTTTAAAATGTATGATACAATAATATTGCCATGTTATCCTTGACCTTTGAGGGATCAAAGACACAATGAAGCTGACAACAGTCAGCAATACATAACCGGCTGCTTTTGTCAGGTTCAGTGAACTGCTATTCAGCATCCGAGTAGTGGCCCAGAATGAGGCTACATCTGTGCAATATAGTCAAGACAATAGAGATCAAAGAGGGAAGACAAATCTGGTTAAAAATATGTGCCATGCTGAAGCTGAGTGTCTTAGACAGAAAGGTACATATATCACAGCCTTGCAGTAAACTACAACACAATGAAAGAAAGTCTCCTTTTCAAGACGAGTGAAGAAAAACTGGCAATGCAAACGCATATTAAATAAAATTGTCACACATTATTGCTGATGAATGAAATATACAAAACTATATTTTCATTTTATCTATGATATTTGACATGTTGATACAATAATCTTTTTTTTAATTTATAGCTAAAATTTGACCCATATGAGGTGTGTTAAAAAAGGATCAAACCTAATTTTTTTTCCTCGGTAACAAATGAAGCTTAGGTGTTTTCCTTTGATAGGGAGGTATAGGGGACTGTCATGAGCATATATTTATTTTTTCCAGCCTGCAGATTATGTCAGTTGCTGGCAGTCATCCTTTCAATGTTGGGTGTAGTGAGCACCCGTCAGGTTTTCATTCACCATAAAATGATGGAAAGAATTGAGCAGCAATATTGCATCAAATTTTGCCAAAAGTTAGGCGATACCCAAGTAGAAACTATTTGGAAAATTAAACAAACTTTCAGTGATGCCACAAATTCCACATTATTAAGGAGTGGTACAATCACTTCAAAGATGACCGCACATAGATGGTGAGCGGATCACGTTCTAGTAGGCCCTCAGCACGCCGAAATGATGAAGTCATTGACCAAGTACAAACCTTGATCTTACAGAACAGTCATGTCACTATCTGAGAACTTGCGGATGAGGTGGGGATAGGCATTAGTTTGGTACATTCCATTTTGAGTGAGGATTTGGTTATACAAAGAGTGTGCGCGAAATTGAAGCTGCTAACGATAGTGCAGAAGCAATCCCATCTGGAAGTCTCATAGGAAACCGTGACCCCAACTTCCTGAACACTTGGTGATAAGTCATAGGTTTATGGGTATGACTCGGAAACCAAGCTGCAGTCATCACAGTGAAGACATGAAAAAGCGATGTAGGTGCACAGTAATGTCAAAGTCATGTGACCATTTTCTTTGACTCCCGTGGGGTTGTGCATCATGAGTTAACACCACAAGGTCAAAATATTACCAAAGAGTACTACCTGGAGGTCATTCACAGCTTTTGTGATATTGTTCGATGCAAATGACTGGACTTGTGGACAATAGGAACTTAGTAGCTCCATCATGACAATACAACTGCCCATTATTCGCATGTGATTCAGACTTTCTTGATCAAACACAACATTCCTCTGGTTTACCAGGCTCCCTTTCTCTCAACATGGCTCCTTGCTATGTTTGACTGTTTCCCAAGCTGAAAATTCTGCTGAAAGTGACTCTATTTCAGTCATGAGAAGACATTATGTGGAATGTACTACACCTGTACTCCATTTCCAAAAAGGCCTTCCTGAAATGCTTCCAACAATGGCAGAACGGATAGGAGAAGTGTGTGGAGTCCCAAGGAGAGTACTTTGAAGTGGATTAGGGTTTCAAACCTTCAGGTGAATAATTGTATTTTTCCAGCCCAAAAGTCAGATAATTTTTGAACATACTTTGTATGTATAAAATTACTACCATATTATTGCTGACATTTGAAATGTACGATACCATATAATTATTTGTCATGACAACAATAAAACTGAAATGAACAATACTAGAAAATTATCTGGTGTTGGAGCCACCATAACTTCCTATGCAATACTTTTTAAAAATGGTATAGCTAGCATTTTAAATGTACTATACAATATCGTTGATATTTGAATACAATAATATTGTCATGCTATTGTTGACATTCAACATGTCTATTCATTAATACTGTAATGTAACTGTTGATATATGATAAGTCAATACAATATTATCATACTATCGCTGACATCTGACATACAATAAAATGTTCATGTTATTGCTTCCATAATAATGTAATGTTATTGATGAAATCTGACATAGTGACAAAATAATATTGTCAATAAAACTGAAATGTATGTTACAATAAAAATTATCCATCATGGCATGAATAAAATCAAAATTTTTAATGCAATTATATTTTAATATTATTGAAAGAAAATAATATTATCATGTTATTGTTGATATTTGAAATTGACAATAAAGTAAAACTGGTACATGTTAGTCAGTTAATTACACAGAAACAATCAGGCTGAGAGGAATACCACTGGAAAAGGTAGAGGTATTTACATACCTAGGAAGTATCATCAACAAGGAAGGAGGGACAGATGAGGATATTAAAAACAAGAATACAAAAACCAAGAGTTGCATTCAGAATGTTGAAATTCATATGGAACTCCAAAGAAATAAGAAGGAATAAAAAATTAGGATTTTCAATTCAAATGTGAAGCCAGTCCTGCCTTATAGAGCGGAAACCTGGAGGATGACAAAAGGCAATGACAGGAGACTGCAAGGTTTTGTCAACAGATGCCTGAGCCTGAGAAAGATTCTTGGTATAAAATGGTTAGTCAAAGTTACAAACGAAAGACTGTGGGAGAGAGCGGGACAAGGTAAATTGGAACAGGAAACCTTAGGAAGAAAGTAGAGATGGATGGGTCGTACATTAAGAAAGCACCAGGCTAGTATCACCAGACAATCCCTGTTATGGCATTCTCAGGGAAGGAGAGGCATAGGCAGACCAAGGAATACATGAGACGGGATCTGGAGGCGGAAGTTAAGAAAACAGGAAAAAGCTGGAATTAAGTGAAAAAGATTGCACAGGACAGAGCTGCTTGGTGAGTGTTGGTTGATGGTCTATGCACCCCTGAGTGATAGAAGGTGAAAGAGAGAAATGTTGAACAGCAGAGGCGAATGCACACACCCTTGTCTCTCACACAAGTTGTGATTTCAAAAGCATCTGTGACACCCTGCGTTGTTCTTACGACATTTATACTCGTGCGATACAGTGCTCTTACATTATCAAATAGCTGGTTGTGTCACATGTTATCACTGATATTTTAAATACATGATACAAAATTATTATTTGTCACATAAATTTTGAAATTTAAAATGCTTTATACCAGATTCTTCCAACCACACCTAGATTGCGGCCCATGGTATTTTGATAGCCTAACCTCTATCACTGACTTGACATAGCCACTTCTCTTTTGCCATGGCGTGTACAGGTCTTCTTTTCTTATTCCTGCGGTTTATAGTTTCTAAAGGATGTGCCTCCCTTTCTAGTATAGGGTGCGGGAACAAAGAGTAAAGAGGTGAATCATACTGATCCCCACCTCACATTCTCGTTCATGCTCCTGGAAACAGGCTGTGTCCCAGTAGTCGCGGTGGAAATCCACACTATAATTCTCATAGTTGTGAGATTATTGAGAAGTCTTACATTACATTACAGCCAGGATGGCTCAGATGATCTTCTCATGTGCGCTTCAAGATATAAGAAGAGCCACTGTAAAATGCTACCAAAGAAATCTCTTCAACTCAACTCAGTCCAAGATGCTTAAAGAAATAACCATGTGGTATAGAGGTCTTAATTTTATTGTGACATAGTTTCCACAGAACAGGGTTACCAGCCCCTTGCTAAACTCTTCTTGTTCCCTTCTTAATAACCGTCTCGGGTAGAAGACTCCAACTCAAGGCATTGCACACCCAGTCGTGCACACAGGTTAAAATCATATAGAGAGTGGAACAGTCTTTTGTGTTTGAAAGAAAGTTCTATAAAATACAACCATGTACAATACATGAATTAAAGAATGATGCACCACAGTGCCTATACCCATCATTGTGACCTTTCTTAACTTTTTTTTCTCAAGTGTTCCCATAAGACTCTTGAATCTTTGCATAATTATTTCTGTACCATCTCTCTTTACATTATTTGTTCCTACCAATACCACAATATGACTGTTTGCTCTGTCATCTATCCTCTTTATTCTCCCCTCTATGTCCTCAATTTTTGCTCTTATATCCATTTGTTCAAATATTTTATGTTGTTTAGACAAATGTCTGCCAACCTCCCTCACCATTGAATCCCCTACTAATAACACTGAACCCTCACCTATATTTACATGCTTCTCTGCAATGCTAATGGACCAATGTCAACATGAAGTCAAATTAATGGCTCAAGGCAGCATGAAGTCAAGTTATGAACCAAGGGTTGCATGAAATCAAGTTAATGTACAGGGGACGGCATGGGCTAGTGGTTAAGTGATGCGGCTCACAAGCTGAAGGTGCTGGGTTTGATCCTCATCACAGCATAACCTGTTACCGCGGGGAAGTAAACCCTTAGAAAATGCAGGGGGAAGCAGAGCCTAACATAACATGCATGACGAAATTGGATGCACTGAGCTGACAGGCGCAAAATAAAACATAGTGCAATGCACACCGCCTTGGGGAACAGAGAAATAAAGCTTGCGTCAAAATGAAAAATAATAATAATTAACAACTAATTTTTTTCATGTTTATGTACGAAGGGTTCAATTTATTTGACTTAGGGATGCATAAAGTCAAATTAATAAACCAAGCACAAAGACCAGTTAAAGAACCAAAGCGGTATATAGTTCTGCAAAAAAAAATTCAATGAAACTGACAACGTTGTTGAATTGGATTTAATTTTTCTTGACCTGGACCTTATCAAGATAATCAATTACTGGACTTTCGTTATCATTTTACATGATTCAAATTTGACCTGATGGAGGATTTCTTTACACGAGGCAGCCATTCTTGCCATAACTCGCTACTGCTAGTTTTTCTGATCTCCTGATCTTCTTGACTGATCATTTTAACCCTCTGAATAATAGACTTCCCCATGGCTCCAACATGCTGTAGAGAGGTATCCTCATTAATGTTGTCCACATGTATATTTTCTTTTTGAAGGAAATGCTGCGTAAATCCCCAGTTGTCTGTCTGCAATATCATTGGATGATGGAATGACTGTCCCCGAGGTGGAACAGGAGGTCGAAAAGACGTTTTGAGGAACTCATTATTTTCCTTTAGTCTGTAGAACAAAGAGAATCTACATTATTCTCTCTCTCTCACACACACACAAACACCACTTGCCTGCTCCCTCCCCCCGAGATCATAGATTTGATCAATAAAGTGACATTTACTGGCTAATGAATCTGGTTTTCTTTACAAGGAGTTACAAGGATATGAAAATCAGTAGCTAACATGATAAGATTCTGTAATGTTATTGAAAGCAATGTCGATTTTGTGGAGGACTCAGCTACAAATGCATCTCTCCTGCATTTCCAAAATATGAAGAAAAATAATAGATAACTGTCAATTAAACATAGAAGAAATATATGCATCTATTGTCAGACATGTTTAAATGGAAGCACAAGAACCAGATCTACAGATGTTAAATATACAGAATTATATTGTGGTGATAAATTTTGAAATTTAGTGATATAAAAAAGTTTCCTGTTTAAAAAGTGCAGCATACAAATTAAAAATAGTTTTTCAGTATAACTTACTTGAATAATTGTGAATAATTGTTTTCCCCCAACAAAATAAAAGAACAGATCTTGGCTTACTGATCAACATCTTTGATGATTGCTTGCCAACAAAAATAGCGTCCTACTTATCTACTTATAAGACCATAAACAATGAAATACACTGCTAAGAACACATTTGACTTAAACTTTGATACCTATTTTATTTAAATGAGTAAAACAAATTCAGAATTAATTGTGTGTATTCTTCATCTTCTTGTAATTGCATCTATGATGTTTACATTGTAAGACAAGTTCGTGTGATGAATTCTCTATCTATCTATCTTGAGTCCACTCATGTCGTTAGACGTCGTGGGGAGGTGCGACCTACTTTGTTTCATATTTTTTTTGTCTAGTGAAAATCCACTGGTGACTTGCCAGGTCAATCCCAACATCTGTTAGCCCCTGGAATATACGATCGCCTATTTTTGAGATAGGTGAAGGTGTAAATAAGAGCAAGGTAGACCCGCAGCCTGTCATCTAAGCGGCTCTGCTAACCACATAACCAAGAACTGTTGTTATGGTCACACAGTCTCCTTTTTTGCAACATATTCGCTGTGGGGCGAGAATCCCTAGAATAATTTGAGTAGATTTATAACTTGAATTTTGCCCGAGCAGCAGCCATTAGGCATACTCTTTTCGTTTACCAACTGCTAAGGTATTTTTAACGTGCATGTCACTGCACAAGGGTGTCTGATCTCACTACTCAAAGATCAGGGTAAATATTTACCAGATGATCCACATGAAAAAATCCAGGTGTCTCCACCGGGATTTGATCCTGCGACCTCCAGCACCCAAGGCAAACACCTTACCTCAAGACCACTGGGTCCCCTTGTGATGAATTCAACCGTTGTTTAGAGCTCTTCTTTAGCTCCGTACAGTTTTGAGTTTAGTGTTAAATTGTTGGGCCATTAGATCTTCCTTAATGGGTCATAAAGAGCACAATCCTTTAAGACATGCTCAGCAGTCTGTTTAGTCTACATAATTTTGTATATGAGTTGCTAGCGTTTACAGAAAAATATGAAAATAACGTTTGCATGTTGAGCTTACTCTTATTATATAATTAAATTGTTCTGTTATGTTCCTAAAATTTTACTTAAATGCATTCCAAGCATACCCATAGGTGCTCAGTCAGCATGTTGATATTGATGATCCTTGAAGGTCTTTGATTGTATCTTTGATAGTACACACTTAAGCTCCTTCATCTAAGTTTTCAAGTCCGCTATAACATTGTTTGATATCAAAGATCTGCAGTCTTTGAATTGCTGATTTATCTATTGTGGTATCATCATCTAGCAGGCAGTAATTGATATCCTATCCTATCCACATCTAATGTACCAATAATTTGTGCCTGTGAAGCCATGATGTCAGCTCTTTCATTGCCCTGGACCCCAGAATGACCTGGGAACTAGATCTACACCAGCCCGTACAGATTTGATGCCTCTACATTTGCCATCCACTCATGTCGTAAATAGGACTTCTGTACCTTTCAAAGTAAGGATTGGGGGTCTGAAATGATGACTGCCTCTGATAAATAGCCATCTCAGAGCTGCAGTTGCTGTTTCCATTGCCATTCTTGAACTGGAGGTTTCTGTTCTGTATGCTCTATTCTGCTCAGTGACGACCTGCCCTCTAGCCAAGAAGCCTCCAACTAGATATCTCATTATGTAATACTGATCCACCAGTATATATGATGGTATCACTGTACTGCATGTTGTCTTTTATCAGATTGCTCGAGCTTTACCTTCTCAATGCACGACTCTCTGCATTCCTTGACTAGGGTTATGATAACTATGACATTCTATCGCCAGTGTGGATCCATTCCTCTCCCTTGACTATCGTCTCAACTGTGGTCACATCTCCCATTGTTCTCTTTGCCTGTGCCATTCATGATGCTCTCTCTTGATTCTTGATGTCTGAGGTATTATTGTGCAGTGGGGGCTCCATGTTTATGGCAACCCGCATATAGGCTTTGGCATGTGCCAATTTATAACTAGATATCACACAAGATTGGGGTATTCCTAGTGTATTGCAGAACCAGTTGCATTCTCTCATTCTGGACACTTCCCAGCCGCTCACATGGTAATGTGAGGATGCCTAGTCCGTAATCAACAACTGACAGTACAAGCTGACAGTATATGATGAAAAGCAGTTGTTGTTCCAAGTTTGACGCCGCCCTGATCTTGAGTAATCCCAGACCTTGCTTGCATCTTTGTATGGTCTGGTCCACATCATTATGAGAGGCTACAATCAAAAGTTAACCCAAGGCATTTCAACCTGTCATAACTGTCAATGGTAAATCCATCCAAGGTAACATCCTCGACGTCAGCCTTCACTGCAGAGTTGTTTAAGTAAAACCACACCATGCAGACCTTGTTAGGATTAATCTGGGAGCTGGAATTTGCACACCACTGTGAGATTGCCTGCAAGGTCTTCTGGATGTCTTTGATCATCTCATGCCTATCTGAGGCAGTCCTGTATGTAGAATGTCATCTGCAAATGTTAGTGTTTCCCTGGTCCTATGGGTTGAATGTTGGATAACTTCTTTGTGTAAATATTGAACATCACTGGTGAGAGTGGAGAACCTTGCAGCAATCTTGGGCATATTCGCCTCGGCTCTGATGTCTAAGATCCAAAGTGGAGTTTAACTGTTCTCTCCATCAAGGCAGATAATATCTAACATACCAGCCATGGATTGATTAAAATTAAATGGTTGCTTTTGTATATTCTTTCTTTTTTCTTTCTTATCACTTTTTGTCATGCTTGTACTTTTCAGCGTCAGCTTACGAAGAGGTTTCTTGACCAGGCCCCAGTATGTGTGTCGTACATAGGGAGCTTTACTGCTTCTGTTATTTCTACTATCCATCTTTTACGTCGTCGGCCCATGGCTTTGTATCCATTATATCTGTATAGCATTGCTTTTTTAGGGATACTATTTGGGATACTATGTTATTTTGTGTATTATGTGCATAATTAGTTATGCTTTATAAATTTGCTTAAGAAAATGAAAATGGTGCTGTTGAACTTCCAGTAGTCTTGAATGTGCTCTAAGGCAATGCTTCCCAAAGTGGTGGCATGAGTGGTCCTCAAGTCATCAGTTGCAGTTCCACAAAGGGTTCAAGGAAAATAACTATTAAAACTTTTTTTTTAAAACCCCAAAAAATCAGTTGCAGCAACAAAAAAAACCAAAAAAAACTTTTGTATGTAATCATTAAATGAGAATGGAGTAATATGATTGGCAAAGAATGAATTTAAATAAAGTAAATACAAATTTAAGATGATTAAAAAAGAACAATAATAAATAGATTTGTCACCAGTTCTTGTTGCAATGGATAAATCCCTGCTGTTCTGTCACACTGAAAACTTTGGGAAGCACTGCTCTAAGGTACAAAAATATTGGGGACTCTGTCTTAGAGCATGCCTGACAGGTTATACTAATACTATTCTTTGCCCCCCTTCAGGCCTGGTAACACACAATCAGTCATCTACTAAAAAATTATTAACAATTTGAGAGCTTATATAATAAAGTTTTTAACACTCCATCACTCATGACAGCGTCTGCTAATGAACATTTCTTTTCTGATTTGTAAAACAAAGCCCTTCTGGTGGTGGAGAGTGTGTGTGTTTTTCTAATGGCTGTGTATATTTTGGGATATACTTATCCTTTCTTTTTTTATTTGTAAAACAAAGTTCTGCTGATGGTGGGAGTTCACATGTTTTAATTTTACTGCATTTGCTCAACCTAGTGTAAATATTAATATTTACTTTCAGCATATGTACATGTGTTACCAGGCCTCAAAATGGTAGCACAGAATAGTAACACTGCAACTAGCCAAGCATGTCATAATAGGTGACTAAGGTGGTTTAGAGATGTGGTTGGATACCCCACCATGAAACAAAAATACAACATCTACACTCTAGGATATAAGAGGGAATGACTCATTTATGATGAGAGCCACTCACATGAGACCACTAAGGAGGATTGAACATGGGGCTAGTTAACCCCATCCTGTAGAAAATGTATGCCTTAAAGGAAGAAAAAACACTACATACTATGGTAGAAGTGAAACAACTACGACAAGACACTTCCAACAATAAAGAAAAATACACAGGAGCGTACTAAAATGGAATAGCTTACTTCTGTGAAGCACTGCCAAGAATAGTTCTCTGTCTAGCACTGTTGAAAGATTCATTCATCCGTCGCTCTGTGAGCAGAGATTTGCCCTGGGCAAGCATATTAATTGTCCTTCCTAGCAGCACCTTAGCAGTACTGCCATTGTGATCTGTTTGTGAAAGGACACAAGTAGCAACAAAATCAATAACAATTATTTAAATGATTAGTATGTCCGAAATGACCTATCAGTTCTAACTAAAAGCTCCCAAAGCATGTGCTCACATAGTCTCAGACAGAAACAATCCAACTACTGCCAGCTTTTTCCTGGTGACTGTTCTTATGAATAGTCTAGAATACTTTGGGTAGATTAAGTATGTAAGCCATGAGCAGTAATTAATCCAGAGGAAAGAAAACTCTTACTTCAAACCACCTGCTGCCCGGTAGGTAGATAAGGGACAGTCAGAGGCTAGAGAGAATTGATATAAATCAAAAGATATGCTGAAAGCAGATGTGAAGGGCCAAATGGCTCAGATGGTGCAGTCCAGCAGTAACATGTGACACCCAAAAAAAAAATAATAAAAAAAGATAATGAAAGAAATTGGTGAATGAAGAAAAAGAAGGACGATTTACGTCTGGTCAGGCACAACATACTGATCAGACATGTTAGTCAGGGTCAGGCAAAATATACTGGCCAAGACCCTCACCTCAGCTTCCTAAAAGCCCTCCCTAGAAATAGGCTGTTTTTATGGTAGCCTGGCTAACAGGCTGAGGGATCGACGTGATCCCCGTAGTGGTGAGGGACATGCAGTTGAAGCCAAGCATAGCTCAACCACCTGGAGGACATCGGTCCAGCTTCATCAGCACGCTTGATATGTGAGGAAACCTACAGCAACCCATCAGTTATTGTCTATTTTAGGGCGCACAAAAGAGTAAACCCACTCATTGTGTACATTCAAAACAACAACAAGAAAAAGAAGAATCTTCTTCTTAAGTTCGCTCAATGATTTTTACACCATCAGATGAGTTCCTGTGATGATCATGACTTGTCTGAAGTTTCTATTTAGATAGCTCTGCACAACTTTTAGTTTAGTGTCATTTGATCAGTGAGTCTTCCCCAACTGGCTATACAGAGGAAGGGTCTTGTAAAACATGCTTTGTCGTTTGTTTGCTCAGTCCACTTGTGCACAGTGGTAAAGCAGGCAGGCAAAGTCTCTACATGTGTTCATTTAGTCCTTTATGCATTGTCCTGAATTTAAGAATGATGATGTCTCTTGCGATCAAGAGTGTGGTAGTTGTTGCTGGGTTGGTTTTGATCTCTTCTAACAGCCTGGATAGCTGTCTTTTTCTTAAAGTATGTTATTTCATTGTTTTCTTGTTCGCATTCTCCTTCCTTTTTGGTAAACCTGTCTGCCTTTTCATTTCTGGATACACCACTGAAGTATGTTTTGTATACTGGCAGCTACCCTACTTAGTTCATTCTCCAGATGTAGTTTATCACCCTGGGGGGCTTGCAGTATAGATAATGCTTCTGTGAAGATGACCCCATGATGACAGTCAGAACTGATGTTCTATATGATACTAGCAGCTTGTTCTAGAACTTGAACCTCAGCTAAATTTGAGAATGGTCTGTGAGCTGGCAAATGGAGTTTAATGTTGATAAATGTACAGTCATCCACATGGGTAGATCCAATATGGAACATAATTACAGAATGGTGAGAACAATATTATAATGATATAAAAAGAAAGGGACCTAGTGGTTATAATAGATTATACAGATATAGTAAGTGAGCAATTCCAGGTAGCAGTGAAAAAGGCAAATGAAATCTTTAGTATGATAAAAAGAAATATTAAACATGGGAGCAAGGAAGTGATTGTCAAACTGTATAAAGCATTAGTTAGACTTAAATTAGAGTACTGTGTACAGGTGTGGAGTTCTTATCATAGAGGAAATTAATCATGCTGGAAAGTATACAAAGAAGAGTGACAAAGCTGATAGTGGGATTCCAGAATTACAGTTCTGAGGAAAGACTAAAAAAAACCCGTCTATAGTGTCTTGAAAAGATAAGAATTCGAGGTGACAATACAGGTTTATAAGATAATCAAAGGAATGGATAAATAATAACTATAACACGTTTTTAAAAATACAACCACCTATAAGAACAAGAGCATCGCTACAAATTAACTAAAGAAAGGTCCAGATTAGAATAGGAAATATTTTTTTAGTCAGAGAGTGATGAATATTTGGAATGCATTGCCACAAGAAGTTGTGGAGGCAATCACAATTAATGCATTTAAAAATAGATTGGATGCGCATAGCTTTTAGAGCAATGAAATGTAAAAGAAACTGGTTGTGTACAGACTCTGCAGAGTCTATAAACCAGTATGAAGACGTTGAGTTAAGTTATATAGTTTGAACAGAATTTACCAGCAGGAATAGTCCTTGTCTCACAATAGTTTTCAGATATGAGACAATGATAAAGGTGCAACCATTCTTTAAAAATTATAAGACTGTGTCCTGATATTGTAATCATTGTCATGAATCCAACAGCATTCGTGCTCTTGCCCTTCAGCTCAATACCATGTAATAGTGTATGTAAATGTTTATTGTTTGTTAGTCAGCTCTTAAAACATGTTCTCTTTTTCTCTCTCTAAGTGTGTCAGTTACCCTATTTTAGTATCTGCCTCACTTTAAGATCACCTAAAAACCCACACTTTTCTGTATCACGAATACAATCGTAATTATTGATCACCTTTTTTTTTTGTTTTGGTAGAGAGTACAAAATATGTTTTGCTACAGTTTAAAGCTGAACTGCAACATCTGCACCTTTCAGCCCAGCAGATCCATTTTTAGTCAGTCTTTTTATTCAGCTTACATCTGTGCTGCCTTTGACTGTCACAAGACTACCTTGCAAGGCAGCAGGTGGTTTTTTTTAACTTAATGTCTTTATACTGGTTTAGAAGACTCTACAGAGTCTGTATACAACCAGTTTCATTTACATTACCTTGCTTTGAAAAGCTTTGCGCATCCAATTTAAGTCAGAGCTTTATTTTCTAGCTGAATTACCACTAATGCTTATACATAGTACGAAGCGGAATTAAAAAAGTAACCTTATTTTTTTTTTCATTAACAGAAGATACCGTATCAAAGTTACTTTTTGATTCTTCCTCATTACTTCATCTATCTGGAATACTACAGCTTTAAGACACCAGAGACAGCATTTTGCTGCTTCTCCTATACAACATGACTAGGAGATGGCCTTTTGCTGCCATAGTCTGTGTGTTGTGTTCTACATGCCTTGGGAGCTTTTAGTTAGAAATGACAGCTCATTCTCAATTCCACTTCTTGTACTTCTTTGTTGTTCGCTCTCAAATAACCACATCTTTTTCCCTTATAAACTTGGCAGTCTCTCTTAGGTTTCTCTCATCGCCATACAGTTTATTTCTCAATTGGGCTGGCAAGGGTCATGATGTCATTCTCGTTCTTTCATGGAGCTGACAGCACATGTTCTGTTTGTTTTTAATTTGTTGATTTTTTAGACCTCAATTCCACTCATGTCTCCACTCATTTGAGACAAATTCATCTGAATCTGTTGTTTTTCTTGCTGTTAATAGCTTTAATCATCCGACTGTACCATGGTTGAAAAATAATATGGCAACTGTAACTTTCCAAGCAGGGAAGGAAGACTATTGTCTGGTCAGGTAAAATATACTGATCAGAAATGTTAGTCAGGGTCAGGCAAAATATACTGGCCAAGACCCTCACCTCAGCTTCCTAGTAGCCCTCCCTGGAGGAGAGGGATCAAGACGTGATCCCCGTTGTAGTGAATGACACGCAGATGAAGCCAAGCATAGCACAACTGCCTGGAAGACCCCTGTCCAGCTTCATCAACTCACTCGGGATGTGAGGAAAGCTACTGCAACACACCACTTAACATCCTTTTCAGGGCGCACTAAAGAGTAACCTACTCATTATGGGCATTCACAAACAACAACAACCTTCCAAGCATGTCATAGGAACTAAATGGTCACTAAAGAGGGTTGTGCAAGAGCGTAGCAGCCTCATCATGTAAAACCATTGCTATTGAAATCACCACTGGAAATTGTCGGATACAGGCCTCCTATAAAGGGTTCAACTGATGTGGTGATCCTATGCTGCACATGGAGCAAACAGACAAATCAATCAACAAAAACACTAACAAACAAACAGACACCAACCTTGTCCCTGATGGCCTCTTGATTTCCCTACTACAGTAATCCCATACTTCTTGCCTGAATCTTGTGCTACTACTGGCGGCAATGTGTTGAGCCCGGCATCTCCTGCCAGAGGGAGCTTCAGAACCTTGCTGATACTTGCAATTACATTCTGAAGGTTGTTCATACCATTCATGGTGCTGTCTTGCTGACCTTTGCTGTTGGAGATAATGATTTTGTTTGTAAATACAACAGATCCCAGTTGTTTTGTTGCTTGCATTTCATCACATTGCTTTTTTGCTGTTTTTCAATGATAACCATCCTCTATTTTCCTCACCACTTGAGTCACTATTTTGCCATGTTTCACCCCCAACTTTCTCAAGTCTTTTACTTTCATCCTTTTTGTTGGTACTCTGCCACCAATCGTAAATGAGTCGAAACTTTCAATGTTCTTGTCTTCTCGATCATTTCTCATTATACATTCTGCATAGATGTTGTATTGATACATTTCTGTCTTACTCCATTTTGTACTGCAAACTAATCTGATGTTTGCCTAGATACTCGGACAATGATTTGTTGATCTTGGTATAATGTTTCAAGGAGATGAATAATATGCAAAGGAAACCTCATTTCCTTCATGATTCTCCACAGATTTTGATGTTTTACCATATCGAAGGCCTTCGTGTAATCAATGAAACATGTGAAACATGTATATATACACTTACACATACATATATATCAAAAGACCCATAAATATATACATATTGGAAAAAGACATATGCACACACAGAAACATATACATTTATAAGGATATGTTTTGTTTTTTGTCTGTGACGAAAACCTTTTAGCCGCAACGCAGGTTTAGTTTTGTCTTTGTCCCAGTTGAGCCATACCTGTATATGTTTTTACTGATTTTTGACCTTCAGTACCACTACAGCTTCACTTTATTTTTAACTAGTCCATCTTATCGCTGCTACTTTTTTTTTGTTTCGTATTTCCACATTACTGTTTGTTTATACGTTTATACTATCCATTTTTATATCCTTATATGTATGTGTGTCCGCATGTGCATATATATATATATATTTGTTTTCCATATGTATAGACACATGTTTCTTAGTTCTTAGTTTAACTTTGTGTGTGTATATATATATATATATATATATATATATATAGGCATAAAAACATATAAAAGTAATGGCTAAAAAAATGTAGGATCCTGGTTGGTGCAGTCCCTAAAACATTACTTACTTATTTTTTATCGCCTATTGATCTCCAGTTCCACCGCAGCTTTGACACACACACGCACATATACACTCAAATATATATTTATGTAGTGATATGTGTTAGTGCACATACTAAAAGACAATTGTCTTTGTTTATTTTGTGATTTGTTGGGTGTTTCATTGGTTCTTTGTCTCTGATAAAGGCCTTGTAGTCATAGTGTGGGTTTAATTTTGTCCCTGCCATGGAGCAGTAAATGAGCCATACCCGTATATGTTTTATTGACGCTGGTGAGCATTAAGTTAGAATTCTGCAATTGGGACCAAAAACATTGTTTTACTGTACTACTTCTTCACTTCATCTGAAGTAAAGACCCATCATTACAGCTAGCTCCCTCACAGACAGCCTGTACCAAAACACTTGCAGATGCTTTTTCTGTAGTGGTTTCTGTAGCAATGTATTATTTATGAAGAGGTTGCTAGTCTTATGTAGATTTCTGTATTTACCAAATCCTAATCTCTGTTATAGCCAGTAGATGCTGAAGAGTTCCCATTCGATGAATAAACATTCCAATCATCTGGATTAACAGCAAAAGCAGGAGTAGAAACACAAAGCCCATGCCCAAAACACTTTCCTGAAAATGTAAACAGAGAACTAAAAACATTTGCAGTTTAAGTTTCAGTTGGAAGAAAGGCTTGTAATGCCTGGTAGTTAAACTAAAATCTTCTTCTTCTTCAAACTTGGTCATGACGGACAAAGTGATCAGTGACAATTCAACCACGGCAGCAACAAACTTTCTCCACTTCACCTGACCCACAGACATCCTTTGTATTGGTCCCCCAGCTCTCGTTCATGATTTTCATTTAAGCTTCACTAAGTATTCTTAGGTCGATCCTTTTTTGTCTTCTCTGAGAGATGCAGACAGTATTGGTGATGCGATTATGCTCTCTTCTTAGGACATGGCCTATCTAATACCAGCATCACCAATTTATGGAAGGTGTTCATATCTTTTTGGGTGCTCTTGGCAAGCAGTACTTGGTTTGTGATGGTGATCAGCTAGTGAATTCTAGGGATCTTTCTTATTATTACCTAATATAGGGATCAGAAATTCAAACTAGGGTCAGACATAGATGTCTACTATTTCCAACAACTTTTCTCATGACTAATTGTAATAGTTGCTTTTCGTAAGTGAAAATGGTGACAGCATCAGATATGTGTAACCAGATGTGATTGCATATATTTCATGTAGGATGGAGGTTGCCTGGTAGGTCCAATGCTGTGAATTGCATTTAAATAGATTTTGTGCAGAAGATTTGAGCTGTGGTCAACTTCACTTTCTTGTCCAGAATTACCTCGATCCAGTACCTGTCGCTCCCTGTGCATAGGCCATTGACAATGTATCGCCAGCACACACAATCCTCAGATACCCTTCCTGTCTCTCTCCAAGTGTAATAAAATAATCTTAGTTTTATCCAGCCTATTTTTCCTTACTTAATTTGTTGTTCCAGTGGCTGTTGTTGACTCCTTTTCCTTAGGTCTTCATTCCTCACTATGTCCTATCCCTTTTTGTCCATTATCTTTTATAGGCATCTGTTAATGATGAACTGGAGTCTTTGTTCTATGGCCTTGGTTGTTCTCCATGTTTTGGCACCATACAGTAGTACGCACTTGACACTGAAACTGAATATTTTAACTTTGGTGTGAATCTCGATTTCTCTGGATCTCCATATGTTGTTTAATTGCAGGAATGCTATTCTTGCCTTTCCAATTTTGTCCTTACATCTGCATGTGTACCTTCTGATGTGTCATTTGTGCTGTCTAAATAGATAAATGTATCCACTTCTTCCCGCAGCTTTCCCTCCAGCATGATTCGTTTTTTGTAAAAAAATGTTGAGTTTAAGGAGCTTGGTTTTTATTCATGTTAATATTCAGTTCCAATTTGGCTGATTGGTCGGTCTTTCACTTTATCAAGTTTTTCAAGCATCTGGTTCTGACTGTGTGACAAAAGTACTAGGTGATCTGCGTAGTCCAGGTTCTCCATTTTTGACAATGGTGTCAACTGAATGCCAGTTCTTTTCCTCTGAATTGATGTCTTCATTATCCAATTTATAGCCAACAAGAACAGAAAAGGTAAGAGCATATCTTTTTGCATAATCTTTGTAATGTATCTGTGGCCTTATCTGTATCTGTCATTATAGCTTCTGCTGCTTTTCCATCTGGTTCTGCCACTTTCCCTTTTTAAGTTTATAAATGGCTCTTTAAATTTCTATCTTACTTGGTAGATTGCTGCCAAAGTCCAGGTCTCCACTGCTGGTACAATGTTTGGTGCTTTTTGTGGTGAAGGTCTGTTTAGACTTTCTTTGAAAAACTCAACCCACCATTTCTGTTGTTCCTCCGATGATGTCAATACCTTGTGGCCTTATGTACCTTCTAATGTGAAAACATGCTTCCTCCAATTATCGTTTTGTTTAGCTAGAGATAGCAGAGGGTGGAAATTTTTCCTCAGGGTTTACACCTGAAGACTTTCTCATGAACAGGTAACTTGCAGGACAGTGGTTATGGACTCAGTGGTGTGGTAAACAACAGCTGACTAGAAAACTTAAATTAAACAAAAATAGTTATGTTACATAGTATCAACACCACTGCTCTCCAGGCAGACTTATAGGTGACTTGTCTCTAAGCAAATGGTATGAATACCGATAGTTCCCATACCATGCTGGTTGTATAAACTCTTTGTTTTCTCCAGCACATCTCTCTGCTAGATACACATCTGATGTGACACCTCTGAAGCCGGTGGACTGCCAGTTCATTGACTGTAGCATCATCATCTAACAAGGGAATATTGATTGATCTCAATATGTTCTCCTCATCCACATGTAATATCCTAACAATGGGTGCTTTCAAAGATGTCAGCTCTCTCAGCTCTGTTAACCCCAGTATGACCAGGACAGTAGATCCACACAAGCCCCTAATGTTTCAACGCCTCCTCCAGGATGAATCTCTCTATTCACAATTTTCAGCACCATTCTCTCAGACCAATAAGATTAGGCTGTTCAACAATAAAGTAAAATCATGTCCTACTATTTGGTTCTGAAACATGACATGTGACTAAGAGTATTACATCCAGACTGAAGACCTTTAACACTAATACAAAACCGGTCCTAGTATATGACAGATGACAGAAACATGACATCCAAATAAGAGTATTACATCCAGACTGCAGACCTTCAACATAATGTAAAATCAGTCTTAGTAAATAACAGAAACATGACATGTAACTAAGAGTATTACATCCAGACTACAGATCTTTACTAACAGATGTCTCAATCATATACTTGGTGTTACATGGTCACATACAATAATAACTTGTAGGAAAACCCAAATTAAGAAGAAAAAAAAGATTTAAAAAAACCAAAAAAAACCCATATTCTCTCATTCATCATCAAACATCCACATCAATGGTCAACGAAGTCATTTATATCCTGTCTGAAGAAATTTTAGAGGTGTCTCTTTTAGGAAAGCTGACTTATTGGACTTTGAAGCCTTTACCAAAGAACCGAAAAAAACAAAACTTCCATATAAAAAAATGTACTGTCTCATAATTAAGGTAAAAGTAATCCCATAGCAAATACTGCTGATAGAAATCACACATTTAGAGACATTAATGAGATTGAAAAGCCATTTCTCTTTCTTGCTGCCTTGTTTTCCTTAACTTTAATAGGCAGGTAACTATTTGAGAAACTCTAAAGGTTGAAATGCAATTTTTCAAACTTAGTTGCTTACTTCTCATCTATTTGTGAGGTTAAGTGTCATGGAGAGCTTTAGTTGCCTTTTTGGGTCAAGTGTATCGAGTCAGTTATTAGAAGCCTGTGTGCTTGTAGGATTCCCCTTATATCATCCATTCATCTGCTACATGGCCTTCCTCATGTCTTATAGCCAGATCTTCTTGTGTTGTAAGCATGCTGTAGGGATTGATCAGGTTGCCTTCTCATGAGATGACTGAGCCACTAAATAGTCTGTCTTGAAATGAATTCAGCATATGGGTAGTTTTCACCTATTTTTTAATTTTATCATATCTCATTTAATTTCTCCTGGTGACAACTTTTTGCATGCATTTTATTTTACACATTATAATTTTCCTATTTTCTATCTTAGATGAGAACCAAGTTTTAAAAACGGAAAATAAAAAGATGACCCATATTTCATCCATTTTCAAGGACCAGAAAAAACAAAAAACAACACAGATAGCTCAAAATATAGTTGGAAGCTTAATTTGTAAATTCGAAAATAAAAACAACAATGCATTACATGTGATAATTTATGCTTGAAATTGTATGGTAATGAGTGTAGCCTGAGACAGATCATCAGTTTTATGATGAAGATAGATGCAGTTGTGTGAGGGATACAACGTATGGTAATGTGAGAAACCTCAGACAGACAAGTTTATGAGAGAAATAGTTGTAGTTGTTTAAGAGTGAATGAAGAAAAGTAACTGAACTAAGTAAAATGGTATGAAAAAAATGACTGAAGGACTGACCTCAATTTTGTTATTTTCTTTTGGGCCGTAGTTAATAGTGAACCTTGCAGCATTTGTCAGCTGGAACATGAAGTTGACGGCCATCCACAGGAGGTTGACAATGATCAGAGCAAACGCTGAGGAGTTTCTGAGGTCTCTCAGTCCATTTGCTATATTTTTCTGAATACAGCAATACAATTTTTTGGGGAAAAAAACAATGAAGAATAAGATGGATTTAGATGTTCACTGATCCCTGAGCGGATCACAGACGCGCCCCCCCCCCCCCCCCTAACTGGAGAGGAAAGAGTAGATCTACTTCACATCATGCATATTGTTAAAGGTGACTAAAGAGAGTTGTGCATTGGATTAGAGCTAGCAAGTATTTCAAATTGCTAAATAAACCACCCTTGCAAGAGCACGGAAAGTTCTTTGGTGCAGGCTTCCGTACGGAGGCAAAACATTGAAGGAAATAAAAATCAGTTGCTCAATGCAAGCAAATATTGCAACAGTGTCAGGATAGAGACATTTTTTGTGAATCATTTAAAGTCTGACACTGTGACTTGTGCTTTAATTATATTTAAATGGGGAAACATTGTGTGTGTGTGTGTGTGTGTGTTTGTGTGTGTATATACACACACTACCAACTATATTTTTTGGCTATTCCATATCAGTTTGTGACCTACTTACGGACTTACTTTCTCGCACCTTGTCAATATTGTTATCAAGATACATTAATGATTCCACATATTGTAGAAGTAGATCTCCCAAAACAATCTGATTGTTGTTAGCTGTATTTATTCTTATAACCTTTGCTTTTGTTTCCCCTGTATAATCTTAATCAAAACTTCTGTGAACTCTCATCCTGTATACTTATTTAATCTTGCACCTGTTTGTAGTTATGGGACAGAAGAGCCACATCATCAGCAAAGTTCAGATCATCAAGTTGTTTTGACAAATTCCATTTTTATAGGTTGATATTCTTGTAAATATGTAGAACTGAAAAAAAAACACACACACCAGACAACAAACAAAAATGAACAATGATGGCTAATTTGGAGTCGCAAGGTCTATTACAAGGCAGAGATACAAGACAGGAGAATAATTCCACTCTAATAGTTTGTTTCTTTAGGTTTTATCATTACCTTTTCATCATCTGTGGGACGAATGGGCTTCAAATATTTTTTCACAAGGTCTGCCCAGAATTTCATCTCATCCTCGTTACCCTGCCATGGAATAAAGTTAAATCTAATTTTACTACATGACTACGCTTCTGACAATTTAATTGTAAAGTGAAATGCAAAATAAATCTACTTTATCTTCTTCTTCTTCATTGTCATATGTGAATCCATTTGATAATGCACAGGTATAAGTCACTAATCAATATTCTCTTAAATTATAATCATACTCCACACACCATTTACACAATCTTCTCCCTATCCTCCAAGGAGTAATCTTAAAAGTAAATGATCAAACTCCCCCCTTAGACATGTTAAATCTATCTATGAATATCAATGAACCCAACGCTGACATGGAAAAACCAGATCCAAAAAGCATCCAACAAAGCTAAAAACAAAATGGCCAAAATGAAAAATATGGTGGGCTCAATATGGCTAAGCTGATATGAGTACCCATAAGAATCTATACACAGAATATGCAAGACCAGTGCTAGAATATAGGATAGCAGCATGGTAAACAGTAACAAAATTTAACTACCAAAAATGTATAGAAGCTAAAATCAAGGTGTATATATTATTAGTGAAACTATGAGAAACGCGCCAGTAACTCCCGGGAACCTAGAGGTTATAATAGTTCATACAGGTAAGGTGAGTGAGCAAGCCCAGGTAGCAGTGAAAAAGGCAAATGTAATGTTAGATATGATATCAAGAAATATTAAACATAGGAGCAAGGAAGTAATAGTCAAACTGTATAAAGCATTAGTTAGACCTAGATTTGGAGTACTGTGTACAGGTGTGGAGTCCTTATCATAGAGGGGATATAAAGATGCTGGAAAGGATACAACAAAACTAATAGTGGGATTCCAGAATTACAGTTATGAGGAAAGACTCAGAAAAACCGACTTACAGTGTCTAGAAAAGAAAAGAATTCAAAGTGACTTATTACAGGTTTATAAGATAATCAAAGAAACGGATAAATTAGACTATAACAAGTTTTTCAAAATTCAACCACCTACAAGAACAAAAGAGCATAGCTACAAATTAACTAAAGAAAGGTCCAGATGGGATATTAGGAAATATTATTTTAGTCATATAGTGGTGAATGCTTGGAATGTCTTGTCACAGGAAATAGTGGATGCTGGGACAATTAATGCATTTAAGAATAAATTGGATGCGCATAGTTTTTAGAGCAAGGTAATGTAAATGAAATGGTTGTATACAGACTCTGTTGATTCTTCTAAACCAGTATAAAGACATTAAGTTAAATGGAATAGAGAACATCACAGGGTAGTGCTGTAGTTAGGGCACTGGTTTCCCAGTCAAGTGATCAGGGTTCAATTTCCAGTTGTTGTGCGTTTTTTTTTCCTCGCCGGACAGCAAATTTGTTTCTGTACAAGAAAAAATCTGGGAAGTAAAGGCAGCTGGAGTGATGCTGACAACATAATCCACTTTGTTGCCATGGGTAACAAAAAAATATGGGCCTAATACCATATTTCCTATACGCTGCATTGTGTTATGGGATCTTTACTTTTGAACAAAAAAACTCATATGTCAGGTGCCCCTTTACAGCTAGATTGACTTGAAGAGCGATCATTCCAGACATAAACTACAGCCCAGATTTTTTCTGTCTGCCCATGAATTCGAACCCTGCCACACTGTAATCCCAGACTAGCAAGCCAGCTCACTATTGATTAGACTATATGCTCCAAAGGAACTCAAATTTAGAAATAAAAATTATCACAAAAGATCATCTTAGGAAAGTTTACCAGCCAGAAACATGAATATATGTATATACAGATGGCTCAGCTAACAAAGTAAAATACAGTGGAGGTGGAGGGGGTTTATTAAAACCAAGGCAAATCGGGGAAACGACAGTCAGAGAAAAAATGCAGAGAGAGTGAACGTTAGTTTGTAGTCAAAGACAGACTGATTCCGACGAGATTTCAACCTACAGTAGTTGACAATAGAATTGCATCCTCAGTTCGCAGAAGAAAGCTAATACAGATTTTGTCAAAGTTATTAGAATTTGTCAGAGCCATCGTAGATCTGACATAAGCAGTCTAGATTTTGACAGCTACCACGCTATAGAGGAGTGTAGCCCTTCTTCAAGATTTAGATCGGCTAAGAGATATAATTTCACCAGATTATTAACAGCCAGCGACAGACACTTGGACAACCTTCACCATTTTAGAGTCATTATAGATCTTACAGAAGCAGCCTAGATTTTGATATTCACCGCGCAGATCGACAGTCGTCGTAGAGGAACATGGCCAAGGTCGATTATCTAGGTTAGACATCAAATTTACTATCTGTGGTCAATACACCAAAGATTCGTCACAAAAATAGAGCAGGCCAAGTCGGAGAGTAGACTGATGACAATAATTATAGGTTTAGCTGTAGTTAGAGTTTTAGGTCGTAGATAGGAGTGTGTAGTAAGCTGTGTATGATAGCAGAGTGGAAGAGAAATTGTAAAGTGTAGGAATAAAGAATTTGTTTTTATTGTTGTGAAATAGTGTACTTAGTTTATTGAAGTGAGTGTTAGTTGAAGTGATAAATTGAAGAATGTAGAAGCAGAGAGTCAAGGAGAGGCTTCAGTCAGCCAGAAGAGCAGAACCCTGTTTCGTCTGTTACACTAACAATGGGATATTACTCCAACAACTTCCACGCAGAAGTAGAGACATTGGAGACTGTTGTTGAGCTTGTAATTCAAGATGAAGATACCAACCAAGAAAACATAGTTTTCCTGATTGATGCCTTGTCAGTAATAGCAACTCTAAAACAAAAATCTGGCAAAGATGGCGCCATAACTGGCTGCGAGTCTACATTTCTCTACTGTTTTGGATCATTATGGATGTTGCTAGACCACGGATTTGCCTGGAATTCACACTAGTCGACAACTTACACTTGTGTTCACGGAAACGTGGTGTTGTTTTTCATCTGGACTTGTTATTTCTGTTTTTTTTTGTGATTTCTTCCATCCGTTTATCCTGGTCTGGACACCGGCTGAATGGTACTACGCTTATACCTGCGACGTATTTCACGGGTTAGTTCTGCCGGTTCACCTTCACGAATTTGGCGTGTGGGAATTTTAGATGCTACTATGATGAGCTGAATACAGCTGGGGAGAGATGCCAGACCCACTCACACGCTGAGTGTTGTCCATACGACCTCTTGTGGTTATCGAAAAGGCACGACAAACTGCGTTAGATGCCATCCCACCTTTCTACCCTGCGGATTACATGTTTACGGAAAGGCTTCGGTGGTAACCCTGAGGCAAAATCTGCAACCTATGCTATCTCCAGTCGTCTCGATGAATGTCTTGCCACTGGCAAAAGGTAGCTTAGGCTCTGTGAGTGAGGTTGACAAAAGGCGCAGTTTC
Source organism: Ariolimax columbianus (assembly GCA_036924085.1). Lineage (NCBI taxonomy): Eukaryota > Metazoa > Mollusca > Gastropoda > Stylommatophora > Arionidae > Ariolimax > Ariolimax columbianus. The sequence goes on along the minus strand of JAVGWX010000014.1, from coordinate 21,059,711 downwards.
TTCCTCACTTTAATCCAAATCACCGCGCAAGTCACCATTTCAGCGGACACAGCAAGAGATACGACTGTCCACACGGCTGAACAAAGAGAGTAGTCTTCATCACTTGTGATGGACAACAACTATTATAAAACAACATAAAGATAGAGATCTTGAGAAATGCTCATACTTCCTATCATGACTCTCAGTCAGCAGAACACACTCAAGGTCTATCATTCAGTGGATTCCCTCCCACTACAATATTGAAGATAATGAAACTGTAGACAGACTAGCACATTGTGAAGGAGTTTCCCCACACAATAAACAAACCTGAGCATCATGTATATTGAGGCAAATACTTCTGAAATGAAGACAACTACGAGGCATTCATTGCAGAATTCAGGCAGTGTATGGTGACAAAAGTGTGTCAAAGATACAGTGAAGAACTGGACAACGATGTTTAAAGTAGGACGTGGGCCATCGCTTACATTCACCACACTTTTGTCCCCATACACTGCCTGCATTTTGCGATGAATGTCAACTGGTCGACATCCTTCAGCTGGTAGAAACTGAATCACTGCTCACTGATCAACTATGGACGGATTCCGTATCACACTCGCCATGTTTTCAAAGGTCTGCTGAGGAAACTATGAGTCGGAAGATAATGAAATTTTGCAAACTTGACAGCTGGTGTGTGCTGTTTACATCAGAAGGAAATGGTTTTTAAAAAATTGGAGGGGTTGAAAGTGAATAAATGTCCAGGTCAAGATGGTATTCATCCAAAATTGCTGTATGAAATTAGAGACCAACTAGCAAAACCATTGGCTATATTATGTTCTCAATCACTTACAAAAGGGATTTTTCCACGGGATTGGAAAGATGCAGGAGTGATCCCCTTATTCAAAAAAGGCAAAAAATCAGATCCAGCAAATTATAGACCGGTGAGTTTAACGTGCATAGTCTGTAAATTGTTAGTCAATAATCACAGAAAACATTGTAATGCATTTAGAAAAATTTAATCTAATTAGAAATAGTCAGCATGGGTTTAGTAGAGGGAGATCATGCTTAATAAATCTATTAGAATTCATGGAGGAGGTTACTAAAATGTTAGATAAAGGGGAGCCAGTGGATGTTATTTATCTAGACTTTGCAAAGGCCTTTGATAGAGTACCTCATAAAAGATTATTTTGAAAGTTAAAATCACATGGAATAGGTGGGGAAGTTGCCAAATGGATTTAAATTGGTTAACGGGAAGAAGGCAGAGGGTGGGCATAAATAAGGAGTGGTGTGAAGTGAAAAGTGGTGTGCCACAGGGCTCGGTTTTGGGACCAATTTTGTTCTTGATATATATAAATGATTTGGACATTGATATGGGATCCATGATTGCAAAATTTGCTGATGACACAAAACTATGCAGTAGTGTCTCCTGTAAAGCGGAAGTGGATATATTGATGTCGGATTTAGATAAAATTCGAGAATGGTCTGTAAGCTGGCAAATGGAGTTTAATGTAGATAAATGTACAGTCATCCACATGGGTAGATCCAATATGGAACATAATTACAGAATGGGCGAAAACAATATTAGAAAGATAGATAAGGAAAGGGACCTAAAGGTTATAATAGATCATACAGGAAAGGTGAGTGAGCAAGTTAAGGTAGCAGTGAAAAAGGCAAATGCAATGTTAGGTATGATAACAAGAAATATTAAACATAGTAGCAAGGAAGTGATCGTCAAACTGTATAAAGCTTTAGTTAGACCTAGATTGGAGTACTGTGTACAGGTGTGGAGTCCTTATCATAGAGGGGACATAAACATGCTAGTAAGAATACAAAAAAGAGCGACAAAGATGATAGTGGGATTCCAGAATTACAGTTATGAGGAACGACTCAGAAAAACCGGCCTACAGTGTCTCGAAGAGAGAAGAATTCGTGGTGACTTAATACAGGTTTATAAGATGATCAGAGGAATGGATAAATTAGACTATAACAAGTTTTTTAAAATACAGCCACCTACAATAACACGAGGGCATAGCTACAAGCTGACTAAAGAGAGGTCCAGATTAGATATTAGGAAATATTTTTTTAGTCAGAGAGTGGTGTCTGCTTGGAATGCATTACCAGGGGAGGTAGTGGAGGCAAGGACAGTTAATGCATTGAAGAATAAACTGGATGCGCATAGCTTTTAGAGCAAGGTGATGTAAATGTAACTGGTTGTATACAGACTCTACAGGGTCTTCTAAACCAGTATAAAGACGTTAAGTTAAGTTAAGTTAAGGGGACATGCGATTTTGACATTTCTTGTTTTGGTGAAAAATATTGATTTTTCAAATTGTTAATTTTTATTAAGTTCGATATTAATAGAATCGTTTACATATAAAATAATGCTATTTTGCAGGCATATTGACATTTAAAAATTAATAATAAACACCCTACCCCCTGTTCTAAAGTTGACCAACTTTAAAAAGATACCGAAAACTGATGATAAAACACAATGTTTGACACATAGCAACAGCTTTTTCAAAAAAGTAAAATGGGTCATATTATATATCATAATGACCGGGGTCCAAAGTTCTCTTCAGAATTTTTCATTCGAAAGCAAATGCTAGTTTTATCTAAACGATACGATACTTCAAATATAATGACTGATGCGATATTTCATTGGTTTTATTATTTTGCTATTTCTGATTGGTTGAAACAGGTATCGTCCATGGGAACAAAATAGTCGCGCGTGCGCAAAAGAGGTGTTTTCCCAAACCATCTTCGTTCCGTCCCATCATTTCCATTTCTCCATTGAGTGATTGACCATTGTGTTACTATCATTTAGAAACAGCAAACAGAATCAACATGCCAAAGAAAGGTTATATGTACGGCAAAAAACGTGCTTACCAAAAACCTAGAGGCATTCACGCTCAGAAACTAAGAGAATCTTTGAATTCAAGGTAAGTTTACTGAATTATGTTTATTTTTCACGCCACATGGTACCTTGCTTCAAATACTTCAATATTTAATTCAAAAAGAGCTCTACGCTATTCAATAAATATTTTGTGTAGATTGTGTATGTACTTATTCAGTAAGTTACTCACTGTAAGTATTCATTTAATGTTTGTTATATTACTAGAGTTACGAGTACACATTTATTACTAGCCATTCATAGTTAGAATGGCTGTGAAAATTTATGAATACATCGTGAAATTTTAGAAAGATAGGGCAGAATGTTACATGTGAGAATGTCAAACTGTCATTTATTTTGAAAATAAATTGGGATATTTGTGTTATGAGTTTATTTGTCATAGTATTTGATATTTATGGGTCATTTTCTGTATTGCAGTTCAACTGTGGATGCTGAAGTCAGTGAGGCTACAGCTGCTGTTGAAACTATAGTACCCCAAAGCGGTTCAAGAGCGGAGCAGAAGTTTGCACTATACAAGAATCTCACTGAAGGGATACTGAATCTGAACAGTGATGAGGATAGTTTAATCCATCACAGTTTTCTACATTCTCTTGTTTCCACAGTTGGATGTAGAAATTGCAGAAGCAATTATTTACAGTTGATTACAAAAAAACGAAATGGTCTTGCTGTTCTTATACAGATTCTCTGTCAAGATTGTGAGTCAGAGTGGTCAGACTGGACATCTCCACAAGTGAATAAACAGCATGACATCAACTATATGACAGTCATTGGTTGTCATGACAATGGTATGACATCAACTATAGGACAGTCATTGGTTGTCATGACAATGGTATGACATCAACTATAGGACAGTCATTGGTTGTCATGACAATGGTATTGGACATGCAAAGTTGCAGTCATTGCTGTCCACCATGAACATAAAGAACCAGATGCACCACAAATCATTTTACGAGGTATCCAAAACTGTTAGCATTGCAGTAAAGGATGCAGCAGAAGAAGCAATGTGTCAAGCAGCTCGTGTAGTTGCAGAAAGAGCAGCAGCTATAGGTCCCCTCCCAGGCCATGCCAAGAATAACACAGGGCGTCCTATCATCGTTGTGTCTTATGACGGTACATGGCAAAAACGTGGCCATTCATCACACAATGGAGTTGGTGTTGCCATTGACGTTGAAAGTGGCCTAGTTTTGGATACTCAAGTCATCATCAATTATTGCAAAATATGTGCAGTTGGTCCAAAGCCAGATTCTCCTGAGTTTATGAATTAGATACAAATGCACAAACCTCAATGCCAGCAGAATGCAGATTGTTCCTAAAATGCAATGGAGACTGTGGCAGCGAGGATTATTTTTTCAAGGTCAGTTAAAAAAAGGTCTCTGATTTATGGCACTATGCTTTGCGACGGTGATGCAAAGGCATTCAATGAAGTCCAAAATTCTAAATGCTAGGACATTGAGATAAAAAAAGAGGATTGCATCAACCACATAGCAAAAAAAATGTTTAATGCTCTTAGCAATTTGAAGAAAACAAATAAGGAGTCACTAAATCGTAAACTGACCACGTCGTCAATCGAAAAAATTACAAATGCATTTGCCAACAATTTAAAAGACAATGCCCCTGATGTTACAAAAATGAAGCTGGGAGTGTTAGCTGGGTTTTTTCATATGATGAGCACTGACAAGGCACCCAACCATAGACTTTGTCCAGAGGGTGAGTTTCATATGATGAGCACTGACAAGCCACCCAACCATAGACTTTGTCCAGAGGGTGAGTTTCATATGATGAGCACTGACAAGCCACCCAACCATAGACTTTGTCCAGAGGGTGAGAATTCCTGGTGCCACTTCCAGAGAGCTCTGAAGACAGGGTTGTGTCAAAAACATCGGCCTACATTTTCGGCAGAAGTTGGCAGACTCATCTACTCGATTGTGACAAGGTTGACAGACACAAATCTCCTCCTTCGCTGTGCAAAAATGGGCACGCAGAATGCCAATGAAAGCTTCAACTTATTGATTTGGCAGCGCTGCCCCAAAACAACATTTGCTTCACTGTCAGCGGTAGAGACGGCAACTTCCTTTGCCACTCTATCTTTTAACTGTGGTCCTGTAGGGCTAAAAATGGTAACAGACAGAATTGGACTGGAATGGAGTGTTGTAAATCACATACATGCTACTTGAATGCTGAACAAAAAATACAATGATTCAAAAAGACGAACATTGGGTGTATCAAAGTGGAAAAGGAAAAACCTTAAAAAAAGGCGTATTGGATGAGAACACCAGCATGAGTTAGCAGAAGGTGAAACATATGTTGCTGGTGTATTTAACGATTAATTGTATTTGCAAATGACTATGTATATTTTTCTTAATTAAAAAAACAATGTAAGAATGCATTTTTTTGTTATTAAACTTATTTTTATTTGCTTTCAAAGTTTAAAATTGAATTATCTCAAAATCTTTTTTCCCCATTTGTTATGTATCTGAAACCTTAAAATCTCAGCTAATATAGATGTTGGAAACATGCAATTTGGTGTGTACATTTCTAATACACTCTTGTTGTTAATCATTTAAAGAAAAGCTAGTTTGGTCAAAGATATTTTATTAAAATACATTTTTTGTGCCAAATGTTGATGTATTTTGTTGACTTTTCGTGGAGCTCAAATAGAAAAAAAATTATTTTTGAACCTTTTTCATAAAATAAATATGCCCTTTCCCTAGAACTATGCTTAACATTCATGGATCATTCATATTATTTTTAATACATATGTTGTTTTTTTTAAATTGAAGGCATTTGCAAGCAAGCATTTTTTCATGGTCACCGCAGTTATCATGGCAACCGAGTGTTTTTTTAAATTTTTTAAACCTGCAAATATATCTACATTCATAGCCTAACATTACCATTATAAAATATTTGGTCTGATTTAATTAATTTTAAAAAATATTTTCAGGGAGCATGACTCCTTAAGAAGTAACATCATCATGTGCATCGTACTTATGTTCACTTGGTGCAGTAAAGTCCAGTTTCATTTGAGCACGCCTCATACTATGATTTAATTAGAGAAGAGCAATTTGTCATCTTGAGAATGAGAATTGGACATAATGAATTCAAGAATAATATGCACAACAAAATGAGGATTGGAATAGATTACAGATCTTGTGTTATATGCGTGCAGCAGAAGCTGGCCAGGTCACATTCACTTTGTATTTTCAGATTTCTTATGTCCTCATTCTGCATTCTATCTCTCCTGGTGACACCTATGTGACTCTTCGGGGCCATACTTTTTTAGACAATTAGTTTCTTCTGTTGGGCCAAGGGTAAGGACCACGTCTGACACTGGTAACACAGAAATTGTATAAATACACTGTTTATCAGTTGTTTAGTTGTCAAACTAATATTCTCGTGTTCAAGAAGTGGTAACAACTGATAAATCACAGCGGAGACTTTGTGACATCATGTTTCAATTTCTAATTTGAACTTTCCATCTTCCATAAAATACTTTCCAGATACTTGAACTCCAGGGTTGAAATTCGGGACTCTTATCCTCCACCAGGAAGATGAAAGAGAGACTTGGTTAAAACAACATGGCGAAGGGCTAATGAAGTAGAAAGCAGGTCATGAGTCAGAGCTGAGGGACTATACAAAGGATGACCGCAGATCAATGTGAAGTGGAGTGAGTTTGTTGTTGCCCTAAAAGACTCAATCTGCATGTTGCAGCTTTGATTGATTTATTTTTACAGAAACCAGCATATGTCAGTTAGTCTGTTTTATGTGAACAAATATACAAAAACTGACACAAACATGTTAACACATAATGGTCTTCATAAGAAAGTATGACAATATAGAAGAGACTAACAACAGAAAAAACTATGTTTCCATAATTCAACTTCATGTGGCTCTTGATCTATTAACTTGAATTCATGGAGCACTTGGTCTATTATCTTGAATTCATGGAGCACTTGGTCTATTAACTTGAATTCATGGAGCACTTGGTCTGTTAACTTGAATTCTGTGGGCCCTTATCTATAAACTTTACTTCAGATGGTCTATGTCCAATTAACTTGACTTCATGTAGTCCTTGGTCAAATAAGTCAACTTCATGTGGCCTTTGATTTATAAGCTTGAATTTATGTGGCACTTGGTCTATTAACTTGACTTCAAGTGGCTCTTGTCTGTAAACTTGATATCAGGTGATCTTAGCCATTAACTAGATTTGATGCGCATAGCTTTTAGAGCAAGAAAATGTAAATGAAACTGGTTGTTTACAGACTTTGCAGAGTCTTCTAAACCAGTATAACAATGTAAAGTTAAGTTAACTCATTCACTCCCAAATATTTTGGACCTTTGAAAGCAATTTTTAAAGAAGTAAAACTCAAACACAGGATCACCTAGTAGTGATCTATTTATCTTAAAAAAAGGTTCACTGACATAGCACACACATTATATACCAAACTGTTCATAATTGCGTCCAGAATACAATGGATTACATATATTTTGCAAACGAAGGTGAACATTTGTGTATGATGGATTATAGTTGCAAAATCGTTTGTTCTTTTAAAAATTATGTAACATTTTTTTTTCCTCTTCAACACATTATTCTGCTCTAAACCAATACACAAATAACATAATGAGTTTCTATTGGTACTAATCAACAAGAGAAGATGTTTTGAAAGTTACACCTAATTTGGTGCAGTTATTTTCACAGCATTCATATTTTACTGAAGGCATGTGAAGTTGAAAATGTGCTAAAAAATAAAAGCCCCAATCAACTTCAGCATTTAGTGTTTACAAATTACTTACATCCAGAAAGAATGTTCCTGCTGTGTTCAAAATATGTATACATACATTTATATTACTGTGACTGTGCAGGATCTTGAACCTTTACTGAATTGTTGAACTGTTACTACCATTGCTTTAGAAAAATGAGGGCTCCACCCCGTCATCAATAGATTTAGTTTCACTTTCATCACTGGATTAGAACTAAGACTAGATAAAGAAATTGAAATATCGCTATCAGAACGATCAATATCTTCATCATCACTCCCGTTAGCAATAATATATTCTATCTATTACAAAGGTGTACTGTAATAACTCTATTTGGTCTGGCTAAAGAGGCATGGCCTAGATTCAAGGCTGCCCTATCTAAAATAATTTATGGTTTCCAAGTACGAAAACAAACATTTTTGTATAAAACCCAATCTAACTCTTCCGGAAATGAAAAGTACAAAATCTGGACTTTCGTCAATAACCAAAATAAAAGATTTAAAAGAACTAAAAATGGGAAAATATGTGATTTTGGGAACACAGTTGAAAAAGCCGATACACCGGCTTCTGGTCTTTTAGAACAACGGAATCTGATACATCGGCGCATGGGTGTGAATGAGTTCGCTTGGCTTCATGCAGCTCCTGGTCTATTATCCACATCAAGTAGAACTTTGTTCTTAGTGTCATGCAGTTTGGGATCAATTAACTTGTCTTCAGGGCACTCTCAGGGCAGTTTGAGACCTGTTCTGTGGGATGTAACAACAGTTAATCAAACAAGGACTTACAATAATGACTTCCCCATTTCCTAGACCGGTGTCTTTTGACCACACAGGGTCCACTAAATTGACTTCAGGTGCCTTTGGTATCTCATTCTTACCATCTGTGGCTGGCTTAAGGGTCGCTTTCACTTCCTATGTTATTGTCAATTAGAAATATTAAAACAAGTGACTAAAATAAGAATATCAAAAATACCAACTAAAAAAATCTTAGCAGTAGTAATAATATAAAACAATAAAATTCTTCTTCTTCGAATTTTTTGAAAAACTAGTTAGTTTTTCATACCATTATTGCCGTTATCATATCAGTTTAGGGAGCCACGTAGCGCAGTGGTTAGCACGCTGGCTTCGCATCTGAGTGGTCCTGGGTTCATTCCCCAGTTGAGGTGGTAATGTTTTTTTCAGACCGCAATGGCTCCCGGGTCGACCTAGCCTTAAATGGGTACCGGTTCAGTCCAGGAAGTAAAAACGGCAAGGGAGAGGAGATGGCTACCGGCCTCATATAGCCGAGCCTTTGAAATGTGAGATCGTTAACACCTCACACCCCTACGGCAGTAATGTTATGGGATACTTTACTTTACTTTACATATCAGTTTAGTTCAAATGCTATCTCCACATTGAAGATACCCTGCAATGGATCTCCTGCACGATCTTGCAATCTCTCAGGCTTTTCCCTGTTCATCTTTTGATGTTATCCTTCCCCTTATAGCATTGTTTACCTCTGGCATATTTGCCCTATATTGTTCCTTCCAGTATTGTAAGGTGTTATGTCTTTTGATGAGACAAAAATATCTGAACTGTCTGATGCAGATTATGTTCATCAATTTTCTTTACAGTCCTAATTTCTCAGTAACTTCCTGATTTGTTTTCTTTTCTCTTTTCAGCAACTGTGCTCTTTTCTGGCAATGGCAATGCAGACAGACTAGAAAAGAAGGAATCAAGACAAGAATATCCACACAGATCAATAACTTTATGAACATCTCAGAAGAACAGCAAACAAAGAAACTTGGCTCAAAAGATGAGCCATGGGAAACATAAGGACGGAGGTCTACAGACATATGGCATGCCCCAATACAAATCACAATTTGAATCAACTCATAAAAAAGGATCAAGGCACCATTTTCTGGTTAAAAACTCAGCACATCCGACTTAATAAACACCTGAACCAACCACAACGCACTTCAGAGTGCCAGCTGTGTACATACTCATACAAAACCCTTGTTCATTATCTCTTTGAGTGCTCAGCACTCAATATTAGGAAAATGCTGATTCCTTTGAGGTCAGATAAATAAAACACTTTGTATGACACTAAACAACAACTAATAAATATGTGCAGATACCATTACATGGCATTGGGCCAAAGCTCAGAAGCTGTTGAATCTTTAACAAAATCTTCAGACAAAACAAATTATTCATTCTTCTCTTTTTTTCTGTATCAAATGAGTATTGTTTCTAGAATATTCTTTCAAACGAAAGTTTTTGTTCTCTGTGAATAGTGGCATGTGCAAAGCCATAACTTGATGAGACTTCTACAACAGAATGGTTAGACTGCACTGTTAGTTGACTCTTATAAACAAGCTTTCAAGTGTGACAGAGGTTCTGTTCTCATTGCTGTCCTATGCAGTCTTCTAATCTACAGGAGTTACTCTGAACTGTTAGTCAACTCTTGCAGCATGCTACCACTGTAGTAGTGACCCAATTCTCATCTCTGTCACACACGCACATCCTTTGTGGAACAACGCAAACAGTCAATATATAATATACACAGTCTTTGCCTCGCTATGTTTAATTATGGCTGACTACTCTCATTTGCACTGGTCATTATGTTTATAGTCTTTACTTGTCTTGTGATTTGTTTGGTGTTTATGTCTGTTCCTTGTCCCTGGTGAAGACCTTGTGACCTTAATGTTGATTTTTTTGTGTTTTTGTTCTGGCACGGTAACTGAGCCATATTTGTGCATGTTTTTATCAACTGAATACATAACATCACAAAGTAATATAATTCACAATTGATATCACTTTTTGCAAACTGAAGAATCTGCTTACCTCTGGCGGATCTTTATTCGGCTTCCCAGACACAGCAGATGCTGTAGAATGTTGCTGATTTCCTTGAGGCTCATCTACAACTACAGAGATCAGTAGGTCATCTTCAAGGTCATCACTTTGTTTATTCTTCAACAGATTCTAGTAAAGGAGATCAATTACTTAATCAATAGCAGTATATGGAAGTGATTTTACAGATAAAAATCTATGGTAAAATATTAGAAAATGCAAGGGTTTCTCTTATCTTAGAAAAAAATGGAGTTTATAAGAAACAGAACAGAAATCAGGAAAAGAATTTGTGAATTGGTCAAAACTGTGTTCAGCATGAAACAACTTCTTGCATAAATATTAGCTTATGACTGTGGTTCAGTTTACATAAATATTAGCTTATGAATGTGTCTCAGTTTACATAAATATTAGCTCATGACTGTGGCTCAGTTTACATAAATATTAGCTCATGACTGTCACTCAGTTTACATAAATATTAGCTTATGGATTTGGTTCAGTTTACATAAATATTAGCTTATGGATTTGGCTCAGTTTTCCTCAAGATATGACTCCTGACTGTGATTTAGTTTACCTCAAGATTAGCTCCTGACTGTGGTTTAACTTACTTCGAGATTAACTCTTCACTTTGAATCAGCTTGCCTCAATATCAGCTCCTAACTGTGGCTAAGCTTACCTCAATATTCTTGTCAATCCTGGACAGTAGCTCTATAACTTTGTTACCCTGCCCATCATCACTTGCAGTACCTAGTAACTGTTCCTGTGCACTTGCAGCACTTTTAGGTATCAGTGTTTTCATAAGTTTGGTCAGTTCTCTGATGTGTTCTAGGAAGCAAGTAATAAGTTGCATTACAGCAATATAACACTGGGATATCACATAACTAATTCTCTAACACTTCATCACTGATAGCAATGCCTGCTCTAAAAAACCTTCAACTGATACTAATACAAGGCAGCAAGGAAAGGAACTGTTCACCCACCTTATAATAATTAGGACTTGGAACAATGAAATATCTAAGACCTCATCCCTGCCTGCCGTGTCTGTATAAATGTGAGAATACATCGCATTGGTACTAATTGAGGGTGGGGGTGGGGAAAGATTAACTTATGGTCAGGCACAACATACTTATCAAACATGTTAGTCATGGTCAGGAAAAATATATTGGCCAAGATCCTCACATAGGCTTCCTCGCAGCACTCCTTGGAAACAGGTTTTTTCATGGCAGCCTGGCTAATGGAGTGAGCGACACACATATGAAGCCAAGCATAGCACAACTGCCTGGATGACCACAGTACACCTTCATCAGCATGCTCGAGATGTGAGGAAAGCTACTGCAACCCGCTACTTAACGTCCTTTTCAGGGCGCACAAAAGAGTAACTTACTCATTGTGGACATTCGCAAACAACAGTATACTAATGGGGAGTAAGAAGAAACAGCAGGGTCAAGACTCCCACCTCACAACAGTCTGGCCAGAAAGTTAGAGATCGACACTGTAATCCTCATAGTGGTAAGCTTACCTAGGAGCCTCACATAACTGTGGTTCAGTTTACATAAATATTAGCTCATGACTGGTTCAATTTACATAAATATTAGCTTATAACTGTGACTCAGTTTACATAAATATTAGCTTATGGATTTGGTTGGTTCATTCACAGGGACCTAAGGGTTATAATACATCATACAGGTAAAGTGAGTGAGCAAGTTCAGGTAGCAGTGAAAAAGGCAAATGCAATGTTAGTTATGATAACAAGAAATATTAAACTGTATAAAGCACTAGTTAGATTAGAGTACTGTGTACAGGTGGGGAGTGCTTATCATATAGCGAATATAAACATGCTGGAAAGAATATAAAAAAAGAGCAACAAAGCTGATAGTGGGTTACAAGAATTACAGTTATGAGGAAAGAGAAAAACCAACCTACAGTGTCTAGAAGAGAGAAGAATTTGAGGTGACTTAATACAGGTTTATAAGATGATCAAAGAAACAGATAAATTAGAATATAACAAGTTTTTTTTAAATACAGCAACCCACAAGAACAAGAGGGCATAGATACAAATTAACTAAAGAGAGATCCAGATTAGATATTAAGAAATATTTTTTTAGTCAGAGTGGTGAATGCTTGTAATGCATTGCCACGGGAGGGAGTGGAGACAGGGACAATTAATGCATTTAACAATAAATTGGATGCGCATAGCTTTTAGAGCAAGGTGATGTAAATGAAACTGGTTGTATACAGACTCTGCAGTCTTCTAAACCAGAATAAAGATGTTAAGTTAAGTTATTACACTACAACTTGGAGGACTATACCACACCTTCTAAAGTACACCCCGGGATTTAATAAGAGCCACTATAACCCACCATCTAAGTAATGTCATCAAGAGTTAAATGAACTCAGTACATGTGGCGTTCACAACAACAACAACAACAATCATAAACTGAAACAAGGCAGTGAAAAAGGCAACTGTTTATCCATCTTTCAAAAATGGAGACTCAAACAATGAAGGATCTAACACCTTATTCCTCAACACAAGTGTCAGCCATTAAACTGCCTTCACCTTATACTAATACAAGGCAGTGACAGTGTTATGGGGTAGTGAAAGGAGAGCAAATAAAAGCTGTAACCTGCCGGGCATGTTATAAGAGGTGACTGAAGAGGGTTGGGCATGGGGATGGCTATCCTATTCTGTAGAAACATATAGCCATAAAAATGTCAAGAAATATATCCAAGACAGTGTTTGATGACTTCACATGTATTTGTTAAAGACCAAAGCTTCAGAGGGAGCTGAGAAGGTTTTGATTGATTGAATAAAAGGCAATGTTCACCCATCTTATAAAAATTGAGACGTCATACAATGCAGTCTCTAACACGTCATCCTCAATAGCAGTGTGTGATATGGAGTATCTTTACCTTACTCATACACAGATCAATGTGGCCCCAAAGATCAAATAACAGGCCCACTGGAGTCTTGTAAAATATATATTTAAGTATATTGTAAAAGGTAATTAAAGATGATTGTGCATAGGACTAGCAGCCTCATCATGTAAAACATATTGCTACTGAAACCCCCTCAGCTAGAGTACACAAAATGCTTTGGTGTTGACTTCTGTAAGGAACTAACTGCAGTGGCAATACTGTGCTCTGTAAGGAACAAAATTGTGACCAAAAGAATACAGTAGTACTTTGCTATACGGACATTCACTTTACAAACACCTGCACATATGAATGTCTTTAATTATAACCAGAACACTTGCAAATGAACACGAGTTTTGCTTTACTAACATATTCAGAGCATAATTTTTAAACCAACCAGTCAGTCCATGTCAAAAATTGCCAGCAGTCACCCAAAACTCTTCACATACAGAGCTGTCATCATCAGCTCTTGTAAAATCGTGTAACAGATCCCTGTGGAGCAGTAGAGATTGGGGCTGGGGACTTATTCTTTGAAAACCAAAAATTGTCCAAGAAAGTATGTATCAAAGCAAAGTCAAACTAGGTTCACAATAACAGTGCCAGGGCGAAGTGAATTAGAAATGTGAGACAGAAGTGAGAGAGAGGCAGTTAAGCTACTATGAGTTGGAACTTGTTGTCTAGATTGGAGGTTGTGCCTTTAGACTCACATTCTTTTTAGTGGAATAAAATTTGGTAGGGGTTTTAGCGACAAGGAATGGCACGCCAGGCTATCATACTTGGTATGACAAGTACACTTATAAGTCAATGGGATTTAAGATGGGAGTAGTCAGGATAAGATTGATGGTTGGCCAGTCGGCTGGGAAGGAACAGTTGGCTGCCATCTTTGTTTTGGGCAGGGCTAAAAATGGGTCTTTATAAGAGAGAGAACATGGGATTTTGGGCATTCGAGAGCTGATCTAGAAGGATCTGATTATTCTCCGGGGGCCATTCCATTTGTGTCTATTGGAATGAATGATGGCCCTTCTATGATCAACGAGATGAAAAGAAAATCTGATCACATTGAATGAGAAGGTTTACCTGTATAAAGGCTTGTGGAACAAAAAAGGGTTCCGGTGAAATCTTGGGATGTAATTCTGAAAGCTTGTGGTACGAAAAGAGTTCTGGTGAAATTCTGGGATATAATCCAGAAGGCTTGTTAGGTGAAAAGGGTTATGGTGAAATCTTGGGATATAATCCTGAAGGCTCATGGTATGAAAAGAGTGCTGGTGAAATTCTGGGATATAATCAGAAGGCTCATGGTACAAAAAGGGTTCTGGTGAAATCCTGGGATATTATCTAGAAGGGACGTGGTTAAGGAAAAAGGGAGGTGAACCCTAAGAATCCTTAGGGAACACATTCTCTCAGATTGGGTGTAAGACAAGCACCAGAGGGACACGTTCTCAATGCTTGAGAACTGGTAATTGGTCCAAGAGTGAGTTGACTCTTATGTCTCCTGCAGGAGCCTATTTTAACCTATGTCATACAGAATCTTTCAGTCAACCAAACAGTGGCAGATTCATCACAGCACACTGTAGGCCTGAAGGAATGCCAGAAATCAACATCAGTGCACGGGGAAGCAAACCCTTAGAAAATGCAGGAGGAAGCAGGCCCTTACATAAAATGCATGCTGAAGTCTGATGCACTGGGCCGACAGGTGCAAAATAAAAACCCACAGTGCAACACACACCGCCTTGGGGATTAGAGAAATAAAGCGAACGCAAAAAAAAAAACATCAGCGCCAACTGCCAGAGGGCACACGAGATTACATATTATTATAGCCTCAGTTGTTATGCAGTCTATATCGAGTGACTTATTTCTAGGGGTGTTCTTTAAAGCACTTTCTAGTTCTTGAACTAATATATCAGGTTCCAGATGATCGTTGTTTCTTGGAATTTAGTCATAACATTGAATATATTAAATCCCACACCAGTTAAATTAAGAAATGAAGAACAAGAGAAAAAAGGCATTTATGTACCTTGAAAGCAGTTACATATCAGGGTGGAACAGACAAAGACATCAAAAGCGGAATGAACAAACCCAGAATAGCCTTTGCTAGCTTAAAAATGTTTGGAAGTCTTCATAGGACAACACCAAAACCAAACTAAGAATTTACAAGAGCTGGGTACTTTCTGTGTTGAAGAGTAACAGGAAATTAATGTAAAAATTGTATCTTTCCACACAACATGTCTAAAAAAGATTAATATAATTTTCTGGTTAAGCACTACAACCAAGAAGATATGCACACAATCATAACCTGCCGACAATGGAATTGTGTTGGCCCTGTCCTATAAGAGAAGCCGACACTATCACTTGAGCCACCATGGTGTAGATTCCATAGAGAGGCCAGCCTAAGACAATTTGGTGAAGAACCAAAATTCAAAATGGAATCATGAATCAGAACTAGGGCACCTTATGAAGGATGACTGCAGAATTTGTGAAGTGGAGAAATGTTTACTGATCAATGATCAAAGAGGAATTATTAAGGTATTGTTTCTTGAACGTTCTATCAAAACTTGAAGGCTATTTCACATTCAGCAAGCTTGTAGAACTGTGTGAACGGTCATAAAAACAAAGCCATGAGTTAAAAAGTATTCTATCTAAGATGAGTTTATTCTTCATTTTTACCTTCTCCTCTGTTAAATATTTTGGCCAGAAATGGTTTCTTTGGCTTATTCTTCTTTTGTTCCTCCTTCTCTTTCTTTATCCGTTCTTCTTCCTGTATCTGTTCATCTGATTTTAGCTCTCTTGTCCCCCAAGAGACATCATTCAAGTTACATATTGAATAGATGACCAACAGAAGATAGCCAGATGGGATTGTTAATAAATACATCACTCCATGCATCAGGCAAACGATTTCCTGCATATACCAGAAATGAAATTGTCAGAATAAAAAATGTTTTAAAGAAAAGGCCATCAATCATTTTATCAAATAAACACAGTCAGACCCAGATCAAAAGGCACACAAAGCTAAAAACAATCAGTCTCATTAAGCAAAGGTCTGACTGTGACATGAGTTGAAAGCAGATATAGAGGCCACATTCCTACTGTGCAGAGGTTTGTGGCAATGAAAGAGCTGACGTCTTAGCCGTGAAGACACTCATAATAGGGAATATAGATATGGTTAGGAGTGACATTTTGAAATTAATCAGTGATCACCTCTTATGATACAATTTATGATTCAGCAATCCACAGAGCGCAAGAATGGGGACTGAGAGAACAGAGCAGGAATACTTCTTCTTCTTCTCTGTCATTCGTTCTCAAACTCCCACTACCAAAGAGCTTTGCAATTATCTGTTGTAGACTGTTATCCAGGACCACTGCGTGGTGGTGTAGAAGGGTCTTGGCAGCTCTAGTTCACTTGCCCTGACGTTAGCAATCAGCTTTGGGTCGCTGATTGCTGAAACTTATGCATTGATCAACATCTTGATCCTAAGCAAGAATACATACAGCGAGCTACTTCTTTGCTATTTGCTGAAAGAGACTGGGCACCTATAGGTCTGCCCAGAGTGCACCAAAGTCAGTTATTAACAGAAGAGAACAGTTTTCACTGGAGCTAAATCAGTCAATTAATCAATAAATCCACATATTAAAAACAATAAATATACCTTTACCATAAAGCAAAAAGGCAACCAACCTGTGGATGACAGAGTCCAGCGATAACAAATATCCCAACCAACAAGACGATCACGATGACACTCGGGTGCAGGATGTTCTCTGTCGTAGCTGTTATGATGGTGCCAACCAACACAATCATCATGATGAAGGTATAAAAGACACTGAGAATGGCTGCAAAGATCAGCTGTATTTTGGAGCTGAACCAGAAACAGACAAACGTGAAGATAGCTGCTGGGATGGTTGAAAAGAGGAAGGAGTCGACAAGAGAAAGTTTAAATACCAACTTGACAGCTCCTGTAGTAGAGAACAACAAATTATCAAAGCTAATACAGAACTGTCAACAACAAAATAACATTTAAAAAATAACATAAGCAGGTGTATCTCAGAATAAAGGTTGCTTGCTCTGGCAATCACCATACAGCGTGGGAGCTAACCTTTTATTTAACCCAGGTAGAAAAAAAGGCCTAGACATTATTAGATTTCCAACCCATGTCTTCTGAAGTGGAAGACCAGTATCTTAACCATGTTCTCCTTAAACATAGTATGTGTTTACCTATGAAAGTTATAGGAAGCCCATACAAATTAAAGGACATCTGTACAAATGAATGAAATTCCATACAAATTATGGGACACATATAAATTAATGGAAACCCATAGATGTTATGGAAAACTTGTACAAATGATTGGAAACTGTACACATTTTGGGGAAATTACGAATTATATGAAACCCATAAAATTTATGAGAAAACTGCACACATTATGGGAAACCCATTAAAACCCATGTTGTGGCATGAAGTGACTATAATGTTGTGGCATGTGCACATCAAACAGCAAAATGGCATCCTCCTTGGAAATACCATTGAAGCAACGTGCTATGATTTAATTCTAGACAGTGGAAGGTTGTCTGCTCATCAACATGCTTCAAAAAATGACTGCAGTATTTGGTGACACATGTGTAGATGTCAGTACTGTCGTACTGTCAGGAAGTGGGCACGGACTGTAAAAAGTGACAATTCAGCCATGACAAATCTGCATGACAAGGCTTGCAGCGAACAACCGATCACAGCTGTAGATGTACAGCACCAAGCTCGCGTGGATGAACTGACTGGTACGAATCCATGTGTCAAGCAGAAAATCATCGCAACAATGCTTATGATTTCATCACATTATCCATGCCCTGCTTGGGTATATGAAAGTTTGTGCGAGACAGGTCCCTCTCATGCTGACACGGGATGTGAAACAATGTTGACAGCAGGTGTGTCAGGAACTTATGATGCGATAAGAAGAGGAAGGCAATGCCTTTATCCCCCTAATTGTTAATGGCAAGGAATCATGGGCACATCATTATGACCCAGAAAACAAGCACCAGTTTATGGGGTACATGCATAAGAACTCAGCAACCCCAAAAAAATTGGAGGCCGTCGTCTAGGCGGAAAAAGTGATGATGACCATCTTTCGT
Source organism: Ariolimax columbianus (assembly GCA_036924085.1). Lineage (NCBI taxonomy): Eukaryota > Metazoa > Mollusca > Gastropoda > Stylommatophora > Arionidae > Ariolimax > Ariolimax columbianus. The sequence continues at coordinate 21,041,218 of JAVGWX010000014.1, read as the reverse complement.
AGTCCCACTAAATTTTTTGGTGCACAGGAATACCATCAGCTTCGATCAATATGTGAAAAATTTTTCATATTCATGTGGGCAAGCAAGCAATTCTTCAGAATGACAATGCTCGCTCACACACGAGGGGCTGCATTGGAGTGTCTCAAGTTTGACGACATTTTACCGCACCCAGGTCTAATCTGGCACTTTGTGACTTTTTTCTCTTTCCAAAGCTGAAGGAATATCTCAAGGGACACCATTACACTTCTGATGAAGAGGTGCAAGCAGTTGTGTGTACCTGATTTTCAGAGAAGACATCTCATTTTTTTCTCGAGGGGATGCAATAATTTGTCCGACATTGGCGTCTCTGTGTGGACAGTGATGATGACTTTGTTAAAAAAATAATGACACGTCACCTAAACGCCATTCAAAGCTTTCGAAAAATATATAGCTCATGTGTAAATCTTGCACATTAATGAAATTATCTCCTCAAAGGCAAAACCTTTCAAATTGCCCTCGTATTTGGTCACCTGTACAAATTATCATAAGCCTGAACAAATTATAGGAAATAAGTACAATTTTTGAAAATCCATATAAGTTATGAGAAATTTGTACACATTATTGAAACCCATACAAATTATGTAAAACACACAAATTATGGAAAACACATGCAAGTTGACACATATGTGCATGGCTATGTACATACCAGCAATCATCATGATGATTGTCCCTGGGCCTAGAATAGTCATCAACATAAGAAGCCATTGGTAGCCAATGTACAAGATACTTATGTTGGCATTTCTTTTGGTAGTTAAGGATGCACTCCCGAGCAAGTCCAGGATGTTGGCAATTGTTGAAGGCATCCAGCGTCGCCTCTGGTTGAAGAACTCGGCGAATCCTTCTGGTGCAAATGTCCAAGCATCAGCAGCAGCTGCGTACTCAATCCTGTATCCTTGCTGCAGCAACAGAGTGCAAAGCCAGCGATCCTCACCTGTTGGGAAATTTAATCAGGAAATACAAGTCTGGAATTCTTCTACTTCATCCTCAGAAAAAAAACTATTAAAAAAAAAAGAAAACAAAAAGTTCAAGATAATCTCATAGTAAACACTCTGGGACTTCATTGTGCTAAGGAACAGCTTTTCCTTACATGAGGAAAAGCAGTTCCATTCCTCACTATCTTGCCTTCTGTAACTGTAAGCAGGTGCCCATTTACACCTGGGTGGACTAGCATGAAGAGATTAGAGATTGAGCGAAGTATGATGCCTTTACTTCAGGACACAATCACTAATGGTTTTATCACTTGGATGTCAACATGAATATATCTAAAGAAACCACTAGTTAGTCTAGTCTGAAGTATTGGTATCTCATAAAGCTTTTCAGATGATGCTAATGGCCGTATGTGCTTTCTAATGGTATGAGTACTGGTACAGGTAATGGCTGTATGTGCTTTATAATGGAATAAGTAATGGTACTGATGATGGCTGTATGAGCTTTCTCATGGTACTGTTTAAAGCCGTATATGCTTTTTAATGGTATTGATGATGGCTGTATGTGCTTTCTCTGTTCATAGTATGAACATATACTTTCTATTATTAGAATACTTTCTATTTTTCTTAGAACATATTTGGACATCAACTTTAATATATCTAAGGAAAGCAATGATTTGCTTGAATTTATTGACATTTCCATAGAGCTTGTTGTTCTTCATATGCTTTCAAGCATGAACTTGAATATATCTAAAGAATAGAATGATCAGCCTGAGGATATTGATATCTTCATAAAGCCCTTCTTACGCTTTCAGGCATGAAACTGAATATACCTAATGAAAGCAGTGAACAGCCTGAACTTATTTATTTCACCAAAAACAAAAAATATCACCATAGAACTTGTGTATGAAAGATACTAGTGATGTTCAAATGTGCTTTCTGTGTTGAGGTCTTCTAGTGACATATGTTAATACAGTCTTGCCTACAAGTTGCACCTTATAAAACACAGGATGTGGATGGCATGGGCTAGTGGTTAAGTGACACAGCTGACAATTTGAAGTGGCTGGGTTTGATCCCCATGACAGCACCGGCCAATACCCCGGGGAAGCAAACCTTCAAAAATGCAGAAGGAAGCAGACCCTTACATAAAATGCATGCTGAAGTCAGATGCACTGGGCCAACAGGTGCAAAATAAAAACATAGTGCAATGCACACCGCATGGGAAATGGAGAAATAAGGCAATCGCAATAAAAACTATAAAAAAAACAAAAAAGAAAACATTGGGTCACCAATCCTTTCTTTGTCATCCTGCATCTATATTCCCAGCAATAATACCTATTGTTAAAGTGTACTTTAAACTCGCCCTTCTCATAGCATATCCAAAAAGGCTGTCTTTGTGTATGGATATCTCTTTGTACATCCTCGGTCTTTACTGCAGTTCATGGGATTCTTAACATTCTGTAAATCCACAACATCTCTGTGGTCTCCATCAGTTCTTTTTTTTAACAGCCTTCTTTAACTTAACTTAACGTCTTTATACTGGTTTAGAAGACTGCAGTCTGTATACAACCAGTTTAATTTACATTATCTTGCTCTAAAAGCTATGCACATTCAATTTTTTCTTAAATGCATTTATTGTTCCGACCTCCACTACCTCCTGTGGCAATGCTTTACAAACATTCACCATTCTCTGACTAAAAAAAAATATTTTTCAATATCTAATCTGGACCTCTCTTTAGTTAATTTGTAGCTATTCCCTCTTGTTCTTGTGGGTGGTTGTATTTTGAAAAATTTGTTAAAGTCTAATTTATCATTTACTGCTCATATGGATTCCGTGGTGAAGTGGTTAAGCCGTCGGCCACGTGATCAGGTGGTGTGGATTTGACTCCAGAATCCGCCGTCTTTTTCACAGGTGCTTGATGTGGAGTCCCCTGCATCTCGTAGTTGCCCCCTAGTCATCTTGTCCTTGACTTGCCACTGGAGTTGGGCGGCTCGAGACAAGAGAGTGAGGATAACAAGTAGCGCAGTTAATCCTTACTAAAAATTGCGCTAGCAAATAAATTATGTCATCATCGTCTGCAATGAACGGCGGCCTTTGCCTTTGCTTGTGTGATTCTTAATTCAGTTCATGTACCATCTCTAAAATGAAGGTCGGCTTCAATAGATCTCCAATGTCCTCATGTCTCTTGCCTTAATGGTACAATGTGACAGGCTTTTCCCTTTCCATCTATGATGTTAGTCTCTCATGTAAAGCACTCTCTACCACTGACAAGTTTGCCCTCTAGCTTTCCTGTCAGAATTACTTTCAACAATGTGTTATGTATTTTGATATGACCTAAATATCAAAACTGCCTGACTCATGATTTCGTTCATCAATTCTCTTTGCACCCATAATTTCTTCAAGACTTCCTTATTTGTTTTCTTTTTTTTTCCAGAAAATATGTCTCATTCTTCTATATCCACATTTCAAAAGCATCAAGTCTCTTTTAATCTTTTGTTGAATGTGCCTGTTTCTATGCCATAAAGTAAAGATGAGTATATACATAACATATTATCACTCCTACTTTATTTTGTTGGTGACCAGTTTAGATGTCAATATATGACTCATGCTGGTGAGAACGGATTTGGTTTTCCTTATTCTCTTACAGATTTACATTTTTTTATCTCCCATTTTTTGCTATTATATTTCTAAAATTGGAAAAGCTTTTGACTTGTTCCAGTATTTGGCAATCTATTTTTCATCTGTAGGGTAGATTTTTTAATCATAAATTTAATTTTCTCAGAAAATGTTAGATATCAACACTGAGGAACATAGAAAACGATTCTTAGTATCCTTCTAATGTTATACTACAGCGGTGTTCCCATGAGTGCAATGAGCCAGGGCAGGGGTGGGCTGTTTAGTTGATAATAGTAAAGCAAACATTAATGGATGGAAGTTCATTTCAGGACGACTGATGGTTCTAAGTCTACAAGAGGAGGATAGTCAAATGGATATTGCCACTGTGTATGCACCAAACGAAGATGAGAGCACTGACATAAAAGATGAACTTTATGAGCTCCTTCAAAGGACCATTGACGATTGCCATAATGAAATACTTCTCCTTGGAGACTTCAACGCAAGAGTTGGAAACCACTATTCTAGATGGGATGGAGTAATCGGTAGGTATTGAGAAGATGTCTTAAATGACAATGGAAAATGACTGCTGAGATTCTGCAGAGAACAAAACCTTGTTATTACAAATACAAGGTTTCCACACAAGCATATCCATTGCCTACACAAGATGCGAGCCGGCCAAAAATGAAAGATCAATAATTGACTATGCGATAGTGAGGAAAACTGATTACAAGCATGTGAAGGAGGCTAGAGTGTTCAGAGGACCAGAGATAGGAAGTGGCCACTACCTAGTTAAAATAAAGAGAGAAATTGAAAAACGATATCCAGCGAGGCAATACCCATCAGCAAACATGAAACATAACACACAAGGAGAAAATAAAATGAAGGCTTACAAACTACGTGAACCAGATGTTAAGAGTCTCCAAGGGTTTATAACAACAGCAATAGGAATGATAGAGGAATCTGAAGAAGATATGGAAATTCTCTGGGTAAAATTCAAAGACATCCTCAAAGAGGCTGCAGTAGAGGCATGCAGTCAAACCAAAGAAGGATGAAAGAGAAAGAGTACACCATGGTGGACAGAAGAAGTGAAAATAATAATACGAGAAAAGAAAAAGGCATGGAAGCAATATCTAGGGGCTAGGAATACAGAAGAACAAACACAGAAATATAAAGAATATGTAAATTTTAGAACAGAAGCAAAGAAGACTGTGGTCAAGGCCAAACAGAAATCCTGGGAAGAATTTGGAGAGAAACTGGAAAATAATGCTGGAAAAAACCAGAAACTGTTCTACAGGACCTTAAAGAACATGAGGAAGGAAAAGGAAAGCCCCCTGAAATTTGTTAAAGATAAACAACGTGCGCTGTTGACTGCCCCAGAAGAGGTAATGAACAGATGGAAAGAATATTTCTCAGATCTTCTTGGAGTGGAGGAACATCAAGCTCTGGAAGGAACAGTTCCAATTCAAGAAGAGGGAGCCATGGAGGGGAACGATAATATCACAATGGAAGAACTAAAGGCAGCATTGGAGAAAATTAAGATTGGTAAAGCAGCAGGACATGATGGTATAACACCATAAATGGTTAAATACATGGGAATGGCAGGAGAGATACTATTCATGAAGATTCTCAAGGCAGCTTAGTGCCAGAAGAAGATACCAAGAGATTGGAAGGTTGCCAAAATAATACCAATATTTAAAAAGGGTGACAATCGACAATGTGAAAATCACAGAGGTATTTCCCTTCTCAGTGTCCCTGGGAAAGTCTACTTTAGGATTCTAGAACGGCAATCAAGAGGTCCAGCAGAGCCAAATATGGATGAAACTCAATGTGGGTTTAGGGCAAACAGAAGTACTCAAAACCTTATCTTTACACTCAGACAGCTAAGTGAAAAGGCTCTTGAATATGATAAAGAGACGCATCTCTGCTTTTTGGATTTGGAAAAAGCATTTGATAAAATTCCTTGGGACAAACTCTGGGAGGGCCTGAGACTCTGTGAGTGCCCAAGGAAGAACATTCCAGGCCCCTAGATCTCTGCCATACAGAGTTTCTATAAAACATGCAGAAACTATGTGCGGACATCAAATCAAAAGTCAGGAGAGTTCAGGACCACTAGCGGAGTAAGACATGGTGACATTCTATCACCATACCTTTTTATACTCCTCACGGATGAAGTCATCGAAGCTTGCAAGGAAGGGACAAAAAAGTATGAAGTAGGGTACTAGAAGATGAGACCAAGTTACATATCGGAACTAGCGTTTGCAGATGACGTAGCCCTGATCACGAAATCCGAGCCACATCTCCAGATCAACTTGCAGGTCTGGGAAGAAGAGTTGAAGAAGAGAGGAATGCACATCAGCAACTCTAAAACAAAAACCATGGTGATCGCCAGAGATGAAAAGAGACATCAGATAACCCTGGGAACACGAGCACTGGAGCAGGTCAGCAACTTTAAATATCTAGGAGTGGTAATAGACAACAGGGAAGGAATCAAAGAGGAGTTAACTGCACGAAGGGCAGCAGCAGGTAGACTGTTCCATGCAATAAACAGAAGATTCCTCAGTAGAAGAGAAATAAGCAGGAAAACAAAGATGGATATATACTGCTCGACCTATGTGCCTGTCCTGACATATGGATGTGAGTCATGGGCAATGAGTACAGCCCAAGAAAAGCAACTACAAACTTCAGAAATGAGATATCTAAGAAAGGCAGTTGAGGTGACGAAAAGGGACAAGATCCGTAATCAGACAATACGTAGCAATCTTGAAGTTCAACCCCTGCAGACACGAGTGGAACAGTTCTAGCTACAGTGGTTTGGCTATGTCTGTAGAATAGAAGAAGATCGGATACCAAAGCGGTCATGGGAGATAAAAAGTCAAGGACGCAGACCCCCAGGACGTCCCAAAGTACGTTGGGAAGACAACATACGAAAGTCCCTAAGTGATCAAGGGCTGGATTGGAGAGAGTCCAGGAAAAATACGGTGGATAGAGCAATGTGGTGTTCTCTCTGGAAAACCTCTATACCTCACGGTAGAAGAGGAGCGACTAAGTAAGTAAGTAAGTATCCTTCTATAAAACCACAACTCTGGTACAACATACCCTGGTCAAACTGCAAATGGTGGCCTGGTTGAGTTGGATCTGTAGTGTACTTCTTCATGACATTTGTGTCCATCAGTGCAGAGGCTCGAAATAAACTGAACAAGAGAGACTATCATAAATTATAGGAATCAATCAATCATTAATCAATCAAGATATTGTTCAGCTCCCTTGTGGCACAGACATCCAAAATATACATGCCAAGTCCTCTTGTCCTGAGCTATCAGTTCCAGCTGTATCAATGCATTTCCTCTTTCTTTTCTCCATTATCTACTATTTCTTCTCTTGCTTTGATGATTCCATTACAGAAACTGTTATCAACTAATAAAACACACAAAAGAAAACCTCTTGTAAATCTTAGAATTAGTTTCCAGCAAAGGGAGTGATAAATGAAACTGGGCTCTGGATGTTTATTACTATTCGAATGGTACTCTTGTTGAAAAGAATAAGACCACTCTAATCTTCCAAGCTTGTTATTAAAGGTGACTATAAAAGGGTTGCGCATGCATAATGCTAGCAACATCATAATATAAGACCATTGCTATTAAAAAAGTGACTGCAAATGCTCTGTAAAGGGGCCAGCTGTTCTGGTGGTAATGTGCTTCACTTGGAGTGAAACAACCAATCCTTTATTGTTATAGTAAATTGTGCAATGGCCAAGAAAACATTTAACTACATGAGAGATACACTTCTGTCAAAGCAGATATCTCAGATATTAAAAATGAGAATTGTTAATTGCTATGTACATTCAGTTATATTGTATGGAGATTTGAATTGAAAGAGGGACTGACGAGATGTGCGAGTGACAAAGACTATGTGCAGTGCAGAGTGTTGAACAGATCACAGACTCATTGTGTCAAAGTTTAACCTCCACATAGAGCCTAGAAACGATCTTCCGAGACCAGGTCAGGCGCATATTGTTATGTTAACTCACGTTCTTCTTTAAACATCATTGTCCAGCTTTTCGCTGTTCCCTTCGACACACTTTTGTCACCATACACTGCCTGCATTCTGCGATGAATGTCAACTGGTCAACATCCTTCAGCTGTTAGAAATTGAATCACCACTCGCTGATCAACTTTGGACTGATTTCGTATCACACCCACCATGTTTTCAATGGTCTGCTGAGGAAACTATGAGTCAGAGGATAATGAAATTTTGCAAACTTGACAGCTTGTATGTGCTGTGATGTTTACACCAGAAGTGACATCATTCTGCACATTGTATGCATGTTCACTTGTTGCAGTTTGGTTTGATTTGAACCTCGTAGGTTGGCCTCTCTTTCACCTTCTCTCTGAGGTCTATACCATGATAGATCTGTGACAGTTCCAGCTGGAGCATGGGTGCTTAGGGCAGGGAAGATTGGGCTGGTCAATCACCGTTTCCACACTAGGTCGACAAGGAAACGAGGGGTTAGGTAGAAGACTTTGTCTGGTACGGGGGTGAGTGTTGGAACTGATCACTCTGGCTTCAGATTTGATGGGGATAGGGATTGTTGACAACGAATACTTACATGACAGGCTACCACATTTAGAATGACAGTGACTCGTGGATAGACAGGCTACCATATTTAGAATGACAGTGACTCGTGGATAGACAACCAATAACATTTTAGATGGGCTAGTACGAAATTGAAGTGATGGCTAATTCAGCCAACCCAGAGAAGACTATTGGAGAACCATAGTTGTTGTTTGAATCTATAAAAAGACACTAGATATAAATTTGAAGACTGGTAGGAAGACTGGGAGAGAAGCTGGAAGTGAGAGAGTTTACAGGTTGGTTGTCCCATCATACACCTCAAGTTTGGCCAGTTGCGCTCAATAGGTGCTTATGATGGACACACTGTGGACAGTACGAGAACTGATTATTTGTGAGCATACAATTCACCTGAGTACAAGAAGTGATCTAATTATATGTGAAGCACAGCACCGAGTAACTCTGCTACAAAATATCTAGGAGAAGCTATGGTTATTTTAGTATATTTTATGCTTTCTTTCCTGCTTCATTTGTTATAAAGCATAATTTCCATCCTGTAGATGGCTCTTTGAATGTGTGCTCTTGCAATGATAGTTTCTGTAGCAATTTGTTTTACATGAGTTTGCTAGCCCTATACTCAACTCTCTTTAGTTATCTTCTACAACATACAATGAATGAGCTGTAGTGGTCATATTATTTTCTCCCATGTAGAGGGAACCGAGATCCATATTGGAAAGTTGAAGTTTTGCCTCTTAGTTAAATTAGAGGGCTCTTGTATTGTGACCCTGCTTTTATATAGTGTGTTTTGTTGGGTTTGAATTCTTGTTGTTTTCTCTTCCCTCAAATGGTTTCCAAGCGAGCTCTAAGTGACTGAGATGAGAATGGGACACTGTCACATTGAGAACATGTTGTAATAGGTCACTAGCAAAGCAAAGACACGTTCAAATCTACAGCCCAACGAGAAACATATTTTCCTAAGTGGCAAAAGAGGTCCTAGGACACACAAGAGAACTGGTCAAGTGTAGGTTGTTTAAAAGTAGCATTAAAGAGGGCGAGACTCAAATCTGTCAACAACGGACCCAGTTATTTTGGCTACATGAGGATGAAGATGAGTCTTGCGTTAGCACTGCTTACAAAACTGCATACTAATACACAAGAACGAGTGATGCCGTAGGAAGTCACGTGACTTTACACGGGACATATTTTGTGTTAGGGTCACTGGTGTTTACTTTGATTGGTAAGAGAAGTGAACAAGTCTAGATAGCAGTGGAAAAGGCAAATGTAATGTAAGATATGATGAAAAGAAATATTAAACAAAGGAGCATGCAAGTGATAGTTAAATTGTAAAAAGCATAAGTTAGACCTTGATTGGCGTACTCTGTTCACGTGTGGAGTCCTTATCATAGAGGCTATATTTAAAATGCTGGAACAGATACAAAGAGGAGCAATAAAACTGATAGTGGGAATCGAGAGTAATAGTTATGAGGAAAGACTCAGAAAAGAATCACTGCCTACAGTGTCTAGAAAAGAGAAGAATTTGAGGTGATTTAATACAGGTTTATAAGGTAATCAACGGAATGAATAAATTAGACTATGACAAGTTATTTTTCAAAATACAGCCGCCTACAAGAACAAGAGGGCACAGTTGCAAATGAAGGTTCAGATTAGATACCAGCAAAAAAGTTTTTTAGTCAGAGAGTGGTGAATGCTTGACATGCATTGCCACAGGAAATAGCGGAGGCAGGGTTAATTAATGCATTCAAGAATAGATTGGATGCACATAGATATTTTTAATTTAGTGAATGTAAAAGAAACTGGTTGTATACAGACTCTATAGTCTTCTAAACCAGTATAAAGACGTTAAGTTTAAGTTCAGTCTAGCCGCTCTATGGTAGAAGCCTATCTATGTTATTTTTCACTTTATCGTCAACATGAGCCAAATGCCTACTTAGTGTGGAATAACCTTTTGGGTTTGAAAGAAAGCTCTAGAAACAATATTTTGGTTTTTGTTTTTTTTTGGCGTTCGCCTTATTTCTCTAATCCCCAAGGCGGTATGCGTTGCACTGTGGTTTTTATTTTTGCACCTGTCGGCCCAGTGCATCCAACTTCAGCATGCATTTTATGTAAGGGCCTGCTTCATCCTGCATTTTCTAAGGGTTTGCTTCCCCGGGGTAACGGCCAGTGCTGTGATGGGAATCAAACCCAGCACCTCCTGGATGTGAGCCGTGTCACTTAACCACTAGCCCACCCGTCCCATGAAACAATATGTTAAAAGAGATCAAAAGTAAAAAAAATTCAGTTTTTTATTTATTTGTTATATGGGGTTTTATTGGTCTCATTTTTGAGTTAAAAACGTATGTTATTAATGTCAAACATGTACCCTATTAGATAATCTCAAACATAATATTGAGAACTGTGAAATGATCTGTATACAAAATGCACCAGGTAAGACAATTTACTACAAAATTCGCAACAGCATGCTGATGAATGAGGTGGGGATTACACCAGTTCACTACTACAAAGTACAGATGATAAAGTGGTTTGGTCATTTGACAAAAATCAACCCGTAGAGCCTCGCAAAAAATATTACATTTAGGTTTCACGGACATGAGCAAGAGGTCGACCCAGGTGGCAATGGATAGGGGATCAAATATACACTCAAAAAGTTCAACTTGTTGACAGCACAAGCTACCCTCCTAGTGCAAAACCAAAAGTCTATGCTTAGTAGAGCAATGAGATTAACACCAGCGACAGCTTGCAAAATCCACACAGGTGAAAGCTATTGAAATGCAGAAGCTTATAACAAAGTAGCAGAATGAAAAGGTATCATCTCAACAGACTTCTTTGCAGAAAACAGGCAGTCAAAATGCAAAATTAAACAAAATTTTAATGCATTTGGCCACAAATTTTAATGCATTTGGCCACAAATTTTAATGCATTTGGCCACAAATTCTGTTGTTCTTTTCATATGTTTGTAATAAATCCACTGGGGCTGGTTTCATTTGAACACGTCACACACGTTAATGAAATCAAAGATAAATACCTTCTCCCAGAAAGAAGATAAGAGTTACAGAAAGTAGTAAAAGATATATCACCACAAGTTTTTGTGAAACATCAAAACTGCTGACAAATTTAATAGAATACACAACCAAAAGTTCAGATCTAAGTACTCTCTTGAGAGCAGCTTAAATAATTATTGATGCCTGTCCTTATAAATGAATACGTGTATATACTGAAGGATCTGCATTTAAAACCAACACCAAAGCAAGTTATGGCGTTTATATTAAATACCTAAACAGTCTGTTGAACTGTCTGATGCTTGCAGGGACGTTTGCTTCGACTATGAGGCTGAAATCACTGCACTTCAAGCCCACCTTGTACCATCTAAGAATAGTTTTGGACGTCTTTCCCTCAAAGGCCCAAAACATTGTTATTTTTACAGACTCGATGTCCATCCTTCAGACATTAGCAGATGCTGGACAATGTAGACCTGATCTTATCAAAATATCTCTAGATATTGACCGCATTCACAGCACTAAAAAGACAAAAAAATACCAAACTTAATGGTTTAAGAGCAGTACTCTGTCAACTATGCCAGCAGTCCGCACCAAAAAGAGTAGTGGTACAGTGGGTTCCATCCCACTGTAACATCCAAGGCAACGAGGAGGCAGACAGACTGGCAAAAGAAGATGCAAGACTACCACAACCAGATTCTAGTGTGACCTACGAAGAGTCCAAAAGGCTTATTTGGGCCGAATGGGAAACAGAACATACTGGCTACACAAAAAATGATGCCTATTACCAGTTGAATAAAAGAGAGCAGGTCGTGGTCTTCAGACTCTGCACAGGCCACAACAGACTAGGTAACACCTATTCAATAAACTGAAGATAGATGGCACTGACGAATGCACTTGTGGTACTGGGAAAATGGCCGCTGAACATCTGCTGCAAAACTGCCCGACATACAAGGACCAGAGAAAGCACATGTGGCCATCACCAGTGGCAACACTAGACAAGCTCTATGGCAGTTTCGACAGCCTCAGGATGACCGCTGCTTTTTAAAAAAAAATACAGGTTGATGCTTGACAGCGTACCAAGAAGAAGCAGAAGACTGCATTATCACTTCTCATGTTGCTAAAATAGTTATGCAGTGGATCCCTGGACACTCAAATACACCTGGCAATGACAGGGCAAACAGACTAGCAAAATAAAAGACGAAGACAAAAACAGCCACACATTGCAGCAATTTTTAGTAAAATCCAAACAGTCCATAAGAACAGCAAACAAAGAAACTTGCCTGAAAGGAAGGGCCATGTGAAACATGGAGAGGTACGTCTATAGACATATGGCAAGTTCCAACCAAAACGATAATATCAAAAAGGAAGAATCCTCCAACACATCCCACTTAACAAGCCTCTGAACATAATCCAATTACCACACAGTCCGAAGTGACAGCTATGTACACACCCATTCGAAAAAGTTGATTCTACTCTTTTCAAATACTTGATGCTCAACAATGTTAGAAAAATGCTCTTCCTCTAAGACCAGATAAATGGAACACTTTGTATGGCACTAGACAACAACTGACAAACACTTGCAAATACCATTACAAAGCATTGGGCTAAAAGGTGAGAGCCCAGATGCTGCTGGATCTGTAACAACAACAACAACAACAACAACACAGGCAGCAGCAGCAGCAGCAGCAGCAGCAGCAGCAGCAGCAGCAGCAGCAGCAGCAGCAGCAGCAGCAGCAGCAGCAGCAACAACAACAACAACAACAACAACAACAACAACAACAACAACAACAACAACAACAACAACAACAACAACAACAACAACAACAACAACAACAACAACAACAACAACAACAACAACAACAACAACAACAACAACAACAACAACAAGTATAAAGGTACCTGAAACAGCCAGGGCTGCATAGCACACAACCAAACACATGCTCTGCAGCTTTCTGAAGCCAGTGACCAATTGCATACTCAAACTTCTGGTACCACACCATTGGACCTGAGAATGTTAGACAGTAAGGATTATACTGATATAGTGATTTTGTGTGATTGCTAGAGAAGCTACATCTATCTAACTCTTATCTCTTGTAAATGTTTCTCTGGTAGCGGATAGCAATAGCTCCACTTATATCTTAAAATGTACTGAAGAAGGTGGGCATGAGCCATAACTGGCTGTAGTGTAATGCTAATCTTCTCAGTAGGTTCGCCAATATAAAGAACATGGTTGTCGATCACTAACTTGTTGACAAGGCTATTGTAACAGTCTATATCCAAGTTCACTTTGTGGACATGAGAGTCCGTATGCTACACCTGACTGATGCTTGCAACTTGTCACCCATGTAAGTAGTGATATAAAACTGTGTATAGCTATGCAACATAAGACTCTCTGATCACAAGAAGTTGTAACCATCTGTTCTTTGAGCACTGGATATGTTCTTTGTTCTCCTAACTATTTTCTAACTTTATCTGTTTCTTTTGCTATAAAATATTCACATTGTCACTCATTCATAAAAATCTGGAAATTGTGTGATACCATGGTTTGCAGTGGACCTAGTGGCCCAGTATCGACATCTTTAGCACTTCTTTGATGGAGAGTGAGTTCATTCCTGTACAGACTGGTAGGGTTAAAAAAAACATTTCACTGAAACCTTGTCTTCTGTCCATGTAACCTTCAACTGGATTACTGGGAAAACACTCTTGTAGTTGTGGTAGGATTTGGCATGACAGACTATAAGGCATCTATGAGTTTTATATTGCACATCATCTCCCCCAATTGGATTTTCAGCAGGGACACTTTATCATTTCTTGCCTCAAGATAGAGCATAACAGACTTAACAAATACATGTTCAGGGTTTGTCTGTCTATTTCCCCTGTGTATGTGTGGACTAAGCAAACAAACTGGAAAACATGTTTTGCAGAACTACTCTCTGTATGGTCAGTTGAGGAAGATTTACTGATCAAATTGACTCAGCACTAAACTCAAAGTTGTACCGTGCTACAGAGGAGCTCCTGACAACAGTCAAGTTCATCACTGGAAAAACATCAATGAGTGATAACAAGAAGAAGTCAAAGATTTTGTGGGCCCACATATCTAAATATATGTCTAATGAACAGTGCTTGTTTTTGTTGGTATTTTAGTTAACGAAGATCATTTATTAATATAGTCTCCTTGTTATAAATCTTTGTTGTCCTTGGTATATATCAACTTAAGGACCACATATCTGTTGCTGCAAGACATTTTACTGTTTGCTTATTCATTGTTCAGGATTCACATCCAAAAAGCAATATTGGTTCTACATAATACAGCAAGACTCTCTTTCTATCTCTTTCATTATCAGGGTCCTATTATTTTGTATGCTTTTTATTTATTTGAAGCTTCTAGTGCCTCTTTGTTAATTTGTGTGTGGTTATATTTCATCTGATATAATGGTCCTTGGGCAATTGAATTGTGTTGTTTGTTTTAATATTTCCTCTTGCTTGTTTTAATATTTCCCCTCTACCTTGTTCCCACATTTTATGAGTTACTGTTTTTGTTATGGCCATTGTTCTGTTTTGGAGATTTTTAAACTTAGTCAATTTTCTTTAATTGCTCTTTTTATTGTATCAAACAATTTGTATAAATTTAATTCATTTTTCATATACAGTAAAGAAAATGTAGGCAACCCCTTAATAACTTCTTTGAACTCAATATGGTATCGCACATCATTGATCTAGAACAGTGGCTTCAAAATATTTAAGTGCGATAGAGCGGCATAGATATATCCATTGCAGCTGGGGCTGGGGCAGGTGCCTTATTTATTCATTATTGTTCTTTTTCAATCATCTTTAATTTGTATTATGATTTGTTTAAATGCATGCCTAGACAATTCTACAACTCTTTTACCATTTAAAGGCAGCAGTTATAAGGATAAAATAAAACATAATTTATTAAAATTTCAAAGGGTATGCAATTTTAAGCTTAATATTTATATATTGAAAGGCTGTGGACCATCACTCTGGATAGCATTGATCTAGAAAGACTCAAAAGACACAATGACACAAACTTAGAGGCTCAGAATTGAATTAGGCAGGTGGAGATCATCAACATCATTCTTTTCTTTTGCAGCTTCAGTAGAAGCATGAGGTACACAACATTAGACGGCTTTCTTTCAACAAGCAAAATAAGACATTTATGTGGTAAGAGTGATTTCTAAAAAAGCTCTATGACAGAGATGAAAACTGGTCCACTGCCAAATTGAAAACATGTTGTTAGAGTTGACAAACAGTTTGGTCTAACCCCTTTGCTGTAGAAAACTCTCCAAATCATGGCATTGTACGCCACTCCACCCACACAGGCCAAAATCCTGCTGCTGAGTGTGAAGTAGCCTTCTAGATTTTAAAGAAAGCTCTAGAAACAATACCCCATATACTACACAGCTATAAAAGAGTGAGGCCTGATTGTTGCTAGTCCAGAGTGGGACATGCCGGACAACATCCTTCAGTGTAAGAATAGCGATGAAAATGGTGGTCTTGCTCCAGGATGGCTTTCTGAGATCTCTTTGATAAGGGCAGTCACTGTGTAAGACTTCCAGTCCTTTCTTTGAAAGGTACAGAAGGGCAAACTGAGGCATGTGTAGATGGCAGGTGTAGAGGTTTTAAACCTCAAAGGGTTGGTGTGGATCTACTGTCCTGATCATGCCATAGTTTAGACAGCAAAAGACCTGACATCCTGACTTCCCAAGTGTCCATTGTGAACACACTTCTTCTTCTTCTTCTGCGTTCGTTCCCAATCTCCTGCTACCAAGCCCCGAACAGGGCTTTGCAAGTAGTAGAATGTAGTCCGGAGAACGGAATGTGTTGTGTCACTAGTTTACAGCTTGACTGCAATATTTGCACCTTTCAGTCCGACACATCCGTCTTCGGCAGCATCTGTAAACACACTAAATATTGACAGGAGTAACATTTTGAAGTCTATCAATTTCTGTCTGTAGGATGATGAATTGACAGAGCTATTTCTGTCTGTAGGATGATGAATTGACAGAGCTTTTGGGGTTAAATAAGGTTAGAACGGAGGGGGGTGCATGAGGCAGGAGAGTATTAAAACCAATAAGCTATAGAAAGCATCAGTATCCCCTCTTTGCTATTTTCTAAGAAAGACTGAGTGCCTATGGGTATGTCTGGAGCACAGTGTAATCAATTATTATAACTGAACAGAAAAAACAAGTGAATAATTGGTTTTTCCCGGGATTCAGAACAAGAAAGCTTTTATATGCTCTTGTAATGGTGCTTTTTCTGACCCTCTTTTTAGAAATAATAAGGTGGTCCCATGATCAACCCCCACAGTTTTCTATTCCAACATGCATTGTGTTGTGGAGTTAAATTTGATGATATAGGCAGCAAAGTTGATAATAAGATCAACAAGTATGGCTTGTTGGGACAGAAACAAAACAAAATCTATGTTACAACCAATAAGATGCAAATAATCTCTAGATCCAGTACTTGTGATGTCTATAATCATTGTTGTTCTGATTTGCTAGACATTTTCATTTGTTTTATTTTTGTGTACCCGATGAAGATCTTTTGATCATAACATAGGCTTTGTTTAGTTATTGTTGTGGCACAGTGCCTACATCATACTTTTATTTTTGTCATACCTTATTTCTGTCATTATCAACTTTTTGCAGTACTGACAGTTTTCATTTATTTATAAAGCAAAAATACCCTTTCCAATTGGGTGAATTCTTCCACATGCAGCACCAACTTTTTCATCTTTCATCCTGTCCAGGAGAATCTTGATTGAGCCAGGGGAGAAGTCAGTGTCCCCATCAAGTGCAAGCAGGAAGGTGTTGCTTGCCTACAAAATACACAAGATGCTCAGAAGTTTGGAATAACAGATAGCTCCAAAATAACAATTTGAATGTGTACTGAATAACAGTAGGTCAAAAGTCTCAATATAAATGTGTGGAGTAACAAATAAGCAGAATCTGATTATTATTTAAAAAGATTTTTTTTTAAAATAATTTTTTAGTGGGGGTTCGACTTTATTGTCTCAGGTTTTTTCACCATTTCAGCTCGGTCTCTCTCGGCCCCATGGGTCGAGAGCATCGCACAAAGCACGAACTCCATAGCTCCAGCGATGAACTCCAATCATGGAGATTTTTATTATATCTGAATATAAATGTGTGTGAAATAACAGATATGTCTAAGTCTCATTATAAATGTTTGTGGATAACAATTACATCAAAATCTGAATATAAATGTGTGTGGAATTATGATAGTGTCAAGGATCCCAACAGGAAATAGCTTAACCAAATCCAACAGTACTGTAATGACAAGTTATTCAGATAAATATAGTAGGCGGTGTTTTCAAAGCAAGGGGAGTCCAGAAATAGAGCTCTGGAGTATCAGAATCAGGTCACGAAAGCTGTCATACAAATTATCCACGCAGTAGGAAAATTTAGGATCATGTGATCACCTCTCATCAGCAGGCATAAAAGAACGACAGAGCGTAGGAGACAGATAGAAAGTGATGTTGCAAAGATTCAAGATCAGATTTGACAGGAAGGCAGGCCTAAAGTGCTTGTAGAGTTCGCTGCGTTAACTCTATGAGTGGTCATCTTTAGGGAGACTAACAGTACTTATAGTGAGGTTAGAACATCGGTAAAGTTTAAGGCTTGCACTCAATTGTTTGCCAATATGGATTGACTAACTCCAATAAGTATCTGTCAAATGGCAGCATGTCTCAATTTTGCCAAAGTCTCGATATCCTTGTCAGAAAAGGGCATGTAAAAAACAATGTCAGAAAGGGCATGCAAAGCCCTTGTTAGAAGAGTGCATGGAATGCAAGGCAATATGCAAAGCTCGATCCAGTCCTACCTGCACAATAGGAGAACAAGAGTCACCATCGATGGGCAGAAGAGTAAAAAAGTGCTGCTCTACCATCGAGTACCTCAGGGAGTAATTTCACCAACATTGTTTCTTGTTTATGTTAACGACTTGGTCAAGGATCTCCCTGCTGGAGTCAAAGCTCCTTTATATGCAGACGATCTAGTACTCTAGTGCGCTGATGAACACGTCACTACAGCAAACCATAGAATGCAGGTGGCAGCAGACATGTGGTCAGCGTGGGCAGAGAATTGGAGTTTGCAATAAACACAGACAAGACCTCCATGACGCTGTTTTTCCTTTCCCCAAAAGACCAAACAATCAAGAAATCAAAAAGGAATCTCCATTATCAAGAAAGAAAACTCTCCTACCAATTTTTTGTGACATTTAATAAAAGTCTTACTTGGAATACCCATATTGGAAATGCAGAAGGGACGGTCTGAAAATTAGCAAGCACCAGCTGGGGAGCAAACGAAAGAACCTTAAAAAAGAGTACAATGGAGTAATAAGACTTCACTTGGAGTTTGGTTCCACAGCGTGGTTGTCAGCTGCCAATACACATCTGCAGTCATTGGACAAGGTGCAAAGCTGAGTCCTCAGGCTCATTACAGGAGCCATGAAAACTACGCTGATTTTAGAGATGCAGAAAGTTACTGGATTGCAGATACTGTCCTATAGAAGAGACACAAAAAGTATGATCCAGATGGAAAAGTACAACAGTATAATACAGCACCCAATAAAGGCAAGACTAGAAGACTTGGCTTTGGGTCGTCTTAAACGAGACAGTGTTGTACACCGGGGAAAGAGACTTAGAAGACCAAGCAGACCTATCCATGAAGACAACACAGCTGAAGCCCACCCTATACCCAATACCATGGGAAGAGGACAGTGAAACCATACAGATAAATACATCAGTCACTGTTCTCATGACTGGACACCACTGGACAAGTCACTGGTGAAATTAAGGGGGCGTATGATAAACACCAGACAGATGTGGCACTTGGGAGAAAAACACATATTAATTCCACAGCAAGCAGGCTTTAGACAACACAGATCCACTGAGAACCAGATCACTCTCAAAGCTCAGGAAATAGAGGATGCTTACCAAGAGAAAAAGCATACAGTAGCGGTTTGGGTGGATCTAGAGAAGGCATTTGACAAGGTCTGGAAAGAGGGACTTAAAGTCAAGCTACGAAGAAGTGAAGTATCTGGAAAGATGTACAAATGGATCAGCCACTACCTCGAAAACAGAACAGCAAGTACAAGGGCAGATGAGCAAAACGGTGACACTGGAGCAAGGAGTACCCCAAGGGGGAGAACTGTCACCCACACTTTTCCTGGGGTATATAAACAACATCACAGAGAATATACCAAGAAAAGTCCACAGCTCCATGTTTGCAGACGATCTGGCTTTGTGGACCTCTGAAAAAAATCTCACCGTAGCAAACAATTGGATGCAGCAGGCTCTAACATCGTTGGAAGAGTGGGCGAACTCAGGGCTGGTCAAAATAAATGAGGAAAAAACATGTATGATATTCTCGCTTTCAAATAAACCACAGAACACCAAAATAAGTCTTAACGGCAAATATCTGCGGCCAAACGACAACCCAAACTACTTGGGAGTCACATTTGATCGGCGCATGACATGAAAAAGTCAGATCGAGAGAAACCGAATGAGAGCCAGACAAAGAATGGCAATCATGAGGAAACTTGCGGGCGCAAGCTGGGGAGCAGATGAAAGAATACCAAAGAAACTGTTCACTGGAAGAGTGAGACCAGTTCTCGAGTATGGCATTGCTGCATGGACAACAGCAGCAAAGGCGAACTTTGATAAAATTAGCAAACTTCAAAACCAAGCCATGAGAGTTATAACAGGAGGCATGAAGTCAACGCCAATTGTAGAACTGGAAAAGATTACAAATCTGCAATCCATGACCAACAGAAGAGACTGCAGAGCCCAGCAGCAAGCAGAGAAACTCAGAAGACTGACAGACCATCCAATGCATCAGAGACTAAATAGATTTGGAAATGGGAAACTAAAGCGGAGAAACTTTGCAGAAATAGCCAAAGCAAAGATGAGCGAAGGCCCTATGAACACCGTAACAACACCAAAGCCCATCCCTACTATACGCAAACCCACATGGAAGCAGGTGGTAGAAAATATACCAGGTATTGGAAACAAGAACAGCCAGACTGAAAAAGAAAGAAGAGACATAACTCTGAGGTACATAGTGGAAAACTACCCAAGCATGGACTGGACCCATGCATACACCGACGGTTCTGTAACAAACACAACACAGAATGGAGGGGCAGGGGTATTCCTGAGCCTAACAAATGGTAGAAAAATAACACTGTCAGTGGCAACTGGAAAATACTCAAGCAATTTTAGAGCAGAGGCAGAGGCACTGAAGGCTGCAGTAAAAGCAATGCTGACAGGCGAAAGCAATGAAAGTCAGATAGTTCTGTTTACAGATTCCCTGGCCATAGCTACAGCACTAAAAAGCCAGAAAAATACTGAACTTAATGATCTAAAAGCAGTACTTTGTCAACTATGCCAACAGTCCGCACCAAAAAGAGTAGTGGTACAGTGGGTTCCATCCCACTGTAACATCCAAGGCAACGAGGAGGCAGAAAGACTGGCAAAAGAAGGTGCAAGACTACCACAACCAGATTCTAGTGTGACCTACAAAGAGTCCAAAAGGTTTATTAAGGCCAGATTCATGGCCAAATGGGAAACAGAACATACTGGCTACACAAAAAATGAAGCCTATTACCAGTTGAACAGAAGAGAGCAGGTCGTGGTCTTCCGACTCCGCACAGGCCACAACAGACTGAGGTACCACCTATTCAATAAAATGAAGATAGGTGGCACTGATGAATGCACCTGTGGTACAGGGAAAATGACTGCTGAACATCTGCTGCAAAACTGCCCGACATACGAGGACCAGAGAAAGCACATGTAGCCATCACCAGTGGCAACACTAGACAAGCTCTATGGCAGTGTCGACAGCCTCAGGATGACAGCTGCTTTCTTCGAACAAATACAAGTTGACGTCTGACAGCGTACGAAGAAGAAGAAGAAAATAAATGTGTGTGAAATAACAGTTATGTCCCAAGTCTCTAAATAAATGTAATGTAGGGAATAACATATTAGTCTGAATAC
Organism: Ariolimax columbianus; assembly: GCA_036924085.1. NCBI lineage: Eukaryota > Metazoa > Mollusca > Gastropoda > Stylommatophora > Arionidae > Ariolimax > Ariolimax columbianus. The sequence goes on along the minus strand of JAVGWX010000014.1, from coordinate 21,020,017 downwards.
AAAATAAAAGTTGCATGAATAACAATATATTAAGCTCATATGAGGTGACAGGAGTGTTGGACATGGGACTGGCTACCCCATCATGTAGAAACTATGGGACAAATGAAAAAAAAAGAAAATCACTACATTCAATGGCAGAAAAGGAACGGGTAAGTAAGATTTGAAAACCTACTTTTATTGCTGCAACCTCTCCCAGGTAATAGTTGATTTCTCGTAGGTTCAAGCCATGGTTTCCTAAATCAACATTTCGAGCTCTCATCTTCTCTAGTACCTCCAGTTTGCTGTCCATGATGTGACGGTAGCCTAGCAAGTAATACATGTACATCACCTGTCAGGCAAAAAAAGGTCAATGCAAAATAATAAAGAAAGGTGAATGCTATATACGAGATGTGTTCAAATGAAACTGGACCAAACTGCAATAAGTGAACATACGTACGATGCGCATGATGACGTCACTTCTAATGTAAACAGCATATACCAACCATCAAGTTTGCAAAATTTCATTATCCTCTGACTAATAGTTTCCTCGGCAGACCGTTGAAAACATGGTGGGTATAATACAGAATCCGTCCAGAGTTTATCAGCAAGCGGTAATTCGGTTTCTAACCGCTGAAGGATGTTGACCAATTGACATTCATCACAGAATTGTCAGTGTATGGTGACAAAAGTGTGTCTAAGACAACAGTGAAGAGCTGGAAAACGAGGTTTAAAGAAGGACGCGAGTTAACGGAAGATTTTCCGAGACCAGGTCAGGTGTAGATTGTTGTGTTAACTCATGCCCTTCTTTAACCTTTAGCCCGCTAGAATCCACTGCCTACTCAACCTTCAAATTCAAAATTGAAAAGAACATTATTTTTTTTACATAGAGACCCTACTACCCATAGTCATTTTTTAAATGCTGAATACGTTCATCTACACACGTTTTTTGCTGGTAAAAGTATTGAATGTTAGATTACAAACAGAGGAAGAGGAAGACAGACAATAAAGATATGAGATTGCATAACAAATTATATGGGGAAATGGAGAGCACTTGAAGTGATGTAATTTTAAATTGTGTTTTTCCTGTGGCAGCATATGGCTGCAAATCATGGACGATTACTAAAACTTCTAGAAAAACAATTGAGTCCTTAGAGTCAAAGTGTTACAGAAAGATCCTCATAATACCTTGGATGAAGAAAAAAAACAAATATAGACATTCGGCAAGAGCTGAACATAGAAGAGAATTGGTTTATCAATTCCATTTTGGCCAGAAAATAGAAATAATTTAGTCACAACAAGAGACACAATAGTCTTGAGAAAACAGTGATGGAAAGTATGGTCATATATAAAAGATGCAGGAGTAGACCGAGAAGAAGATGGCACAAAGATATCCATGAATGCCTGGGTTTGAATGTGGCGGAAGGTAGAGTTTTGACAAGGAAAAGAGTTTCTTTCAGACAGGCTGTCATAAGAGCAATGTTCTATAACGGACATGCTACATGATGATGATGAGTGTTCAAATGCCTTCATCATCTAATTAGTGATGCCCAGGAAAAGATTATGAGCATGTGTATGTCACAAGCATGAATGTATGAAATATTTAAGTAGATTTGCTAGCAAAAATGAACAACATCTCTGCACTGGTGCAGATCAGGGAATACTGAAGTAAAAACATTGCGATGGTTAGACGAGAATCATGAATGGAAATTTGAGTGTTCAGTTCTGCCGAAGACGGATGTGTCGGACCGAAAGGTGCAAATATCGCAGCCAAGCTGTAAACTAGCGACACAACGCATTGCGTTCTCCGGACTACATCCTGCTACTTGCAAAGCCCTGTTCAGTGCTTGGTAGCAGGAGATTGAGAATGAAAGCAGAAGACGAAGAGGAGTGTGTTCAGTGTCAATATCTTGGTGGTAGTAGCAAAGGCCTTATCATCAAATGGTCCTTGCAAACTGTTGAGGCTGGACCTGCACTGTGAGATTTATTTGCAAAGCAAAAGAACCACATCCCTATCGTCTGCTCTTGATGATGATCCCTACTAAGGGACTTGTCTAGATGCAGTGGTTTCTTCCTGGGTTATACATAATAGGGCCTTTGTTTTCTTCAGTGCAGGTCAAGAGAGGTGACTAAAGAAGGGTTGTGCATGGGACTGGCAACCAAACCATGTCGCTATTCAAAGCTACTTGTGCTAAGTAGAGTTCACTCTTGATGATGTTTCTTTAGTGGCAAGTTACAGGTTACAGTCGTTTTTCTCACATCCCAAGGCATACTTGAAAAGGTGAACTAAAGTTCACATGGTTCCAGTGTCGATTCCCATCTCGTTAGTCAAACTGCTGTGACAGTACCATGGAGCCCAACACAAACATCAGGTCTTGATCAGTATATTTTAGCGTTTTTGCTTTCCAACCTTATCATGTAAAAATAATTGCTACCAAAAGCAGTAGTAGTAATCCGCTTAGGCAACGAGGGACTGTCGTGTCAATCAACCATCTCCACAATGAATAGCTGCTGTCCAGACTGCACGCAGTGAGGGTAAAGTCATTCCTGTTTGGCTTAGCCAGGAGAGGAGAGGGTGGCCCCAAGGATGGGACCATATAGGAGAAGGGCCACACACCACCCCTAATATCCATGTCCTGTTTCAAAAGCTGGCAAGCTAGGGTGTCCTTCAAAAGTCGTTCCGAGTAGGGACAGGCGACGATGATGTAGTGTGATGTAAATAAATGCTGTTCAGGCGTGTGCATAGTTTGACCCCAACATTTAAAACTGATCGTACCAGTGGATGCTGAGAATACCAAGGTTTTGTATCTTGGTTTTCAGCGAAGAAATGTGAAGGCCCAATTGTAATCCGGTTTCCTCAAAGTTCCCAAGTGCTTTTTTCAGCACCTCAGGTTAGAGGGCAGGTATGACATCATCTTTGTAGTAAAGGACAAGGCCACACCTCTGACGTACACGGGATTATGTTACCATACCAAACCGCAAAAATGGATTTCCTAAAAGTAATGCTGGACTTAGACTGCTGTCTGGAGGGACAAGGTGAATGATGAATTCTCAAAAGACAGATGGTTGTGGAAGGAATTTATTGTCAATGCCTTCCATCTTGACATTTGATGTTGATAAAGATATTTTTTGACCTCAGAGTTTGTCATTTTTCCCCTAAGTGTAGAGTACCAACCTGAGACCATCTCTTCTTATTTCTGATGCACTGTACATCCTTCATGTGAACAAACAGAAGATTTTCTCCAGGCATCTGCCAAATCAGCTGTCCCCCATAAGGTGTAGGTACTTTGATAGGTGAGTGAACTTTCATAGGCTTGCCATGGACAGAGCTAGAAATGGACATAAATTTCTGCATAGAATATACTTTATAAAACATTATACAAGAAGGTTTCATATGGAAACTTTAGAATTGTGATAGAAATTCAACACACCATGCATTGTATGAACACGTAGGGACTGTTAGTATAGGTGGATGCATACTCACAACATCCGGTTTGGCAACGACATTACCGGTCCTGCTGGAACAGAACCTGAACTTACAAGGCTAATCGCAAACCTGGACAATGCTGCCCAGAAATTTGGGTTGAAAATCAGTGCAGAGAAGAGTAAGATTATTGCCAATGCCACAGAGGGTATTTAAAACCCGATTATGGTCAAAGGTGAACCTCTGGAAAATGTTACACGGCTCAAATATCTGGGAGCAGAAATGAATACGAGGGGTCTAGAGCGGAGATCCAGTCAAGAACAGCGATGGCCATGGTCGCCCTGACCAGACTGTGAATAATCTGGAAAAACAGGACCATTTGCCTTAAATCGAAGCTGACTTTAATGTATACAATGGTCACATCGGGATACCTCTACGCGCATGAGGCTTGGACTCTGACAGCTGCACTAGAAATCTTTTTATCAGAAGATTCACGTGAAAAATATCACTGTCTTCACTGTGATTCAAACCCGCAACCTCTGGCACCTGGGGCTGACACCTTACCTCGAGACCACTGAGTCCCCCTAAGTAAGAGCGTGTACATCAAAATTGTAATCTCTACGCTTTTCTATAATATTTCTTGAATTAAGGATGTAATTCCTCATGTCACTGCTGTGTCTAAAACGTGCCTGTGGTTCGTGTGCTTCCTGAGTCTGTTTTCTAACCTCTTAACTTTACTTAACTTACTTAACTTAATGTCTTTTGACTGGTTTCGAAGACTCTGCAGAGTCTGTATGCAACCAGTTTAATTTACATCACCTTGCTCTAACAGCTATGTGCATCCAATTTATCCTTAAATGCATTAACTATTCCTGCAACCACTACCTCCCGTGGCAATGCATTCCAAGCATTCACCACTCTCTGACTAAAAAAATATTTCTTAATATCTAATCTGGACCTCTCTTTGGTCAACTTGTAACTATGCCCTCTTGTTCTTGTGGGTGGCTGTTATTTTAAAAACTTGTTATAGTCTAATTTATCCATTCCTCTGATCCTCTTTTAAACCTGTATTAAGTCACCACGAATTCTTCTCTTCACTATCTTCATAATGTCCAGTAGAAGAATTTTGCTAGGATGACTTATTAAAGTGATGGTTTTGGTAGTCAGTACATCACTTCCGATCACCATTCTTGGGGAGTGGAATATACACAGATCTTTGAAATACAGATTAACTTCAGTAAGAATAATAGTGAACAAAATGTGGAATGGAACTCACAACTTTATATCAGATTTGTGGACTATGAAGAGGCATTTGAGTTTAGGAAAGTTTTTTTAATGATGTGGCCCTATTGTTCTATAACCTTATTCTGATGCAAAATAAAATAATTACACTTGATGAGAGGTCACTTATATTGGGACTGAGGATAGACATTAGAAAAACAATTATTATGAGAATAAATGCACCTAATAACAACCAGATTGTTTTTGGAAATGTTCTCCAACAAGATATGAAATTATTTATATATCTTGGTAGTAATATAAATGAAGTAGGAGGTATTTATATAAATATATCAAAATAAGAATGCAAAAGACGAGAGGAGCTTCTGTTGCATTTGGGAACTTATGGAATTAAAAAGAAACACACACAAGGACATTTCCAACTCTAATGTTATATTTCATGGCTCTGAAACATGGAGCACAACAAAACAACAATGAAAATGGTAAATATTTCAATAAATATGTGCCTGTGCAGAATAGAGAGACTGAAATAGTATGATAAGATCAGTAATGTCAAACTACTGGAAATGTTTACAGATGCCCTGAATGTAGTTACAGCACTAAAAAGCCAGAAAAATACCGAACTTAATGATTTAAGAGCAGTACTCTGTCAACTATGCCAGCAGTCCGCACCAAAAAGAGTAGTGGTACAGTGGGTTCCATCCCACTGTAACATCCAAGGCAATGAGGAGGCAGATATACTAGCAAAAGAAGGTGCAAGACTACCACAACCAGATTCTAGTGTGACCTACGAAGAGTCCAAAAGGTTTATTAGGGCCAGATACATGGGAAACAGAACATACTGGCTACACAAAAAATGATGCCTATTACCAGTTGAACAGAAGAGAGCAGGTCGTGGTCTTCCGACTCCGCACAGGCCACAACAGACTGAGGTACCACCTATTCAATAAACTGAAGATAGGTGGCACTGACGAATGCACCTGTGGTACAGGGAAAATGACCGCTGAACATCTGCTGCAAAATTGCCCAACATACGAGGATCAGAGAAAGCACATGTGGCCATCACCAGTGGCAACACTAGACAAGCTCTATGGCAGTGTCAACAGCCTCAGGATGACAGCTGCTTTCTTCGAACAAATAGAAGTTGACGATGACAGTGTACGAAGAAGAAGAAGAAGAAACAACTGCTGGAAAGAACTAAACCAATATTAGTGGAATATGATGTGAGGGGAAGGGGTTGACCAGAACACACATGGAGAAAAGAGCTAGAGACAAACATAAAGGAAACAGGAAAGATGTGGACAGAGCTGAAATGCTTGACTTGGTGTGCATTTATTGAAGACGTGAGAATACTGCAACGTTTTGATTGATGTCTTATATAACCTATATATGCCCCACACTCTAGTGGCACCTGAGTGGTAAATGACAAGGCTATTGCAATTTTCCAAACATGTTCTAAAAGTTGACTAGAAAGAGTATGGGGCTAGTAATCTCATCCTATAAAAATTATTGTTATGAAACTGCAACTTTAAGTGCTCAAATACAGGCTTCTGATAGATGGGTCAACTATAGTAGTAGCCCTAAACTTCATTAGAAATAAAAAGGTCAATGAAAATCAGTATCTGCTTCTATAGAACAAAGACATTTTAATGTTACCTGCAAGCTACATCCATACATGATACCAGCTCCTTGACAAAATCATTTGGAATCCCCCCCAGCTTCATAGCATCATCAAAGAAAATGTGAGCTGCAATAGATACATTCTACATCTATAATCAATGTTACAATGTCAATAATCTATATACGTTAACAGTATTACAAAGCAGTCTTTGTTCTGAAACCCCCAGGGCGTGAGAAGTAGAGGTTGCCTAAAGCAAAGGTGGAGAAGAGAGCTTGAGAAAACCAATACCAAAACAGTGAAGACAGCTGAAGTGAATGGTTCATAACAGGATGATGTGTTTATTTGTAGAAGAAATGTGCTCCATCTTCAAAACCTTTTCAACTCATTGGTCTTTAAAATATACACACCAAGTATTGTTGCCCTGAGCCATCTGCTTCACAGGGTGGTGAAAAGGTTTTGACTGAATCTATATCATATAATATTTGCCTGTCCTAGAAAACTCCTTGCCTTACAGCTACAAGTTTTGTATTAGCTTGTGCAGGGTCTGTCATGTCAGTATGTTATCAGAGATTGAAAGAAGGGCAAAAAATATAAACCTAGCCTACCAGGCATGCCGTAATGGACAAATTTGGAAGTTTTGACATAGGGCTGGCTACTACATTCCATGAAAACTATAAGCTACAAGAAAAAAAAATTGAGATCACTTTACCCGATGACAGATGAGAAGGGACTAAGTAAGTATAATAATAGTAGTAGTTGCCCATCACAAATGAAGATGGTGACACCATCAAATCTGCAAAGGTAAAAGTGACCATGAATGAGTCTGCATGTGGCTGTGCAGTCCTATCCAAGATCTGCACACCCTACTGCACGAGGGACACATGTGGACAGCATTGGTAGCAGGGGCGCACAGCATGGAAACTTTTTGGGTGGCTCACTTCTCCCTCTCTGCATCAGAGATTTTCTGCTCAGCCAGGTGAGCACTTTGTGTAACTGCAGTGCCAGGCTGAGCAGTCCAAAGAGCTTGTGACTCCCAAGCGGCAACATCAATATGGAGGTATTTCAAGAAGACTTTTAAAGAATCCTTGTATCTTATTTCTGCCTGCCCAATAAACGCTTATTTGCTTGTGCACCATAAAGGAATTGCTTAGGCAGGCAGTTGTCAAGCATGCAAACAACATACCCAGTCCACAAAACCTGGGCGCTCTACAACAGAGAGTAAATGATAGAAAGTTTTGTCCTTTGGAGCACTTTGTAGTAGTGTACCCTGTCCTGTTAGTTGATCTTGAACTGTCTGCAAAGATAGCCTATGTGGAAGTGATTGAGCCGTCTGGCATGACTTCTGCACACACTGCACAGATCTTGCAAGTGTAGAGGAGGGTAGCAAGAATGATGGAAGGATATACTTGGACCTAGGTTTCTGCATTGATGCATGTGCTTCTTTTCACGTAGGCCCACCTTGATGTGGTTGGATAGCTTGTGTGTCCCAGTGACCTCAAGATCTATGCCAGCAGGAGTTTTACTCCTGGCATGGTCACCCAAGCCGGACAGGTCCTGAGAGAGGAATGTCTATTATGTCTATCACTCAAATGTCTTGTTAATATTTTCTTTGAGTGATAACAGTTGATGAGATGTCACTGCTTAGATTGAGCGTGCATTAACATTGTTTTGTTTTGGGTGGGCAGACAAAACATGGTGTTTTGATTAGGTTTGGAAAGAAGGACTTCTAAGGAAACTGAAAAACAATGCAATGGTGGGTAGGTTGTATAGTCTTAGTCTTAGTCAACCTGTACATCTACAAGGGCGTTAGCCATTATGCAGGTCCCAACTCTTGTGCAAGTTGGTAGTAGCCGGGCGCATTTCTCTGCTTAGCAACGCTGGGCTCGAGCAGTGCTATGTTTTTTGGTTTTTTGCTGGTCTCATCTTGGTTTCCAATTGATTCTGTCTTGGACACAAGTTGTGAGTTGAATATGTCAGCTCGCAGTCTGGTGTTACTTGTGGCATCTGTTGCTGCCTCTTTATTGAGTTGAAGCTGGCCAATCCTGCTTGATGGCGCCTGGCAATCTCGAGCTTCAAATTATTTTCCATGCTGAAGAGATGGCCAAGGTAGATGTATTTGTAGACCTCCTTCAATGGTGTATCATTTAGGGATATGGTGTTGAGCTCCGCAAAACGGTTATGCATGGCTTTAGTTTTTTCTATATTTATTGTGAGGCCTGCTTTCTTGCACTCCCCTTCCAGCGATGCTAGCATTTGTGTCGCTTCGGCAGGTGTCTCTGTAAGTGTGATATAAATGGATAAAAGCATACTTATATAACAGAAGAGCCAGAGTACAACTAGATGGCCTCAAGAGTAATAGAATTCTACTACGTGATGGTGTTGTTTTTTGGGTTTGTTTTTTTTGCGTTCGTCTTATTTCTCTATTTCTGAAGGTGTTGTGCGTTGCATTATGTTTTTATTTTGCGCCTGTCGGTCCAGTGCATCCAACTTCAGCATATATTTTATGTAAAGGTCTGCTTCCTCCTACATTTTTTAAAGGTTTGTTTCCTCAAGGTAATGGCCAGTGCTGTGATTGGAGAGCGAACCCAGCACCTTCAGATTGTGAGCCGTGTCACTTAACCACTCCGTCCCCGAGTCATGGTATGCCTCAGGAAGGGGTTCTTTCTCCTACACTTTTCACAGCCTACATCAGAGGTGGCCAGCCTATGGCCTGTGCTTTAAAACTAGTCCCCCAACCAATTTTGATTGGCCCCCAAGATTGATTGAAAATTACTATATACTCCAACTCTTAAGCTAAAAAAATCAATAATGTTTTTAATTAACTACACATGCGCAAAAAAACAAAACAAAACAATTAACATCTTCCCAAACAAATAAAATGACAATAAGTTACTAAACAGTTTTGACAAAAAAGAAATGATTTATTCAAATCTCTGATAGTGAAACTTGACATGCGAAGACAGTGTCGGTTGACGACTTCGATAATTAGAAACTGAAGTGATGACATATCTTTCCTATGGTTGGCAAGTCTCTGAGATCAAGAGGGTGGTGTAGCTTTGTCTTTGGTATCAGTATGGGTAAGGGGAAGGTATTGTGGGGATGGAGGTGGATGGTAGGTACATTTTCATAAGTCAGGAGATGAAGTATGTTTATGTTGAAGCAATGTGCTCCGAAGGGAGTTGACAAAGTTTTGATAAAATCTATATCATTAAATGTTTGTCTTTCCTAAAAACTCCTTTCCTTACAGTGGTATCTGGCAAGCATGTATGTTATCAGGACTTGAAAAAGGAGCAAGGAACAGTAAAACTGTTGCTTGCCAAGCATGTTGGAAGAGGTGACATAGAAAGTTTGGCTATCCCATCCTGTAAAAACTATAAAACAAAAGAATAAGAAGCATAAGATCACAACTACAGCTGGCCTCCTACAAAAAATGCCTTTATTAGAGCACTTACGGTGTCACTTTTTAATAGCAATACTTTTGCATGATGAGGGTGCTAGCCCCATGCAGAACCTTCTGTAGTTGTCTTTTTTTTGGCATAGCATGCCAAAGGTTACATTGGTTTCATTCTTTCCATCCTAGATATCTATTAGGCTTTTGATTAGATGATTAATTCAGTAGAAGAAAAAGACAAAAGATAGCTGTCATCTGCATGATATGAGGGTACTTCAAACGATGACCTTAAATTTGTTGTTTCTTAAAAATAAAAATGTATTAAGAAAAAGTGTCACACAGCTGTATTGTTTATCAACGTAGGCTCCATTATGTTTGATAGAAGTTCCCCAATGTCTACAATGTGCGTGGATTTCTATAGACAAATTTGGTAATTTGGTTGCATGGAAGCCAATCATGCACCTCCATTGTTGTTTCAATTCTGGAGCCAGCTGCCATGACGCCACTGGCAGGATGCTCTTGAAGTCCTTAACAACGATACTGCCAACTTAAATGACAATGGCACAGTGTTTATAATCTACATGCAAATTTAAAGATTTTCATTTGATGCCACTTCCCACATAAATTGAATTGAGGGGAAGAGGAAACAGTCTTACCTTCAAAGTTGTAAAAGTCTGGATCAAATGTATTGAAGTGTTCAGTTGCTATTTTTCTGATGTACTGATCCCTGTCCAACCTGTAATTATGTAGTAACAAGCTACTGCTGAAAATTATCTGGCAATGCATTTGACAATTATGGCATATCGGATACTCTGTGTGAGTCATATGGCTACAATCTTGGGAGTGATGAATAGAACCACAGGACCTCCATGCATGTTGCAAAAGGTGACTGAAGAGAGTTGTGCGTGGGAATAGTACTTATCATGTAAAATAAACTGCCACTGAAACTACCACTTCATATTTTACAGCAAGATATGTTTTTGATGTGACCAAAATATCTTAACTGTTGACTCTGATTTCATTCATCAATTCTCTTTGTACCCCTAATTTCTCAAAGACTTCCATATTTGTTTTTTTTGGTTTTTTTCCATGAGATATTACCCATTCTTCTACTTATCCACATTTCAAATTCATAATTTCGGGGACGGCGTGGCCTAGTGGTTAAGTGGCACGGCTCACAACCAGAAGGTGCTGGGTTCGATCCCCATCACAGCACCGGCCGTTACCCCGGAGAAGCAAACCCTTAGAAAATTGCAGGAGGAAGCAGACCCTTACATAAAATGCATGCTGAAGTCGGATGCACTGGGCCGACAGGCGCAAAATAAAAACCACAGTGTAACGCACACACGCCTTGGGGAATAGATAAATAAGGCGAACGCAAAAAAAAAACAACAACAAAAAAACAAAAAAAACAAAAAAAATTCATAATTTCTCTTCTCAAACTGTTATTGTCCATGTTTCTACCCCATATAGTAAAAACGAGTATATATACATCTGATCCTTACCATTGACAAAAAATGTGTAAGTGACTTGTTTGGTTCTCAATATTTGATTTGGTTAAAACAGATTTAGCCAACCCTATTCTCTTACTAATTTCCATTTAACATCTTTCATTATTCGTCATCATGTATCATCATGTAGCATGTCCTTTGCAGAACATCACTCTCACAACAGCGCATCTGTAACATTCTTGATCTCTAGCCAGAACTCATGTCTCTGTCATTGTCAATTTCAGGATGATTTCTCCTTGATGTCTTGAGTCCATCTTCTCTTCAGTTTGCGTCTGTCTTGCTTTCCAGGCACCATGCCCTCTAGTATAATTCTCTCCAGGCCATTTTGACGTTTGTTTTGGAGAAAATATTTAAGCTTTCTGAACAAGTTATTGTTTACTAACCAATTTTCCTTGATATCTAGTTCTTGTAGGATATCTGCATTATTTCTTTTCGCTATCCATGTTATTTTTAGCACCCTTCTGTGGCAAAATATTCTGTGTGTGTGTGTGTATATATATATATATATATATATATATATATATATATATATATATATATATATATATATATATATATATATTTACATACACACACCCACATAAAAGACCTCTACACCCCCATGGATAGAAGAGCAGTGACTAAGACAAGAGAGAGAGAAGGTCAGCTTCCAACTCGCTAGCCACCCGCTCCTCTTTGATTCAATGTAACATCTAAAAAGACAAGAGAGAGAGAAGGTCAGCTTCCAACTCGCTAGCCACCCACTCTTCTCTTTCAATGTAACATCTAAAAGCTATCATTGGCCCTGTACATACATGCAGCTGTAGAAAAATAATTTAAATACAAAAATGCAAATGGTAAAGGTATGACACGACAATAAATAGTTGCAGTACAATTTATGTACACAGAATATGTGAGATATATAATAACAATCCCTTGTGATACCTGGGTTGAAAAGAATAGGACTAGTGTAACCTTTCAAGCACATAGTAAAAGGAGGGTTGTACAAGAGGTTACTAAACTCATCATGTAAAACTATTGCTATAAAACCATCACTTCAAATGTTCAGATACACACTTCATGTAAAGTATGTGTGTTAACTGGGCCCATAAGGGGAACAAAGAATACCAGGTGTCATATGAAACGATTAAGGTAGGTTGGTCATAGGGCTGGCTACCACATACTGAAGAACTACAAGTCACACAAAAAATAAAATAAAATATCTACACCCTATGGTAGAATAGGAGCGATTACGCTTTTAAAGTTTGCTTGTCCCATGTACAACTCTTGTTTGTCACTTTCTATGACATACATGTGGGTACAACGAGTTAATTCTTTCATTTGCAGTAAGCTGTTCAGAATCCATATGAAATCCAGCTGCAGTGGTGACCTCAGAATTCTAATGGTGTTAGAACAAACTGATGATCAAGTATAGAAAGCTGAGAAGGTCTAATTCAGGGGTCAGTAACCTTCTTCCAGACAAGGATCAGAGGGCATGTCATTGAGTGGACAAGAGATAGGCGTAACATGTTAGGTGAAATATACTGACTAAGACCATACCTCACATCAACGCCATTCTCCTGGAAACATGATGTGTTACAGTAGTCTGACCAATGAGGTGTGGATTGACCCTGTGATCTCAACAGTGTTGAAAATACTGAGCAGCCTTGTACATCTCTACAACCAGAAGGACCCAAGTCCAGCTAATTCAGTACACTTTGAGATATAAAAATGGCTCCTGTTGCAGGATGTCAAAGAAATTTCATCAAGAATGAAAAACTCGGCAGAGACATTTCCAAGAACAAAAATAACAGTGAGTGTGGATGGCAGACTGAGCTCATGTTGTTTAAAGAGGAGCAAAGAGGCAACTAAGGAGGGTTGAGCGTGGAGCTGGCTACCTCATCTTATCAAAACTTTAAGCTGTAAGAACTTCAACAGATATAGACAGGTTAACATTTGACGACTTGGCATGTACTTTCTAAAAACCTATGCTCCACAGTGAGCTGAAAAGGTTTGGAAATGATGATTGATTGAAATAATCTAAGGCAGTAATATTAAAATATAAATATGAATTTTATTTCCAAAACTATCAATAAATTTATATCCATACAAATTGTGTGATTCCTGATCAATCTGTAATCATGATATCCAATCAGACATATCAAGTGTCTGATACCAGGTAGCCAAATTTTTAAAATCATCACTGCATTTCCCTTGGAGTACTATGTTGAACTAAAGGCTTTACTCAAACCACCTTTTTTTCTCACTGATGGACATTCAAGTGGATGCTAAAGTTGTAGGACCCCCAGGATGTAACGTTTTATATCCGTCTGTTGTCAGGCCCACACACAATACATGCTCAGCCCCTCTGCATTTCTTACCAATACAGTATCTATGATGTATGTCATTTAAGGAGGATCTGTGCCTGATTTCTATGCTGTGAATTCAGTCTCGCAGAGAGGATGCAAATGTTATTCGCTCCATTGATCATTGAGCACATAAAAACCTCTGTGCATCTGCTTTTCGTAGATTCCATACCTCACAGCCACATTTGATATTCTAATATTTAGTTCTGAAACTAGGGATCAAGATACTGAGCAGTGCATGAGCTGCAGCGGTCAGCAACCCATAACTGACTGCTAGTGTCAGGGCCAGTGAACCAGAGCTGCAAAGACCCTTCTACACCTCCACGTAGCGATCTTGGATAACAGGCTGCAACAGAGCAGACGCTAAGGAGAGGGGATCTTCTTCTTCGTACGCTGTCAGACGTCAACCTTTATTTTTTCGAAAAAAGCAGCGGTCATCCTGAGGCTGTCGACACTGCCATAGAGCTTGTCTAGTATTGCCACTGGTGATGGCCACATCTGCTTTCTCTGATCCTCGTATGTCGGGCAGTTTTGCAGCAGATGTTCAGGTGTAATTTTCCCAGTACCGCACATGCATTCATCAGTGCCACCTATCTTCAATTTATTGAATAGGTGGTACCTCAGTCTATTGTGGCCAGTGCAAAGTCTGAAGACCACGGCCTGCTTTCTTCTGTTCAACTGGTAATAGGCATCATTTTTTGCGTAGCCAGTATGTTCTGTTTCCCATTTGGTCATGTATCTAGCTCTAATAAGCCTTTTTGACTCTTCGTATGTCACACTAGTATCTGGTTGTGATAGTCTTGCACCTTCTTTTGCCAGTCTGTCTGCCTCCTCATTGCCTTGGATGTTACAGTGGGATGGAACCCACTGTACCACTACTCTTTTTGATGCGGACTGCTGGCATAGTTGACAGAGTACTGCTCTTAAATCATTAAGTTCAGTATTTTTCTGGCTTTTTAGTGCTGTGACTACGGCCAGGGCATCTGTAAACAGGACTATATGGCTTTCATTTCTTTTGCATGTCACCATTTCTTCTACTGCAGCCCTCAGTGCCTCTGCCTCCGCTCTGAAATTGCTTGAGTATTTTCCAGTTGCCACTGATAGTGTTGTTTTTCTACCATTTGTTAGGCTCAGGAATACCCCTGCCCCTCCATTCTGTGTTGTGTTTGTTACAGAGCCGTCGGTGAATGCATGGGTCCAGTCCATGCTTGGGTAGTTTTTTGTTATGTACCTCAGGGTTATGTCTCTTCTTTCTTTTTCAGTCTGGCTGTTCTTGTTTCCAATACCTGGTATATTTTCTACCACCTCTGGTATAGAAGCTAGGGCTATCCTCCGGCCTATTGATAAGATAGAGATTTGTGTCTATCTCCCAATCTTCCACTTTATCACCTCTGTTGTCTGTGTCCGAATAGCCCCATCTCTCCGAGTGGCTGTTGAAGTCTCCAACTACTAGACAGCTGGAGTCCTTGATCTCCATACTCGAGAGCGACAGGTCTTTGTTTGGTTGGCAAACAGGTTGAAGATGCGGATCTTCGTTTCTTGTGCCATTATGTCGACTCCTACAATTTCTGCTTGTCCGGTGTGATTGACAGCTACCGTGCTACTCGGTATGCAGTTACGTGTCAGTATCAGAACCCCTCCTTTGTGACCTTCTCTATTAAGACGGAAGGTCTGGTATCCTCTGATTGAGAATTTGTGGTTGCTGTTGAGGTGCGTTTCTTGGATACATGACACGTCAATCTTACCTTCATGCAGGTGATGTGTTAGGGAGAGCTTTTTGTTAATGACTCCCTCTGCATTCCACTGTAGTATTCTGAGGGTCTTGTGTTTTTGGTCAATAGTTTTTGCCCCATCACCTTTTGCCTTGACTCCACAACACATGGGTGGATGACCACCAGTAGCATTGGGTGGGCCTCTTCGAGGCGTGAGGACCGGCACTCTCGCTGCCTGGCGGGACTCCACAGGATGAGCGCCACACTTTTTTCTGATAGGTTGTACTGTCATCATACAGCGATATACGTTGCACTTGTTTCGTTAAGCCTGTGGCCCAGTGCATCCGATTTCAACAGGCGTTTCTGTAGGGATGCCCTCCTTAGCCTTTGGCTGTCCCCAGCCTATCTGCAAGGCAGCAGTTGTTTTTGGTCACAGTTGTCTCTCTTATGGAAGTTGTCTTGCAGGATTATCGAGTCTTCACCACTCGTGTCTATAGGGCGTGGCAATGATATGATATGATGGACTATGTACTAGTTTGTACTATCCTGGATGCGAGGCAGTCCAGTGTGTCTGTGTCCCAGGATCGTCACATCCTGCCAGAAACATAGCATATGCATGTGAGTGGGGTATCTCTTTGATCCCTTTATTTTCTCGGCACATCTGCAGTGATGGCACGCCTAGCATTCCCCGCCACCTGGGAGGTTGTCACAATAGGGCGGAGGTGCAATGTCCACTGGCCTGCATCTCTTCTGCATCCATTGGGATGACTGATAGCAGACAGAGGTAAAGAGCGAGGCAGGAGTGCATTTAATTAGGGGACAAGGCTGGTCATGGCACGGAGATGTTGTTCGCCTAGTGTGTGGACATATCTCATGATCAAGGGTTGAGTCTCAACAGTTCGCAGTGAGGTGGCTGCTCTACTGCTTACGACATCCCGACCGAGAACTAAGTCTTCTACTAGTGGTTTCACACCTCATCGCCGTATGGGGTGAATATCGAGCAGCTTCCCGCCCGCTTTGCGGCAGACGGCAGATACCTCTTTCTACGGCTCGACTGGGTCGGGCTGAGATGCGAGTTCCAACCATATCGTAGCCTCCCATCGCAGTGGTGCTGAGATTTAGAGCGGGATTACGGCTTAGAGGCGTTCGGCCATAATCGGAGAGGGGATCAAAGAGGGAAGGCTAACTCGGTACTCAAAAATGTGTTAGACCAAAAGGTGCAAATATCCCAGTCAAGCTGTAAACAAGCAACACAATGCATTCCGTTCTCCTGACAACATCCTGCTTCTTGCAAAGCACTTTTCAGGGCTTGGTAGCGGGAGTTTGAGAACGAACGACAAGAAGAAGGAAGTTCTGAAACTGTGGGCTGGATATTAATTACTGGTGGGGTGGGTTGAGAGTGTTGCCCACGACAGGTCTAAGTAACGCACTAACCTGTGCAAGGACTTTAAAAGTTGCACCATCTCTGTCCTGGTCTCATGCCACATGGTTGCACAGGCATACAACATAGGGGTTGCAGGGTTTGTCTTAGATTTGTTTGGGATTTCACCATCAGGAGCAAAAAATTTAGGAGGATCATCAGGAACATCTTTATCCCCACCTTCATGCAGTTTTCCACCAAGCTGGAAGAAATAAGTAAACAAAAACAGTGTTATTTATATTCTAGTTTAAAATATCTGGGATCATTGATCAGTAAAGAGGGATCAAAGCCAGAGGTAATTGTAAGAATAGCACAAACAACAGCGGCGCTTACTCAGCTGAAACCTATATGGCAAGACAAGCGGCTCGCCCTCGGCATAAAGTTAGACAAATGCGCTCTTTGGTGATCTCAATATTTCTGTATGCCTGTGAGACCTGGACCATTACAGCAGATATCCAGGGCAGAATACATGCAATGGAAATGAGGTACTATAGAAAACTCCTAAATGTTACATATAAAGATCATGTCACAAACGTAGAAATACGACAGAGTTGAAAACGTTATTGGCCCTTTTGAAGATCTGTTCACAACAATAAAAAGATGAAAGATGCCTGGTGAGGGCACGTCGCGAGGTCCAATGGAATTATCAACTCGATACTCTTTGGTTCCGTACAAGACAAAGAGGGGGAGGATGTCCAAGGAAGAGGTGGGTGGACAACATCACTGAGTGGTCAAGCCTTCGTCCCAGTGAGATACGACAGGCAGCGACAGACAGAGAAAAATGGCGTGGGATTTTGGGAGTGTCTTCAAGTGTGCCCTAACGACCTGATGGGTTATGGGATGAACTGAACTGAGCTACTAGTAATGTTGTTTTATTTCCGCCCCAAAAATTGGTTTTGAGTATGACACTATCAGCATAAATGAACATGAAGATAGAAGCAAGAACTCTACTACAAGCAAATATGCTGACACACCAGCTATCAACATTGCTAAGACTTCCAAACATTCAGAGTAAAAAAAGCAAATTATTAACAATATCTGTCTTTTATCTATGTCAAATATGGACCATGATGAAGGTACAAGAATGAAAGAATTACATATTAAATTAGATGCTTACGAGCTGCCAAAGACAGATGTGTCAGACCGAAAGGTGCAACTGTAAACTAGCAACACAACGGAGACCATTCTCAAGTCTACATTTTTCTTTTACATTACTTTGCTACTTGCAAAGCTCTGGTAGTGGGAGATTTCGAATGAATGCAGAAGAGAAGAAGAAGATGCTTATGAAAAGTGGTCATGGTCATTAAAAGAAGAGTGAAAAATGAAGAAATCTTAAAGAAAGTAGGATTATTGCCATGCATAACATATAAAGAAAGCAAAAGGTATAATAACATAGACAAGTATGGTTCAGATACTGTATTAGAGCAAAAAAAATGAAAAAAATTTATGTTCTGACCAAAAGGCCTTTTCTCACAATTAAACTCTTCTTTATCAACCCACCTCAACTTACTTACTTACTTACTTAGTGGCTCCTCTTCTACCGTGAGATGTGCATCGGATTTTGTGATCAGGGCCATATCATCTGCAAATGCTAGCTCCAATATGTAACTTAGTCTCATCTTCTAGTACCCTACTTCATACTTTTTTGTCCGTTCCTTTGCAGGCTTTGATGACTTTATCCATGAGGAGTAAGAAAAGGTATGGTAATAGAATGTCACCATGTCTTACTCCGCTAGTGGTCCTGAACTCTCCTGACTTTTGATTTGATGTCTGCACATAGTTTCTGCATGTTTTATAGAAACTCTGTATGGCAGAGATCTAGGGTCCTGGAATGTTCTTCCTTGGGCACTCCCAGAGTGTCAGGCACTCCCAGAGTTTGTTCCAAGGGACTTTATCAAATGTTTCCTCCAAATACAGAGATGCATCTTTTTCTCATACTCTAGAGCCTTTTTACTAAGCTGTCTGAGTGTAAAGATAAGGTCTTGAGTACTTCTGTTTGCCCGAAACCCACATTGAGTCTCGTCCATATTTGGCTCTGCTAGACCTCTTAATTGCCGTTCTAGAATCGTAGAGTAGACTTTCCCGGGGACACTGAGAAGGGAAATACCTCTGTGATTTTCACATTGTCATTTGTCATCTTTTTTAAATATTGGTATTATTATTGCAAACTCCCAGTCTCTTGGTATCTTCTTGTGGCGCAAAGATGCCTTGAGAATCTTCATGAATAGTATCTCTCCTGCCATTCCCATGTATTTAACCATTTCTGGTGTTATATCATCATGTCTTGCTGCTTTACCAATCTTAATTTTCTCCAATGCTACCTTTAGTTCTTCCATTGTGCTATTATCGTTTCCCTCCATGGCTCTCTTCTCTTGAATTGGGACAGTTGCTTCCAGGGCTTGATTTTCCTCCACTCCAAGGAGATCTGAGAAATATTCTTTCCATTTGTTCATTACCTCTTCTGGTGTGATCTTGTTTATCTTTAGCAAATTTCTTGGAGCAGTCCTTTTCCTTTCTCATGTTCTTTAGGGTCCTATAGAAAAGTTTCTAGTTTTCTCCAGCATTATTTTCCAGTTTCTCTCCAAATTCCTCCCAGGTTTTCTGTTTGTCCTTGAGCACCATCTTCTTTGCTTCTGTTCTAAAATTTACATATTCTTAATATTTCTTTGTTTGTTCTTCTGTATTCCTAGCCTCTAGGTATTGCTTCCATGCCCTTTACTTTTCTCGTATTATTCTTTTCACTTCATCTGTCCACCATTGTGTACTCTTTCTCTTCCACCCTTCTTTGGTTTGACCACATGCCTCTACTGCAGCCTCTTTGAGGATGTCTTTGAATTTTACCAAGACCATTTCCATATATTTTCAGATTCCTCTATCCTTCTGATTGCTATTGTTATGAGCCCTTGGTATTTCCTCTTAACATCTTGTTCTCTTAGTTTGTAAGCCTTAATTTTATTTTCTCCTTGTGTGTTATTATGTTTCTTGCTTGTTGATGGGTGTTGCCTGGCTGGATCACTTTTTTTTATTTTTCTCTTTATTTTAACTAAGTAGTGGTCGCTTCCTATCTCTGGTCCTCTGAACACACTAGCATCCTTCAAATACTTGAAATCACTTTTTCTCATTATTGCATAGTCAATTATGGATCTTTCATGCAGGATTGCATCTTGTGTAGGCATGGATACGCTTGTGTGGAAACCTTGTATTTGTAATAACAAGGTGTTGTTCTCTACAGAATCTCAGCAGTTATTTTTCATTGTCATTTAAGACATCTTCTTCATACCTACCGATCACTTCATCCCATCTAGAATAGTCGTTTCCAACTCTTGCGTTGAAGTCTTCAAGGAGAAGCATTTCAATTTGGCAATCGTCAAAAGTTCTTTGAAGAAGCTAATAAATTCATCTTTTGTGTTAGTGCTCTCCACTTCGCTTGGTGCATAAGCGGTGACGATATCCATTTTACTATCCTCTTCTTGTAGACTTAGAACCATCAGTTGTTCTGAAATGAACTTCCATCCTGTAATGTTTGCTTTTTTATTACTATCCACTACACAGTCCACCCCTACCCTGGCTCTTTCAGTCATGGGAGCTTTGCTGTAGAGTAACATCTTGCCGTCATGGTCCAGAACACCCTGTCCTTTTTTCTTTGTTTCTGTAAGTGCCAGGACTGTCAATTTTGCTCTCTTCATTTAGTTCTTCTATTAGTTCATTTTCTTTCCCGTTTATAATTCTTACATTCCATGTTTTGTATATCGTGGTCCTTTTTTCTCGCCTGTTCGTCACCGTTGAGATCAGTCCAGTTTTCTCTATGTTTTGACTTGTAACTGTCTGTTGAGACAAACAAGTAATTAGTCTGTTGTGTCTTTGCGTGGTAGAGGGGCTGCCTCCTTACAGCCTCCATGACTGCCGACCCATTATTGTCCACGGCTGCCAATTTATTCGCAGCTAACCTCCAAATTAGGAGGCTTTTCAGCAATCCACAACTCTGCTGACACGCCTGGTAGAAGGTAGGTTCCTCCCCCAGGCCCACCTGAAATTACAAACCACTTTTTTCACCAATCCACCCACTTCCGGCCAATCTACCCCACCCCTCCCCAAATCCCTCTCAACCATCCAAAACAAAAGCAGGTACTCTGCATTAAAGCATCAATTGACAGAATGCAGAGAAAACTGTAAGGAATCTCACTGCACATTTGTACACATCGAGCCAAACAAATTGGGTCATGGGGGTACAATTCATATTTAAACTATGCTGCTCTTATTTAACACAATCTTTAAGCTGTACACAATTTTCATTAGGAGATAGAGGTGGGTTTTCAAATGTCATGTGGGCAGTAATGTGCAAAGGTTACAAAAAGGTAACTATGCAACATTTGCTTGTATAAAGAACCAACAAAATAACTAACAAACAAGGATATTTTCTGTTTGATATATCGTCATCATGTAGCATGCCCTTTGCAGAACGCTGCTCCCATGACAACACATCTAAACAAAACATGATCTTTTGCCAGATCTCCAGCCTGTTCCAGAACCAGTATATGAACCAGTTCTCAATTGGAAAACATGGCTATTGCTCAAAGAAAATCAGAAGATTGGCAATGAATATGCAGATCAAACACTGAGGAAACTATGGCAGAATAGCAGTAAAACATTAACAGTTTGAAAAACTAAAATTTTGAGAATCTGTGTTTTTCCCAATGCAGCATACGGTTGCAAAACATGGACAGCTACCCATACTTCAAGGAAAAGAATCAAGCCTTTGAGTTTTGTTTTTTTTTGCGTTCGCCTTATTTCTCTAATCCCCAAGGCGGGTGTGCGTTGCACTGTGGTTTTTATTTTGCGCCTGTCGGCCCAATGCATCCGACTTCAGCATGCATTTTATGTAAGGGTCTGCTTCCTCCTGCATTTTCTAAGGGTTTGCTTCCCCGGGGTAACGGCCGGTGCTGTGATGGGGATCGAACCCAGCACCTTCGGATTGTGAGCCGTGCCACTTATCCACTAGGCCACGCCGTCCCCTAAGCCTTTGAGTTAAAATGTTATAGAAAGGTCTTTGTCTGCCCATCTCTGCCAAGTTTGTCTATGCTGTAATTTTCTGACTTGTATTCTTTGTGCTGTTCTCTCCATTCTGTCCTCATGGATTGTTTGATGAGTGTCTTTGCTTCTTTATAGCTCTATGGATGGGGAATCTGCTTGCTACCACTTCCAGTTTTTGCGAGCTCATCTGCGTTCTCGTTTCCAGGGATCCCCCAGTGGGCCGACATCCATTGTAGGACTAAATCTGTTTTTTGAGACAGCAATCCTATGTTGTATTTTATTTCATGTGAGAGTCTTTTTTGTTTGTTGCTTGAGATGGCTTGGAGTACACTCCTGGAGTCTGTTACAATAACCGTTTTCTTTGTATTTATGTTTTGGCTGATAATAATCTCAGTTGCTGCATGAACAGCTCTTGCTTCAGCTCTGAAATTGGTACAAGTCGCTCCTGCTGGTATGGAGTGATTTTCTATGTCGCCATTGGAGTGTTCAATGTAGATTCCACTGTCTCCACTTTTATCGCTCACCGAGGCAGATCCGCCTGTGCACACATGTGTCCAAGAGTTGCTAGGGTACTGTCTGTTGAGCTCCTGTAGAACATAGATTTTTTGCTCTATTACCGACTGCTCACTTTTCTTCATTAACTCTGGAACCTCCAAGATTATTTTAGATATATTATTAATACTTAGTATTAATCTTGCTTGTATTTCAGCCATATTGATTATTAGTTTTACTACAATCATCCATTTATAAAGAAAACTTATAAAGACATGCATTTAAAATAACAAACTGCTATACAGATGACACACCTAAACACAATGTTTAACAGTAAAAGCGGAGAGATGAGATCATATTATCACTTATGTCACAAAGACTGGTATAAATGATGGTGCCCAGTGACATATTTTATCAATCATCAAACACTTGTAGGCGCAAAATATAAACCACAGTGCACAACATATCTTCAACCAAGGCTATCACTTGAGGAAACCAACAAATACCCCAGTTGGACACACCCACATTCCTTGGAGTCCCAGTTGACTTGAGACTTACCAGGAAGTCAAATATGGAGAAAATCCAGACAAGGGCCATAAAAAGACTCAGTGATGAAAAAACTGGCTGGTACATCGTGGGAGGCCAACAAAAAAATCCTCAAGCAAGTCTACACTGGTACAATCAGACCAATTATGGAATATGCGTCTAGCACTTGGTCAACAGCCAAAACAAATATAGTAAAACTAGGCCAAGTTCAAAATATGGGTCTCAGAATTACCCTTGGGGCATAAACACTCAAATTACATAGCAAATTAAACAGTAAATATTGAGCCCCTTGAATTAAGAAGAAAATATAAATCTCTTAGTTAGAAAAACTAAAGAGGTTACCTGATCATCCTTTGCACCAGAAGTTCCAAGAGAGAACAAAAAACAGACTACTAAGGAAAAGCCCCAACCATCTGGCCAAAGAAATCAATAGAAAACATGCAGACATCCTTGAAGCTGAAACCAAAAAGTGCAAAGCACTCACTCCAGAACCCTGGACATGCGCCAGGACCAGTCCAAAATAATCTTGGAGGTTCCAGTGTTAACAAAGAAAAGTGAGCAGTTGGCAATAGAGCAAAAAATCTATAGGGGCTCAAGAGACAGTACCCTAGCAACTCTTGGACACACGTGTACACAGATGGATCTGCCTCAGTGAGCAATAAAAGGGAAGACAGAGGAATCTACATCAATCACTCCATACCAGCAAGAGAGAGACTTATGCCAATTTCAGAGCTGAAGCAAGAGCTGTTCATGCAGCAACTGAGATTGTTATCAGCCAAAAAAAAACTTAAAGGAAAGCAGTCATTCTAACAGACTCTAGGAGTGTACTCCAAGCCATCTCAAGCCCCAAACAAAATAGACTCTCACATGAAATAAAATACAACATAGACAACATTGCTGTCTCAAAAAACAGATTTAGTGGATTCTGGCCAACTGAAGGACCCCTGGCAACGAGAAAGCAGATGAGTTCGCAAAAGCCAGAAGTGGAAACATCAAACTCCTCATCCACAGAGTTATAAAGAAGCAAAGACACTCATAAACTGATCTATGAAGACAGAATTGACAGACATAGCCAAGATGGACAGACAAAGATCTTCAGACTCAGAACGGGACATTGTAGACTCAAGGCCCACCTCCACAGACTGGGTCTGAGACACCGCCACATGCAATTGTGGAGCATCCAAGCAAATACCTGAACATATTTTGCATGAATTCTCTACCTATACAGACCAAAGAGAGGCAGTCTGGCCTGGGAGAGCGATCATGCTTGAAAAGCTGTGCCTGACCGTGAAATCTGAAACACACAGTCTCCTTCGTGAACCTCACCGTACTAGAAGCCTAGCAACAGTTGATCGTGAACCTCACCGTACTAGAAGCCTAGCAACAGTTGATCGTGAACCTCACCGTACTAGAAGCTTAGCATCAGTTGATCCTGAACCTCACCGGACTAGAAGCTTAGCAACAGTTGATCGTGGACCTCACCGGACTAGAAGCTTAGCATCAGTTGATCCTGAACCTCACCGGACTAGAAGCTTAGCAACAGTTGATCGTGAACCTCACCGTACTAGAAGCTTAGCATCAGTTGATCCTGAACCTCACCGTACTAGAAGCTTAGTATCAGTTGATCGATGAAGAAGAAGCTATCACTTGACTTCCTTAATGGAGGGAAACATAACAAACTCAATACTAAGGAATTACATAATTTCTTTAACAGATCCATGAGAAAGATATTAAGTCTGCAGTGGTTTGACAGGGTTTTAAATGAAAGTTTATGGAAGAGAATAGAACAAAAACATGAAAGTGGAAAATGAAAACCTAGAAAGGTGGTGTTGCTGGATAGGCCACACTTTTAAAGCCCTAAGCTAGTATCACCAGGCAATCTCTGTCATGGAAACCCAGGAAAAAGGAGGCAAAGGAAGGCCTAAAAACACACAGAGAAGAAACTTAGAGGCTGATTTAAGAAAAGCAGGAAGACGCTGGAAATACCTGGAGAAAGCAACAAAGGACAAGACTGCTAGGAGAGAATTGGTTGATGGCCTATACACTCCAAGGTGATAAGGGCAAAGAATCTTTCCGTAATGTGTGTCAAATCTAATGCTTCCCATTCCACTGTTGGCTGTCTGGTTATTTCCAGTAGTTCAACATTAGTACTCTTTCATACTATTTCAATCTGTCTATTCTGCTTAATCACTCATTGCGAAAGTCTATATCTTGATATTTGTTTCTCATAAATTCTATTGCTCATCTGGGTTGTGCCCATTAGAAAAGCATAGAGTAACTGCTTGTCATAAGAGCGTTATGTAATTGACCAGTTCAATCACTCCAGAATGTGGAGTATAGGTACAACATTGCATTTCTTCTTCTTCTTCGTACGCTGTCAGACGTCAACTTGAATTTGTTCGAAGAAAGCAGCAGTCATCCTGAGGCTGTCAACACTGCAATAGAGCTTGTCTAGTGTTGGCACTGGTGATGGCCACATGTGCTTTCTCTGGTCCTCGTATGTGGGGCAATTGTGTATGTGCAGCAGATGTTCAGCGGTCATTTTCCCTGTACCACAGGTGCATTCGTCAGTAGTACCCATCTTCAGTTTATTGAATAGATGGTACCTCAGTCTGTTCTGGCCTATGCGGAGGCTGAAGACCATGACCTGATCTCTTCCGTTCAACTGGTAATAAGCATCATTTTTTGTGTAGCCAGTATGCTCTGTTTCCCATTTGGCCATGTATCTGGCCCTAATAAACCTTTTGAACTCTTCATAGGCAACATTGCATTTGACTTACTTTAACCAACTTTTAGGGAATCCTGAATCATTTGTTTGCAGTGTTGTTTTTGTAACAATTGTTTCTAAATGCAGAGGTTGCCAACCCCATGCACAATGCTCTCTAGTTGTCTATCACGACCTGCTTAGAAGGTAATGCAACCTCATTATGTATAGCAATTTACTGCAGAAACCAATACAGCTCCAATCTGGATATATTGATGAAGAGAGAATCAAGGGGTTCAGCCACCTAATGAGAATGCCACCTGACCAACTACCCCTGTGCGCTTATAACGCATGACATTCGGCTTTTCGCAATCATGGCAGACCAAGAACTAGAAGGATAGGAAATGTTGCAGATATTCTAAATCCTCATGGGATCTCCCCACGACGTCTCACGGCACAAGTGGATAAGACAAGACAAGACCAACACAGCATGAAAGCACATTCTTTGGTGTACGTTTCCTATACAGGCAAGCGGTAGATATGACCCTGTGTTTCAAAGGGACTAGAAAAGAAGTAAGAAGAGAAGAATAATATTAATACAGATCTTTGTGAGTTCTGAGGCTTATTGTTGGAGTAAGTACTTAAATACAGTTTTCCTGTAAGAGGGCAAGATGAGATGGTGGTCCTTCACTTAAAAAAGAGTCAAATTGAGAAAAAAACAAGTCAGCAACAGGGAAAAAGGTAAAGGTGGTCCTATAGCAGAAACAGCTATAGGGGATGAAGTGTTAGACAGCTTATTTATGAGATAAGATTGATCTTAAGATTGCTGACTTTGCTTACCTAACAATAAGTCAGATATCCATTTACAACTGGGTTGACTTTGAGCAGGAGTTGAAAAGTCATGAAAAGTGAGTGCTCAATCACTATAATCTTATGCTCAACAACAGAAACCTACCTTATAATACATCATTTTGATGTCTCCACTCAGAGACAGTTCTGGAGATTCTCTCACTTTGTCTGTGTTTCTAAACCGGTTCAACACAATAGACTCCAAGGTCAGGATACCACAGTAGCTCTGGTTGATAAACAATCTGGTAACAAAATAAAGCAACTACTAATAATAGTTTGGACCCTGTGGATCTCAAGAGGGTGGGTGCAAAGAATAATCAGGGTCAGGAGAAACATACTAATCAAGACCCCCATCTCACATTTCTGTTCAGGCTCTTGGAAACAGCCTGTGCAACAGAAGGCTGGCCAATGATGTGAGGGATAACACTATAATTCTCAAAGTAGTAAACTTACTGAGAAGTTTCACATTGCACTGCACTACAGAAAGGAGGACCACAGTCCACATTCTCAAGTACATTCTTGAGATGTAAAGAAGTGCTACCAAAGATTCATCAGAGAGCTAACTCGCTTTAACACAGGTATTTTCTAAGGAATAAAAATTATTTTTAAAATATGGAAAATAACATAAGATTCTAATACTCACAATTCGGTAGCAACTTCAAGTTACAAAATATCCACTTAATACAGAAAACTCAAAACAAAATTGTACTCATGTACTTTGAGCTGCCATGCTAAAAAAAAATGTGTTTATGAGCTGTCCAGGATCAAAGTACTGACCTTAACTTATACTGAACAGTTCCAAACATGGACTAATCCTGGGTCTTGTGTGGACATGCACACCAAAAAAAAAGATGCTGTATTGTATACCAAAAACGTTATACAGGAAAACATATAGTTAATTTATGTGCTCTGAATGTGGCAGGGTGTGCCGTTCCAGGATAGGTCTTTATAGCCACAGATAACACATTTCGCAGCAGTAGTCTGATGCTGTCCCCATCTTTGCTTGCGATAGGCAACTATTATTATTTTTGATTAACTCGAAAATAGAATGATGCAGCGAGCTGCAAGTGGTGACCCTATGCGGCTGTAAAGTCAAATCCTGATATGCAGATTTTATTACACATGGGACACATGTAAGATGTTGACCATGGAGGTCGTTGCATAACCTTTTCTTTCAGGCGCCTTGATTTCTCTGAGGTCCTGCGATGATATTCCACTTTGTATGATATTAGTGTCCCAGGCAAAATAGTTCTGTGCAAGCATCTCTCAGAAGGTGACCTCAATGTTGAAGCTCTTCAGATTTATTTTTAAGGAGTCTCTGTAGCATTTCTTCTGTCCCCCAGAAAAATGTCAGCCTGCTCTGAACTCATAACTGCTTGGGGAGGTACTGTCATGCAGGTGATTGACATGTGAGTTCTTTGCAGAAGCATTTGAATTCTCAACATGTATGACCTATTTGTCCCCTTATATCATTAGAGGTCATGGGGAGGTGCAGACTTCTTCTGTGTGGCCATGATATATTCAATCCATACCTCTGTAATGCTTCTTTAACACCAACAATTCATTTTAAAAAAAAGTTACTTTCACCTTACTCTCATGTGCTGCTGTCTGTTGTTATAGGCTCATTTGACAAGTAAGTTTGAGGACATTCTTGTCATGTGACTAAACAAATTAGTTCTCAGTGCGTCTATATAAGGCATAATGCCAGGATTCATTATTGGTGGAGTTTCAATAAAAATTGAAAAAATGGTTGAGAGAACCAACTTTATTGCACCTTGGTGTCCCCATATGTGCTCAGCCCCTTTCATTGCTGAAAATCTGCAACACCTAGCTGAAAGCAATACTGGAAGGAAAGGTGGAGGGTAAATATGCCAGAGGTAAACAATGCTATGAGAGAGAGGATAACATCAAAAGATGGACAGGGAAATACCTGACATATGACACCATCAAAGCAAGAGATGGAGAACATTGGAGATTAATTGCAGCCTACATTTGTTACAGCACTAACACCTGAACAGAATAAGTCATACATGGCATTGCTTGGGGCGCTGCATTTCTTTCTAGCGACCCTACCACTTTTTTTAAGCATCATAACTTAACGTCTTTATACTGGTTTAGAAGACCCTGCAGAATCTGTATACAACCAGTTACATTTACATCACCTTGCTCTAAAAGCTATGCGCATCCAGTTTATTCTTAAATGCATTAACTGTCCCTGCCTCCACTACCTCCCCTGGCAATGCATTCCAAGCAGACACCACTCTCTGACTAAAAAAATATTTCCTAATATCTAACCTTGACCTTTCTTTAGTCAGCTTGTAGCTATGCCCTCATGTTATTGTAGGTGGCTGTATTTTAAAAAACTTGTTATAGTCTAATTTATCCATTCCTCTGATCATCTTATAAACCTGTATTAAGTCACCACGAATTCTTCTCTCTTCGAGACACTGTAGGCCGGTTTTTCTGAGTCGTTCCTCATAGCTGTAATTCTGGAATCCCACTATCATCTTTGTCGCTCTTTTTTGTATTCTTACTAGCATGTTTATGTCCCCTCTATGATAAGGACTCCACACCTGTACACAGTACTCCAATCTAGGTCTAACTAAAGCTTTATACAGTTTAACGATCACTTCATATTTCACATGTTGTGATCTTTCAGTTGTGCCTTGATCCAGGCCCAAAAATGTAATTCAATTTCCAAATGTATCTTGAGCACAAAACGTTTGAGACACACTTGCTAAGGGACAATCTAGATCTCACGATTCACTGACCTGGCCATGTTTGCAGTTCTGTCAGGTTTTGGAAACCACATATGTATGTTTAGGACCACAAATGAAAGCCACCACATAACACCAAAGAGAAAGTGGTAGTAGTGTCCTTGCACGATCAGATGGCTATTAAACTTGGTATCTTTCTCCGTGTCTGACTCCAGAAAATTCAGAATTTGATACTCTTGGTTGAGATAGAAGATTCCAAATGTGACAGGCATTGCCAGGAAGGCTGGGAAAGCAAGGGAGACTTTCTGCATCTGAAACATGCAGGCACCAAAGGACGAATAGAAGGCAACAAAGCCTGTGGAAGACAAAAAAATAAATAATCAAAACAATTAGTAATGTAATGTGATTTGATTGATTAGATCATGTGATGTCATTATAAGTGGGTCAAAATGGCGCTTGACATGAGGCACTACAATATGAGGCATTGCCCAGAACAATTGTGAAATGTGAAATGATGCTGAAAAAATTAGACAAGGTTATGAGTTGGAAACAGGTATGAACAAGTTGAGATAGGGAGGAAGAGACAGGTGTTTTTGTGTGTGGTTTTTTTTTTTAGATGGAGGGGGGAAGAGAAAGAGGAGATGGGCTGTGATCTAATTTGCATTTAACTTAATGCAAGTCAAACACAGGGTGCTGACCAAGATAATTATGAAATTCATCAGCACAAATCTAAATTTTAAATAAGCATGAATGAGTTAAGATGAGGGAGAGAGATGAATGGATTGGATGGGAGAGGGGAGAAGAAGTGGTGAGCTGGAGGTAGGGTGCATGTTGAGGGGGGTGAGAAATGGACAGGTTATAGCGGGGAGGAGATGGGTCATTTGAATGAGGAAGAAACTAGCAGGTTGAGAGGGGAGAAAGAAATGGGCAGATTTAAGTGTATGGAAAGAGTTCAATGGGGATGTGAGGCAGAAAGGGGTGGACGAACTGTTGTTGTTTCTTTCATATTGTGCAGTTCAGCTGATAGCCACATGTTCTGCACACCTTCTGTTAGTCAATTAATTAAAACATGTGAAGCATAGGTCTTCAACAAATACAGATTAAGTACTCATGTAATGTAATAATAATAATAATAATAGCTGTCCATCGTTGTCGATGAGGACCGCCGACATCATCCTTGTCACAGATTTCCCTGTTGGGTGTGGGTGCACATGTGGCTGAACAGGCCAATGCGAGCACGAAAACATCTGCTACATATCGGGCACACGAGGTTTGTAGAAGGGGATGGTGTTCCCGCTGCTCGGGATTTCCGCGTCTCGCGTCTGTTCTGGGCTTTCACAACACGGTCATCTTCACCAGCAGCTACACCCGATTTGACTGCGCTTCTCCAGTCAGATCTGTTTTTCGCAAGATATTCCCAGTTGTCGATGTCTATCTGGCAACTTTTTAGTGAGTCCTTCAGACCGTCTTTAAAACGTTTCTTTGGGCGCCCTCTCTCGCGCCATCCCTCTCTCAGCTCGCCGTAGAGAAGCTTCTTTGGGAGCCGCTCGTCTGACATACGGACGAGGTGTCCGGCCCATCATGTCATGTACCATCAGTTTAAATTCTCTCTTCACGCATTCTAATTCCTTTTTGTGCTCATTTCAAACTATCTTCTCTGCGTTTTTGTATTGTCTCCGTCAAGGCAATAATTTTGGCAATTTTTCAATACAAAACTGGGGAATTTCTTTAGCCTTATTGCCCAGAATCCCTTGTCGGACGGAGATGATAGACATATTTTACTTGCAGTCAATCTGTTCATATTTGTTGAAGTTAATGAGGGTCATAGTTTTTAGATAATGAGGTAGTCAGCCCCTAATACAGCCCTCTTTAGGTGTTCTCATTCTTGACAGGATTATCATGATCATCATCACAAATTCTTTTCAAATTCACAAATTCAAGGATAAGCTGGCTTTCATATAAAAAGCCTGCATCAAAGTATCAATGTACTGTAGAAGTGCTTTTTTGTGGCACTTTAATCTACAAGATGTGGTTGCCAGCACCTACAAAGTATCAATGTACTCCTGTAGAAGTGCTTTTTGTGGCACTTTAATCTATAAGATCTACAGCACCTACCTTATGACACTCCCCTACTTTGTAGCCTCTTACAACAGCTGGAATGGACAGCACAGGACATGAATTGGTGTCTATTTATTGAAAATCTGTGCTTTACAGAAATTTGAAAGACCTTGATAGATTGATAGTAAGGTACCAAGGGTGTTCAAGTCAAACTGGGACTTTTTGTTCTAGTTCTACCTGAATGGGTTATAGCGTGCTGGAACTACTATCATTAGTTGGGGCACTTGTGTCCTATTACTGCTAGGTGGTCCACTTGCCATAGGCCAGTCATGTGATAGATAAGTAAAAATGGCGGACATAACTGTTAGTGCTTGCATCAAACAGCATCTTGTGATGAAGTTTCTTTGTGAAAGAAGACATGAAATCTGCAAAAACTTATAGAAGAGTGCAATCACAATATAGTGATGAGACACTCGGTTGCATTAAAACATTTGAATGACGTAAATGTTTTAGAGAAAGCCGTACATCCGTGACGATCCCGTCCTGCTCCTGCAAAATAACGCTCAACCTCATACTGCTCCCCGCACTATGTGCTATCTGCAGCAACTCGACTGGGAGGTATTCCCACATCCACCTTACAGCCCAGACTACGCTCAAATCGATTTCGACCTATTTGGACCTCTAAAAGAATTCCTGGGAGGTCAGCCTTTTAGCACCGATGACAAAGTGAAACAGGCTGTCCTTGATTGGTTCAGACATACTGATAAATCATTCTACGCTGAAGCTTTTCAAGTATTATTTAAATGATGGAATCAGCACATAACCATAGCAGGAGATTATATCAAAGAATAAATGGAATTTTGACTACTCTAAACAATTTTTATTTCTTTAAAAAAAAGTCCCAGTTTGACTTGAATGTCCCTCGAATATTTGTTGTATTCATTCCTCTCCATTAAGGGGACCTATGATCCCCATGGGGAAGTCTGGCAAGTTACAGTGTTATCTTCAGTTTTTATTTCCAGTACCAGTAACTCAAAGGGCAAAGATAGATTAGTTCATTAAATTTAGTTAAAAAAAACCAATTAGTCTTAGTAGCAGAGTGCTTGCTTCTCATGGCAAAGTTACCTGGTCAGCCCCCATTATCAACATGCTCCAGTCAACCTAGCTGTAAATGGTTACCTGGTTTACTTTTAGAGAAGGAAAGGCAAAGAGACAGGGAACTTGCCAATCCAGATCACAAAATGCTGAGGTCTAGTACAATGAAGTCTCTTACACTTCATCCCTGACAGCAATCTGCTATGACATTAGCGATGCCTTTATTGTAGATCTTGTCCATGAATGATATTGGTGATGGCCATATGTCTATATGGGCATTCTCTATTCCTCTTATATTGTGGTCTTCTTCTTCATAGGCTTTCAGACATAAGCTTGTACACATTTACATTGCAGTGGTCAGTATGAGGTTATTGGGTGAGGGAGACAGTGAGGGAAGAAACATTTAGCCTCTAATGGCAGTGCTTATTCATCCATAATGGTTTACGAAGAAAACTATCTCTGTTTTTCCATCTTTTAGAATATGTTATGTTAATCTATGGGGTTGAACGGGAAGGAAGACTAATGTCTTGTCAGGCACAACATACTGATCAGACATGTTAGTCAGGGTCAGGCAAAACATACTGGACAAGACCCCCACCTCAGCTTTCTTTTAGTCCTCCCTGGAAATGGGCTGTTCTTGTGGCAGCCTAGATAATGAGGTAAGGAATCGACATGATCCCCGTAGTAGTGAGCAACAGATAAAGCCAAGCATTGCACAACCGCCTGGAGGATCCCGATCCATCTTCATCAGTACGCTCGGGATGTGAAAAAAGTTACTGCAACCTGCCACTTAATGTTCTTTTCAGGGCGCACAAAAGAGTAAACCAACTCATTGTGGGCATTCAAAACAAACAATCAATGGGTTTGAAAGTGACTGAGAAGTCCGATGCGCTTCTGAAAAGATCTTGGACAGTGTGTGCAGGGCATGTTTGCTTCATGTGAAGGTTTCATTTCACTGGCTTTTCTATCACCACTGTTCAACTGACACCTTTTAAAATGCCTATCATGGCACTGCACCTTTACGAAGAGATGTGTGGCCAAGCAGGTTTGGTCTTTTGCAGCAGCATCCAAAAGGTCTAGTATTATGCCACAGACTTAAGCGTGTCTTTGAAGAATTTCTTTCAGCCGCCATGAGAGCGTTTACCCTTCTGCATATCCCCACAAAAAAGTTCTTATTGCAGATGATGGTCTGGCCCGTAGACTACATGACTTACTCAGTGAATCTGTGACTGCATCAGAAAAGTATTGATGCTAAGGACATTAGCTCTGACAAGAGCGGCGGTATCCCAGATCCTGTCTTGCCATATGTTGTACATCATCCTACTAAGCTCTGTACCACCTTCAGTTGTCTGTAGACTAATGTCACTTCAATGTCAAACATCGGTGTATAGTCTGTCAAATGGCAGCATTTTCTACAGGACTGCTGTTATTTTTTCAAAGCATAACATTTTATCTTTCTCCTTACCTGATATGATCATAGCAATAGCTGCAGAAATAGCCTTTGGTCCAATAGGGTGCCGATGCCTTGAGAGAAATACTATGGCCCCACTATAGTCAAAGCTGGCATCCTCATTCAGAAGATAGCCCTTAGAAAGGTTTAAAGATATTCATTGAATATATGAACGATTAAAACATATTAAATAAAAACAAAAAAGAAACCAATGCTGCAGCCACAAGGCCTTCATTGGAGACAAATAACAAACAAAAAGAATTAATAAATCACAACAAAAGACAAGATATGATGTGCAAGGGTGATTCAATACAGTGAGTTAACAGTCATTACCAGGAATTGAGCGGCCAGGAATGTGTGGTTCCTGGTATTTAAGATTTTAAAACAAGTGGACTAAACAAGAAATATCTGAGAAGTTTTTACAAGTCAGAGAACAAAGCAACTGAGATAGATACAGCCAGTGTGTAAGGAGCAAATGGAAGAAGCAGATTCCAGTAGAGTGAAGAAATGGACCTGAGAGTCAGACTTGGAACACAAGCATTAAGAAGGTCCATGAAGAAGTTGTTGAAGTATATTGAAGCCAGATACTAGTTGTGGAAAGCAGTTATAGAAGAAGCAGGGTAGACACATTGAGGCAGTCCATAAAACAGTTGTCAAAGTATATCGAAACTAGATACCAGAAAGGAGAAATTGTCTAATCTGAGAACCAATTATTCAAGTATACATTGAAGTATCCAGCAGTTATTAAAGTTAAAGCTGAGTCTGAGAACAGATCTGACAGCTGAGTCCTAGAACAGATCTGAAATGAAACACTGAACAACTAATAACAAGAAGATATTGAATGATCACAGAACAGAGCTTAGAGTTGACTATAAATAGATTGTGTAGATAAGAGAGATAAAAGAAGAATGGTCCTGACTTACTGATCAAAGGGTAAAAACCTGGGTTAAATTTGTACAAGGACCAACATATATGCCATATGCACGAAAACCCCTGCTGTTAGTCATTGGATAGATGGTACATAAGACTTGTGTTCCAATCATTGTTATCATAGTATATGCTTTGTGAGAAAGTGTAGCAGATGGTATGAGGTTTTGCTCTCCCGCCTCACTGAGGCCGCACCTTAACTATCCATCTTTGCAGTCTTAAAATCTATCACAACTAACACTTCAATAAACTAACTAAGGACACTATTTCAAAACAATAAAAACATATTCTTTATTTCTACACGTTAAAACTCTTCCACTCTTGTATCATGAACAACTTCCTACATGCTCCTATCTAATGGTTACCTAACTTGAATCTTAAACTACCAGTAAACCTAAAACTATTGTCCACAGTCTACTTTCCGTACTTGGCCTGCTGAAACATGAATCCGAATTATGGCACATGAACGCCGATGGTTAATTCATGGTTTAAACAAACAAATCCAGGTAAACGTTCTTGGCTCAGTTCCTTAGCGACGACTGTCGATCTGCATGGTAGATGTCGAAAGACTAGGCTACGCCTGTGAATCTACGATGACTACTAACTTAGTGAAGACAGCCACATGTTTAAACTGGCGTATGTAGACCACCCTATGTTAAACAAAGGTGGGTTGACTATGTGGTAACCTGGCGCAGGTCGACACATGTGTGAAATGGTAGAGTTTTCTCTCGGCCAATCTAGATCTGACAGGAAGCCTGTTCTCTCCTATAGCAGGTAGCTATGCCTGATCTATGCTGCTTCTGTGAGATCTCTGCGATGACTATAAACTTGAAAGGTCGCCCACATATCTGTTGCTGGTTAAACTTTAACCTGATGAAATTCTATCTAATTACTCACAAATGAAAATCAGGAATACGTTACTTTTGTAAACTGGAACTCAATCAATGCGACATTCACTCTTCTTTCACTGTCTCTCTGAATCGTCACTCTGAATCGACTCTCAAAGGCCGTCTCTCTGAATGAGTCCCTGTCTAAATCTGTGTCTCTCTCTGAATTGTCTCTCTCTGAATTGTCTCTCTCAAAATGTCTTTTCTCCAAATGTCTCTTTGGAAATGCATAGTTCACTCTCTGAATCTCTCTTGAAATGTAATGACTCTAAAATGCTGTCTCTCTCTGAATCTCTCTGAATATGTCCTGGGCTCCCGACCCGCCTCGACTTTTATAATGCCCCCGGACTATTTTTTCTGCCGGTCCTATATAACAAAATGACGTCGTGGGGGCGCTCATATTAACCCGCCACCTGTCGCGGTATTTGCTGACATGAGTTGTCAGGTACTATGGAAAGTCCACATCTAATTTAGTGAAAATATATAATTACGATTGCGACGTAATTCTAGAAAAAATAAGAGCTGTCAATATGGAGACTTCTTTTTCTTCTTCTTCATCGTTCATTCTCAATCTCCCACTACCAAACCCTGAAAGGGCTTAAGTAGCAGAATGTAGTCCAGAGAACGGAATGCGTTGTGTCGTAGTTTACAGCTTGGCTGTGATATTTGCACCTTTCGGTCCAACATATCCGACTTCAGCAAGCATTTTTTGAGTACCGGGTTAGCATTTCCTCTTTGATCCCTTCTCCTTAGCTAGTCTGCCTGCTGTAGCATGTTATCCAAGATTACCGCATGGAGGTGTAGAAGGGTCTTGGCAGCTATGGTTCGCTGGCCCTGACGCTAGTAGTCAGCTATGGGTCACTGACCACTGCAGCTCATGCGCTGCTCAGCATCTGGCAAGACTAAATCTGTCACACAAGCTGTGAATAAGTAGTTGTTAAGATTTGAGCAAAGCTATTGAATATTATGTGAATATTACCTTGAGAGTAATTTTGGAAGACACAAT
Source organism: Ariolimax columbianus (assembly GCA_036924085.1). NCBI lineage: Eukaryota > Metazoa > Mollusca > Gastropoda > Stylommatophora > Arionidae > Ariolimax > Ariolimax columbianus. Next base: position 20,983,616 of record JAVGWX010000014.1, on the reverse strand, counting down.
AAACAGTCATTTTTGTGAAACCTGGTGTCTTGTCTTATTTAGGAAGTTAAGAATTCTCAGAGTGAGTGCAGGAATGGCTTGGCTTGGCTTCGTTCATTCTCAATCTCCCGCTACCAAACCCTGAAAGGGTACAAGTAGCAGAATGTAGTCCAGAGAACGGAAAGCGTTGTGTCGTAGTTTTCAGCTTGGCTGTGATATTTGCACCTTTTGGTCCAACACATCCGACTTCTGCAAACATTTTTTGAGTACCGAGTTAGAATTGCCTCTTCGATCCCTTCTCCTTAGCCAGTCTGTCATGCTGCAACTTGTTATCCAGGATGACCAAGTGAAGGCGTAGAAGGGTCTTGGCAGCTCTCGTTCGCTGGCCCTGATGCTAGCAGTCAGCTATGGGTCGCTGACCACTGCAGCTCATGCGTTGTGAGTGCAGGAAAAAAGTGTAACACTATTGCAAGTTATAAAATAGATTACCATGCCCAGAAAGTAGAGAAAAGAAGGGATATCACTGTTACACAAAGGACCTATACTCTGCCTTTGCTGATATCCATTAAACTGTCATTGAGTGAGGTTTTGCAGCTGGGCATTTCCCACCATCACTTCTAGGTGATACATCAAAATAGATTCTGTATAACAATATTATTTAACATTTAGAAAAATTGCTTACCAGCAAAATCGTAAGACCAATTTTCCACAGATAAGTTATGACATGTGGGAAGTGTTGACCTTTCTCCAGATCATATCTAATCTTCAGAACTGCATTCTTCAACCAGTTTTTATGCTCAAGCTCAACAAAGAATCTGCCATCAGTAAAGTTCTGCCAGTGAGCACAAGATACCAACAGAAATGCGCCAACAATCTCCAATTCAAACCAGCGGCTGGAATGTAGCTGGTAGCCTTCTTCTTCTGTAAAGCCGACATTGATAAAAAAAACAATGTTAGTCTTATAGTAGACACTGCTGTTGGGGATGAAGTGCAAGAGTCTTTATTGTATAAAAACTCACCTTTTTCTGAAGTGGATGGGGTCATCAGTTTCCTTCCCCATCACCTTACTGTTACAAACTGCAATAATATATAATAATCCACTTAGACAGCCAAGGCCCATCGTGTCAATCGTCTATGACCACGACTGATGATCGAGGTCCATGAAGCATGTAGTTCTGATTGGATGCTTGCAATTTGTCATGGCCAGGAGTTGTGTGATGACCGTGGGAGCCTCTACATGTAGGACAAGGGTCTTTTTCTACTCTTGATTTCAACAGCCAGGTACAGGATTTGAAGGACTATGACATCATGAGGATGGTGGGCCCAATGATCAAAGATACAGAGGTGGAGGCAGTCTATCATGGAAATGATATTCTTGAGATGTTAGATGACATCAATGTTGGTAACCCGGTCATACCACTGGATCACAAGGATGCGTCTCTGACTGCGCATACGGAAGGCTTCAAGACTCTTCTGATCTCTTTACAAGATCAGCCAAGTTTCGAAGACATGCAGAAGGATTGGAATGATGCAAGATTTGTAAAGGCGCAGATCAGTTTCCAGGGAAAGCCTTTGCTTGGACCAGAATCTGTGCTGGGAGTTCATAAATGAGGTTGCCCAACTGATCCTTCAGACAATGACAAGACAGCTACATACGTCGGAGGTCTGTTACCTGCCAATGTATTTCTGTGTGTTTTTTTTGCGTTCGCCTTATTTTTCTATTCCCCAAAGGTGCAGTGCATTGCACTATGTTTTTATTTTGTGCCTGTTGGCCCAGTGCATCCAGCTTCCTCGTATGAGGAAGTCGTCTGCATAGTTAAGGTCTATCACCAACGGTGACCCTGGGATTGTGTGCTTTTGTCTGTGGAAGTATCCAGACCATAGCAGTGGTAGAGTGAGAATACATCCCTGACGGACACCAAATGAAGTGCGATATTTGTCGATTAGGTCCTGGCAAATGCGGATTCTTGCACTGGTGTTACAAGGGAGCTCCTTTATTAGCTTCAGCATGGACTCCCGCATATTGTAATGTCTTCCACAGAGTTTATCTATCCACGGAGATGAAGTTGACATAGGAAACGTGGAGGTGGGGGACTGAACTTATGATACATTTTCATGAGGAGACAAAGTGCGCATTGATAGTAGAACAGCAAGCAGATCAAATTTAGTATGACAGCCCGACAGTAAGTCAAGTATTTATTTACAGCTTGCTAGGCTGCAATGTGTCAAGACCATGGATCGAACCTTGGTCTTTTACCTTGTCTGAATGGGTTGCCCATAATATGTCTGGTTTTTTTTTCACATTTCTGCAAAGTGTAAATAATAGTTTAAAAAATAAAAATTTCCATTATGGTGTTTATTCCAATTGCTGGGGTTCATAGTGCTGAGGGAAAATGGCTTCTTGACCCTGCAGATGCCACACAGTTTACAGGTTAGATTCTTAACTTGACCAGTGAAAAAAATACCTTACCTATTTTGTACCAAGGTTTTAAAACCGTGTTCCTTTGGTCAAGATACATATCTAATAATGATTCAGTCAGCTGCTCTTTGTACATGAGAATAATAAGTGAAAAAGTGTGCAACTGACATAGATGTCAACCTGTAGGAGTTACTCATAACTTGAACAAGTTTTTCTTATTTCCTCCACCATACAATGTTTCGTACATTTATTTCCCATAAAGATTTTTGGTATTCAATCAATCAACCATCAATCAGAACCTTTCAGCTTCCTGAGGAGAATAAGTCTTCAACAAATACATGCAAGTCTTCCTGTCCTGTGCTATCCTTACCAGCTTTGTACACATCTTTCCTTTTGCCTTTCTATTATTTGCAAGCTCTCTTTTCCATAAGTGTCTAGTACTGCCATTACGTCTCTTTTCTTGAGGATTGCAGAACAAAGACTGTCTTGTAATGCTATTAACTAGTTCTCGTAATGTGTATCCTATCCAACGCCAACACCACTATCTGTTCAATTCTTTCCCAACAGTTCCATATTAGTGACTTTATCATACTATTTTAATCTCTCTATTCAGTGCAGACACCAATCGATGAAAGTTAAAACATTTTTGCTGTAGTTATTCATCACAGAGCCATGCTTTTTTCTTCTTCTTCATCGTACGCAGTCAGACGTCAACCTACAGAGCCATACAATAGGACAGACTTTACAATGGAGTTGAAGATTTGTATTTCTGTTATGGAATAATTTTAAAAAATATATTTCTACAAATTCCCCAACATAATGAAAGCTTTTCTCGTTGTTTGTATTCTTAATTCAATATCTCTATCTGTACCTTCTACACTGTTTTTATTGCTACCAAGAGACATGAATGATTTCCCGTCTGGTAATATTGTGCTTCATAATAATACCTTTGTTTTATTATTTTTTCTAGCTATGGACCTTCCTGTAAACTCTTTGATGTTGTCTTTCAATCTCTATTTCTGCCTCCCTCTCTTATTCTTCTCGGGCTCAGTACCTTTCAGGATCGTCTTAGTCAACTCAGACGATTTTAAAACATGCCCATACAATGAGAGCTTATGTGATTTTACCATAGTCAACAGGTCTCTATATTAGCTGATCTTTATCTTAACAGTGTCCCAAAATACCTTTTTCATGATGTGGTCTAGATATGAAATGCCGAGGATTCAGCGCAGTCATCTCATCTCCAATGCACAAATTTTTTGCTCTAGAACTGCTGTCGGAGTCCAAGTTTCACAAATGTAAAGGTACACCGAAGTGACAAGTGCATATATTAAACTCAACTTGGATTTCAGGTTGATGCTTTTGTCCCTCCATAGCAGCCTCAGTTTGGTCAGAGTAGCCATGATCATTGCTGTTCATGCCTGAATCTCAGTTCTGGAACCTTCTGCATTCATCAGTGCTTCCAGGTATTTAAACTGTTTAACAATGTGCAATGGTTTGCCTTTCATCGCAATCAGACTTGCTATGTTCTCTGGGACCATGATTTTGCTCTTCTCTGCACTAATTTTATCCAAACTTTTGAGTGGCATTGTCAAGGTTTGAGATTAGACTTGCAAGCTCTAGCTTCATTCCAGCCAGCCTGGTTATGTCATCAGAAAACCAGAGATTGGTGAATATATGACCACCTATGCTGACAGTACCCCCGTGGTCCTCCAGAGCTTCGGACATACATTATTTTTACTTTTTATTTTAAAAATATACATTAATATCGCTTTGGTCATCAGTTGGTGGGATTTATAGGGCTGAATAATAAAAGCAACTTGCTCATATTGTAGCAAAATGAAAAAAAATCTTTAAAGAGCTGAGGTTTTGAACCTTGTCCTATTGTTCAAGAGATCAGTATCCCAATCACTAAGCCACCCATTCCTCTTTTTTTTTTGCTATTACTAATGATATAAATATATTCTTTTCTCTCTTCAAAACCTGGGTTACTTTTTCAACTGTAATGGTCGCCTAAAACAATATATCAAAATCAGTCCAAAGTGTGAGATGTTTTATTTCTTTCAGTGGTAGCCAAGATTTGTTGCCATTTTTACTATCATTTTACTTGGAGAGTCCTCTACCCTATAACTAAAAGGGTTATACAGTTTCTGTAATGGGACTCGCTTTACCTCCCAAAAGCTGAAACCTGGTACAATAAAGTCTCCAGCACTTCATCCCCAATGACAGTATCTACTACAAGACTAGCTTTACCTCTAACAACTTAGTCACTCCTCTTCTACCCTTGGGTTTAGAACTGCTTTTCTAAGTACCTCGTTATTGAGTTTTGAAACTGGTTTTTTTTTCTTTTTGGTTAGGATTGTTGTCCATGACTCACATCTGTAATCCAAGATAGGTACATACACAGAACAGTAAACAGCAAACTTGCGTGTTTCTCTCCTTTTATTTCTTACTTTCAGAGTAATAATCTCACTGTCTGAAATCTGAGGCCTTTGACATTAACAGCGGAGTTAAACAAGGTTGTGTCCTGGCTCTGATTCTATTCTGCATTTTCTTTGCCATCGTTCTAAAACACGGCATTGGAACTGTCACAGAAGGGGTCTTCCTGCATACCAGGTCAGATGGCAGATTATTCAATCTAACCAGATTACATGCAAAAAGTAAGAGAAGGGAGGGAGATGTGTCATTTGGGATATGCTTTTCGCAGACGATGCTGTACTGGTCGTCCACACGGAAGCAGAATTACAAATCCTCATTTATAGATTGGCAAAATCCTGTGATCTGTTTGGACTCACCATCGGCGTACAAAAGACGAAAGTGATGGCACAGGGTGCAGATCCTTCAGACATTGTCTTAAACTATAAAATCTGGAGGTAGCAAATCACTTTAACTACCTCAGATTTATCATATCCAACAACCTTTCACTGGATACACAGCTGCAAAAGCGATTAGGAATAGCCTCAACAGCACTTGCCCGGCTCACAGCATGCTGAATAACAACATGCTGACCATCTCCACAAAGGTTGCTGTGTACAGATCTTGTGTTATTATACCCTGCTCTATGCCAACAAAACACGGACTCAGTATGTCTCACAGGAAAAAAGACTAAATGCTTTTCACATGCGCTGCCTAAAGCACGTACTTGGAATTTCATGGACTGACAGCGAGACAAACAATGACATGTTGGACCATGCATAGATAGCCAGTTTAGTTGCTATCCTCCGCCAGTGGCTTGGTCACGTGTGCAGAATGGAGGATGGGCATATACCAAAAGATATGCTATACTGAGAGCTGACCACGGGCAAGCGTAACAAAGGTAGACCCTTCCTCCACTACAAAGATGTTTGCAAGCGTGACCTGAAGGCGTTGGATATAAACACATGCAACTGAGAGAAACTTGCCAAAAACAGACCCGACTGGAGGCAGGTTTTGTGTGTTGGTCTGCAGACAGGGGAAGACAAGCTGCGTCAAGATACAGACTCCAAACATGTTTGGCAAAAGCAAGTGCAACAACTGACTCCCCTCTGAGTCCCCTCTCTAGCATGAAGTACATTGTCTATCGGGACTGACAGGACGCTAATCAATCAGTTCCCATTCTCACTTCAAGGACTGGTCGACTGAATGTTTTGATGCTAGGCATTTAATCAAGAGAGTCCAATCCTTGGTATGGCAAGATTTTTTATATTGGAGGTAAAATAACAACTTTAAGGTGTACACTGCATGACAACTGTAGGGACAAAAGATTTTTATTCCTAACAATCCTTTCAGTGAATCCCAGCAATTAAAATCAACACTGTAATAATAGTTTTTTTCTTATCTCCTCCAACAACAATAACACTGTACTTACCACAATAGAAGTAATCCATAAGAATTAGCAGAGGGATGACAGAGATCTGTGCCAGCATAACAAGGATGTCCACTAAGTATCTGGCAATCTTTGAGCCCACTCCTTTAAAGCTATTTGGTACATGGTGGGTAAACTTGTCCACAGAACTAGAGTTGGACATGATCACTTTCAGAGCAGCTGGGAGGATTGCCGTGGCACTTAGTAGCAAAGTTGATCTGAAGACATCCAGATTTGGCAGGATTCGGAAGACTAGTAGGCACAACCCAACAGAATGGAAAGATTCCATGATGAGAACCTAAAAATGGAATATTATTATAAAGCTCATCACTCCAATTGGAGGAGTATAGGTAAAACACTATATTTGGATTTGCCCTTTCCAGCTTATAGGGAATCCTGAATACATTTCTAAGTAGTGTGGTTTTATTAGCAATGGTTTTTTTCTGCAAGTGAGATGGCCAGCCCTATCACAATCTTCCCTAACTTGTCCTGACTCGAACATCAGAGAAAGGAACAAATCTCACAGTCCTTGCTGACTCTCAACAGCACACTTTTGACCATTTCACAACACTTTTGTTTTAATTAGACAGTTAGATAAGGTTGACGTCTGACAGCGTACGAAGAAGAAGAAGAAGAAGACAGTCAGATTCCCCTGGCCTGCACCAGTTCTGATTTGGCTAATGAATTTGAGCTGATGCAGACAATTTCTGACTGTCCCAGCCCTCAGAGTCAATCCTTGTACAAAATTTATAAAAATGATGAATGATAGGCTGTCTGATAATGGCTGAAATAGAGGTACGGTCCAAATGCAGTTATGTGAATGAATTGCACAACATTTCCATCTAAATAGACATTTATCAAGAAAAGAAAAAACAAATTAAAACAGCAAATTAAGTTAAACAAATTTCAATATTATAAAGTTAAACAAATATCAGTATTATAAACTTAAACTGATTTCAGTATTATAAAGTTAAACAAATGTCAGTACCACAAATTTAACTGATTTCAAAATTAATAATAATAATAACAACAGTTGCTTGTTGCAAGCAAAGATGGTGACAACATCAGACATATGTATTCAGATAGACTGCATATGACTCTACAGTTTGATATGAGCATGACAAACTCTATCTTCCATGGGGGACACACAGACAGCGTTAGTAATTGAGCGGTCTTGCATCATGTCCTTTCATGCAGTTCACTATATTTTTTTGAGCCTCGATAATGATTCTCTTCTCAGCAATGCAAGTACTGCATGTGATGACATTGTGCCAGACTGAGCAGTTTTGAGCAAGCAGCTCCCAGGAGGCAACATAAATGAAGAAACTATTCAATGAAACTTTCAGAGAGCATTTGTATTATCTCTTGTGCTGTCTATATTCTTTATCCTAAACTGTGCATCCACCAACAGCAAAATAGCCATAACACACATGCCTCAACCTGCTATCAATAATAGGCTTGATATCTTAACAAAACCTGTGTGTCAGAGGCTATTCCATCTGATGGTTTACAAAGCATGATGCCCCGTGCTACTGCACAAGCTAACAAATCTTCTTTGCTTAATTTGAGATGTAGGTTATATACCGCAGGAACTGAAAGACACCACCATTGTCCGCATACACAAGCACAAAGGCAATCATCAGTCTTGTGATGACCACAGGGGAATCTTCCTACTGTCGATAGCTAGAAAAATTATGACTCGAGCAGAGGTTACTCCCAGAGAGTCAATGTAGTTTTTGAGCTGGCCGCGGGACGGTTTATATGATATTTACAACTCGTCAAATCCAAGATAAATGTCAGGAACAGCATCCTAATTTGTACATAACTTTTTGTTGATCTGACCAAGACCTTTGATACTGTCAACAAGAATGGAAAATCATGGCAAAATTCGGTTGCCCTGGAAAATTCATCAGAGTTGGCCGCCAGTTTCATGATGGTTCTATGTACTGAATGATGGTGAAATGGTGAACTATTTGCAGTCTTCCAAATAATTAATGAAGTCAAATGGGGCTGTGTGTAGGACCCAATACTCTTTAGAATGACATTTGTTTGCTGCCATACATTCTAATGTTATACAGGGCTGTGACACTGGTGTGCATATCAGATACAGGACAGATGTGCAGCTATTTAATCTGAGCAGCCTACGGTCCCTCATAAAGGTGAAAGAAGCAACCATTGTTTGATCTCCTTTTTGCTGATAACTGCCGCATTAACATGTGCTAAGAGCAGGACATTGATGAGTTTTCAGTTAGTGTGCAGATTAACTCTTGTCCTGCTACCAACATCAAGAAAATGGAAATGTTTATCACCATGTCAATATACATGGACCAATAATGGACTAACACATCGCCTGGGAGAGATTAGGCCCTGCCCGGTTAGCAACATGCCCAAGACACATAGCTCACACACTGAGTAATCCTCGCGGCCCCCGTTCCAAGGCAGAGAAGTACTCGGCTCCCCCTAAGAAGTCCGCAGGGACCTCAGTTGATACAGTTACCATGAATGATAGAGCGCCAGGGTTTCATCCCCGGATATTGGACATTCAATGAGAATTACAACTCGAGTGAAATATTTTGCTGCAGTACGTGGATATGGCAGTGGTCGATCGATGCAATGGGTCACTGATGGTTAAACAAACATTGTTGTTATTACTGTACAGGGCTATGGCATAAGTGGATAACAGCTGCAGAGGGCTCAAACCTCTAAAGGCTGGTGTGAATCTACTGTCCTGGTCATACTGAGTTCCAGGCAACAAAATAAAAAGATATTCTGGCTTCACAAGCACCAATTATGGGCACACTAGATATGGATAGAAGTGACATATTAAAGTCTATAAATGACTGCCTATTGGATGCACCTCACTGCAATAAATGAATCGGCAATACACAAACCTCAGAACTTTGAAATTGAGCAAGAGTAGAGCATAGTTGAACGGAACAGGAGCTACAGGAAACATCAGTATCAATATCCTTTGCCGTGTGATGAGAGAAACTGAGCACCTATAGGTATGTCTGGAGTGCAGTGAAGTAGATTCTTAAGGACAGAACAGAACAAAGTTGAACAATGAGGCCAGATACCCCATACTGTAGAAACTATAATCTACTAGAAAAAGAAAAGACCTCTACATCCCATGGTAGAAAACGAGGACTACATCAAGTCAAAGTCAAAAGATAATCATCTTTACATCCACTTACCCAGATGAATGTGGTGAATGATGTTCTCTTGTAGTTTCCAAAACATATCTTGGCTACTGCGATGATCCAGCCAAGTGCATATGGTATACAAATCGCTATCACCAACAAAATGAAGAAGACCGTCTGAAAAATATGACACAAAATGAAGCAGTCTAGTGATGATGATGATCACAAAGTCAGGGATATATACATAACACAACAGACAAGAAAGCAAAGTAATATGTACTGGGGAACTATTGTCTGGTCTTCTTGATGACTAAATTACTTCACTATTAGAAAGAAAGAAATTAAGAGATTCGGCCAGCTGAATACCTCAAAAAGAGTGTTACCACTGACCAAGTCCAACCATAACCAGGAAATATAAACATAGTTTAATTCAGACATTTTTATAGATACTATTACTTACTAACTTTCAAATTATTGAGCATATATAGGAATTGAGGTTAGCATTGTTTCTTGTTTTAAAAGGTCTTTATATCGGACTCCTTCACTATTACACATTTTTTTTTCTGGAAGCAAATTTATAGTAGTTCTTGTTACATTTTCTGGGTGTGCTGGAGCAGGTGACCTGGGTTCTCCTTGATGTAGTGTACTGCATGGTTTCTCAGTGTTGGCTCATCACTGTAGAGATCACAGTGATGATCCCATTTCATTGGGCAGGCTGCTGCAATACAGCCTGATTAAACATTCACAATGTGGATGTAAGGTGAGGTTCATGATCAGAATGTTGTATCTTCTTCTTCTTCTTCTTCTTCTTCGTACGCTGTCAAACGTCAACCTGTATTTTTTCGAAAAAATCAGCGGTCATCCTGAGGCTGTTGACACTGCCATAGAGCTTGTCTAGTGTTGCCACTGGTGATGGCCACATGTGCTTTCTCTGGTCCTCGTATGTCGGGCAGTTTTGCAGCAGATGTTCAGCGGTCATTTTCCCGGTACCACAAGTGCATTCGTCAGTGCCACATATCTTCAGTTTATTGAATAGGTGATACCTCAGTCTGTTGTGGCCTGTGCGGAGTCTGAAGACCACGACCTGCTCTCTTCTGTGCAACTGGTAATAGGCATAATTTTTTTTTTTTTAGCCAGTGTGTTCTGTTTCCCATATGTTGTATCTGACCCTGACACTAGCGGCTGGATACCAACACTTAAATACAAATGCAGTCTCATAGCAGACACTGCTGTTGGGGATAAAGTAGCAAATCCAAGCAGTTCGCACATTATAGCCAGAGCCTTAAAGTTATAACAAATAAAAGAGCTGGAAACCATTACAGGACTGCAGTCAATGGAAGATAGATTAACAGCAGAAACAAGTAACAGACTGAAAAATTCAAAATACTCATGGACCATCCAATGCACCAAAGACTAAATGGAGTGCGGATAGGCAGGCTAAAGCAAAGTAGTTTTTATTTACAGATAAAAGAGTAAAACAGAAACAATGCTAAGCTCATAAACACAACCATAAAACCAATGACAGCATGCTCTATCTGCCCACTATTGAAAAGAAAACTCTTTCTCAAGCTTATTTGCAACATTTCCAACATCAAAGACAAAACGTCAGACAGAAGTGCAAAGAAAACATAACCACCAAATATATCAACAATAAATTTCCACAAAAAAATCCTGGACCCATACATACGCAGGTGGTTCAGTAAAAGATGCCATTGATAATGGGGGAGGCACTGTCATTAAAATAAAATATAGAATATAAAATGAAGTCTACTTCTTCTTTTCTTTGTCTTCTTTTTTCATCTCACTTTCTACCAGGTTGTAGTCCAGTGTCATGGTAAGTATTTGTCTTTTGCCTCTCTCGTGGCTTGAGTTACATTTTTCTCCAATTTTAAGGCAGGTCTCTTTAACGCTGTCTATCCACCTTTTCCTTTGTCTACCTCTAGCCCTTCTTCTTGATGTTCTCCTGTTGCATGAACGATATGGTCTGGCTACACAATGTGGCCAAACCAATGTATTCTCTGTTGCTCTATGTACTGTAGGAAGGGAATTGTTCCAACCTTCTGCCGAATACTCGTATTTGTGATTCTGTCACGTCTGGTGTTGTTAGTGACCTTTCATAGGCACCGCATTTTGCAGGTGGTTAACTTTTGTTCCTGGGCCTTATTTAATGTCCATGTCTGGCACTTGCAGCACAGGGTTGGGATGAAGATACTATTTATCATCCGCTTTTTTGCTTGGAGGGAAATCTTGGGGTGCCTTAGTAGTAGAGACAGCTGGTAGGTGAAAGCGTTTGCTCTCCGTACTCTCGTCTCTATCTCTTTGTTGAGTCTGCCATTCTCAGTAAAAACAGTTCCCAAATATCTAATATCTAAATTTTTGTACCTGATTTATTTTTGTTTCATTCACATGAATATCAAGTGTGGTGTGCTTTCTACCGATATTCATTGCCTCTGTTTTTGATGTATTGATATTCATATCGTACTTTTGATAGTTCAAGTAGTGAGTCAATATGACTGCAGGTTTCATTTATTGGAGTTGATCAGACTGCAAAAATGCAACTCGTTGATACTTTCCTGTTCTGTATTTGCCTCCTATGTGATTCTATTCATATAAGTGACAAATAAAGTCTCCTCCGCTGGGATAACTTCAATGCCAAAGTTACAGCCCTGATGCTGGCAGCTGAAATGCTCACAAACAACAAGAAGTGGTTGTTTTCACAGATGCCTTTTCAGTGTTTACAGCCCTCAAGAACCAGCACAAAAAATTATCTCAGCATCATAGCAAACTCATTGAAATGCTTGGTCCAGTGCTATAAAAGAAGTAGAATCAAGTGGATACCAGCCCATTACAATATCTCAGACAATGAAGATGTAGACAAACTTACCAAAGAGGGAAGAATTCTGCAACAAAGGGACACAACAAAAACATATGAGACAAAAGGAATTATCAAGATTACGTACAGATCAAAATGAAAAAGAGCCCACCCTGGCAATATAGAAAGTGATGCCTACCACCAACTCTCCAGACAAGATCAGGTGATCATCTCCCAGCTAGGCACAGGACACAACAGATTGAGATGTCCTCTTTTTAATAAATTCAAGATTGGCACTACGGAACTTTGTACCTGTGGCCCAGCTCCCATGACAGCAAAACATCTATTGCAGTCCTGTCCTGATATCATGCACTAGTGAAAAGGAGTAGCACTTGGCAACAACTAATTTCCTTCCATGAAAAACTGTACGGAAGTGTACATAGACTCAAGCTAACAGCTACATTTGTTAGAGTTAATGAAGTCAAAATCTGAGGACAAAGAACTGTTCTGCACCAGGTGTTCTTTGACCTACCAAGCTGTTGTTCTTTCAGTGGGTCCTAATCCAATGCATGTCTGGTTATATTGTTATGTTTTTTTCTTGATGTGTATCTTATCAATCTCCATTTTCATTATGAGCCAATGTTTGGGACTGGCAAGAAATCAATGGTGCCACCAAGCTCAAAGTCTTTTGTGCTGTAGTGCTAACCACCCTTCTATATGCCTATGAAACATGGACATTCTATAGCAGACATGTCAGCCCTCAGATAAGAAGGTAGGATAGGTTAATCTTTATGAGGTGGAACAAACAAATAGACAAAAAAAAAAGAGAAAAGCATTAACACAATAATTACCTGTAACTCTTTAGCATCTTTTTCACTACTTAGTTCACTCTTGAGGCTTGTAGTCAGCAATATGAAACCAACCTGGCAGAAATAAAAAAAATAATTATGTTTTAAGATGTTAAAACAGTAGTTCCTAATCTCTATCAGATTGCAGACCCCTTGTAGTTGAAGACAATAATAATATGGAATATGTCATGTTCTCTAAAGTACATATTCTATGACTCTTGTATTCTCATATCCATTATGGTCTCTAAAGCCCACATTCTATCATCCAGCTATTCTCATATCTGTCATGGTCTCTGAAGTACACATTCTATTATACTTCTATTCTTGTATCCATTATGGTTTCTTAAGTACATATACTATTATTCACTTATTCTCATATCTGTCATGGTCTCTAAAGTGCATATTCTATTATCCAGCTATTCTCATATCTGTCATGATCTCTAAAGTGCATATTCTATTATCCTTCTATTCTCGTATCCATTACGGTCTCTGAAGTACACATATCATCATCTGTCTATTCTTATATCTGTCACAGTCTGTCTCTTATATATATATTCATTGTCTGTATATTCTCAGACTTGTCAAGTTCATATCCGATTCTCATATCTATCATAGTCTCCTTCATGCACTTTGGCTGAAAAACAAAGTGCTAGTGTACTTACTTTCTGTATGACAAAAGTACCCAGAATAATAACAAACAGTACAATGTAGACAATGAACTTGATAACCATCAATACTGGCTGCTCATGCACGTCATGTCTCTCTTCTTCCTCAGTTAATTCCTGGGTTATGTCCCATGCTCTGATATGATAGATAGAATATTTGGAAGATTTAAAGCAGTGACTAAGACAGAGAGAGAGGAAGACAGAGAGAGAGACAGAGAGATAGAGAGAGAGGGAAAGAGAGAGAGAAAAAAGAAAGTGAGGGCAAGAGTGGGAGACAATATACTGAGAGAGATGAAAGAAGGAAGTTGGGGACAAATATAAATGAAGAGAGAAAGCAAAAATGAAGACATGAGTATATAGACATGATAGAAAGGATATAAAGTGAAGACATGAGTATATAGACATGATAGAAAGGATATAAAGTGAAGACATGAGTATATAGACATGATAGAAAGGATATAAAGTGAAGACATGAGTATATAGACATGATAGAAAGGATATAAAGTGAAGACATGAGTATATAGATATGATAGAAAGGATATAAAGAAGAGCTATTAAATTGATCATGGGATTCCAGAATTAAAGTTATGAGGAGAGATTTAGAAAATCTGGTCTGTCTAGAAAAAAGAAGAATTCGAGGTGACTTAATACAGGTTTATAAATTAATCAGTGGAAAGGATATATTAGACTATAACAAGTTTTTCAAAGTTCAATCAACTACAAAAACTAGAGGGCATAGCTTCAAATTATTTAAAGACAGGTCCAGATTGAATATTAGGAAAAATTTTTTCAGTCAGAGAGTGGTGAATGCTTGGAATGCATTGCTACAGGATGTGGTGGAGGCAGGGTCAGTTAATGCATTCAAGGATAGATTGGATGATCAGTCATTTTTAAAGTGGAATAAACTGGTTGTATACAGACTCTGTAGAGTCTTCTAAACCAGTATGATAATGTTAAGTTAAGTTAAGTTACTTATATAAAATGAAGACAGAGACAGCAAAAATGGAGACAATGAGAGTCAACAAACAGAATAAACATTGCATATTCACATCAGAAACACAGTTGTTAAAAACATAAACATGTAACAGCTCAGTGACAAAAACAGAATGAACCTACGTCAGAAGCAAAGAATGAATGAAAACAACAAAAAACAAGACATGATGTAAAAAGAGTGGTTTAAGTATGACGCAATACCTGGATGTGACAGGAAAGTGTGAGACATGTTATGCCAGTTATGGAATAGACTGGCCCAAACAACATAACAAAATGTCTCTTTCAGGATGAATACCAAAGAAGAAGAAAATAGGTTAAGTGAACAAATAAAATAATCAGCTTACGCAGTTGGTGTTTCCTCTTTACTCTGCACAGTAGTATTTGTAACAGTAGGACTATACCCCAATCCGTCTTCACTAGATTCTTTGGTACTGAATCCATTTAAATAAAATTAAAAAATATCACTTTGTGTTTTGAACAGTTTACCTTACATTTGGTGAAGTTTAACCCTTTTCAACCACAGACATAGCCTTTTTGGTTAAATTAGGAAACATAAGTTACAGCGTGGATGCATGCATATCTCTCTCTCTCTCTCTCTCTCTCTCTCTCTCTCTCTCTCTCTCTCTCTATCTCTGGTTGTGATCTGGTTCGTTACTCATAATGGGTCCAAGATTCTAATTTTGTGTGTGTGAGGGTGTGTAATATAAACAGAGAGAAAAACAAAAATGTACTACTACAGCTTGAATATAAATAATATATCTTCATAGTAAAGAATGGTGATCATATTGTTTGCTTTAATTTTTTATTTATTATTTTTAATATGAAATAGGAGGAGATTTAGAGGGCTGGGTAATGCAGACAGCAGGCAGAACTCATTGTAAGACACATGTGGAAATTTATGATTGAGTGAGACCAAACTACAGAATTAGTGTCCTAAGGCAGTTTATTTCTAAAAATGGTTAGTAAGAACTGAGACTAAAATATTATTACCACATATATGACATATACCTAACCCATGGGTTAGCAGGAATGCATTATAAGAATCTTGTTATATCTTGTCACGTTATGGCACTTGATTGTGTATAGTGTACACATTCATATCTGTATATTTAAACGCTATATAGACCTTTACCTATCTATATCACAATATACCTAAGGGATAGTCAGTTTATGGATATGTGATCTGCTAAATAGTACAAAAGCACTAAAGGGATACTGGGCTATATCAGACAGGGTAATTCTGGTGACATTGTGTCGTCGGCCCAATTGATATAGACATTATACAAGTGTATGCTCCAACAAAAAAGGGCTCGGTCAAGAAACCTCTTCATAACCTGACACTGAAAGGCACTAACAGGACAAAAATGTGAAATGAAGACTATACACTCTTTAAATGAAAGGTATGTATTTATGCCTAGAGTGATAAGTTCCCAGGGAGGAGTGCATAATTTATTTTTTTATTCATTTTTAATTATTTCTGTGAAGAGTTTGTATTTGTTTACTTCTTCTATTGTTTTTCACCCCGTTAGACATAGCTGTAGTTGAACTGGCTTTCTTCCTTCTTCATTGTGGTATTTATCATTTAAAGGCTGGGTGAGTGTTGTCATTGGTCATTTTTGTCCAGTAATTGCGTCATTGCTCCTAGTGCAACCCCTAATGCTTCACTTAGTGTTCCCTTTGATGCCTCAGTTATTATTGAGAGTATATCGCTCTAGATCCTATCTATGAGTAGGGGCTGCAGAGTCGTAAACTATCTGTTCAATTGTTGTTTCATAAATGGTTCATATAATGTAAGCATTATTATTCCTCTAGATCCCTATCCATCTACTTTTATGAATCCTCTCATATTGATTATTTCTCTACATCTTTCTACTTGTTTGTCTATGTGCTGTTTCCAATTGTGGGCATTGTCTAATGTCATTCCTAGAAATGTTGTAAGTGTTTATATATTTGCTGATTAATCTTAAAGTCAATTACTAATTTTATTAACATTTAGTCTAAATGTTCATTTGAACAACCACTCTGTTAGTTTGTTAATTCATGTATAAGAATGGTAATTGTTCTCCAGATTGCTGCATCATCTGCAAACTGGGAGAGGTTATATCTGAAGTCTGTGAATTCTTGATCCAAGTCATTGACTATGATTGTGAATTACTGACCCATGGTAAACATAATTTTGTTGCTTAAATTGATTGTTTTTACTGTAAATTACCTATCTCGCATAGAATTCTTTAGATATCGTTATGCTTTTCCATTGATTCCTCGTTTTTAAAAAATTTCATATAATGCCCCTTCTATCCAGCACTCACCTTAAGCTCTTGCCACATCCAGGAAAAATGCTACAAAAATATCATTGCTATGTTAATTTCAATTTCTGGAGTAAGCGAGGGTGTGGCAAAGGTCAGCGCATCATACCCACTATCAGTATCACAGTCATCTAGAGGTCCCTCTTTGATATTTCCTATTACTTCTCTTACTTGTCTGTTGTCTCATAGATGTTTTCTGAGTACTTATAATATACTTGTTATGACAGATTCTGGGCACGGGAACCATTTAGATATTATGTAGCAGATACAACCAAATTAGTTGACCATGCCGTTAATTATTTTCCCTTTTCACATGAAAACAAAAGGAAACACTGAAAACTTATTCTTATGTCATAAAAACATATGGTTAAACATTTATTGCAAACAATTTAGTTATCACATAATTTATCTTCTAAACTAACTATGACTAAATTCTCTTAACGGAGGGTGTTAGTAAGTAACGATGGAATATCCGGATGAATACCCAGTCCTATCACAGGTTCCTTGTCCCCTTTCTTCTTGTTCTTTGTCATCATTCGTTCTCAAATGCCTGCTATTAAGCCCTGAAAAGGGCTTTCTAATTAAAAGGATGTTGCCTATGGAACAGAATGCATTGTATCATAGTTTACAGATAGACTGCGACATTTGCATCTTTCGGTCTGACACATCCTACTTCAGCAGGCATTTTTGAGTACCGGGTTAACCTTTCCTCTTTCATTCCTGGTCCTTAGTCAGTCAGCTCTGTTGCAGTCTGTTATCCAGGATCACAGCGTGAAGGTGTAGAAGGGTCTTGGTAGCTCTGGTTCACTGGCCCAAGCACTAACAGTCAGCTTTGGATCACTGACCATTGCAGCTCATGCACTGCTCAGCATCTTGATCCAGTGCCTATTCTCTCTAACAAAAACAACTAATTAACATATTTAACCTCTTGAGTCTTGTGGTCCATCGTCGCTGGGGTGACTGGTCTCTGACAGTCTGACAGCGTCCATCTGTCTAGTCTGTGCTGTAGAACCAAAGACTTCTCAAACGTAGTTTGGAAGCGTGCTTCCTGGGGTTTTAGGCTGCACCCCTCGTATTCTTGAAATGTGGTCCCTGGTGTCTCTTTTACATCTTGACATGGACAGGGTCTTGAAACAGTCTACAAAACCTTTCTTTAGGTGTCTCTCTTACACCTTTCTGTCATTTCCAGCAGCCTCATGATTCGAACAAGTGGAATCCACAGATGCATTTGTCAACAACTCTCAACGGAATTGATGAGTTTGTTGTCCAAAAGGAAATGACATAAAGGTGTAAGAGAGACACCTAAAGAAAGATTTAATAGACTGTTTCAAGAGATTGCATGCCCAAGAGTAAGACCTGTGGAATCCACAACTGTGTTTTGACCACTACACTCATATTTGCTTGGGTTAGATCACCGTCACTTCCATCAGGCAATAATGTGCAATGGCTATGAAACTCAGTGGGCAAATCTCCCAGCCAGCTTTGCCTGTACTGTCTTGTGTTTTGGCCTTTATTCACCCCTCATGCTTCTCTCTAAACCCCTGCTAATCCATCATGGCTATCGGTCATGAGGTACTTCTGTCACCAACCCGTTGACCAGCTCGTAGCTTGTGTCACCGCTTGGCCTGCACTGCCCGTCAATATATCAAGATCCCCATTTCTGAAGCCCCTACCAATCTTCCCATATCCTCTGGACATTACTGCATGAGCAGTCTTAACCTGTACCAACTTCTTGAGAAATCAATTTTTAACGTGCAACATGAATGGACCATCACTGAAGGAATTTGATCCTGCCATGGCCGTAGACCAGGTGTACTTCAGCAGCAAAATCATGAGACATGTTCATATCCATTTAAGCATAAAAGTCCTAAACATTCTGGCCATTTTTTTAACCTTACCATCTCCCATGTCAACTTCTGTCTACCATTTGATTGATCCCTCCCCTTTATCAACATCCGCTAATACATGTTACCCTAACAAAACACAACTTGTCACCAAATCATAGTTAGCTCAAACCCCCCTACCAATCTTTTAGCATCATCTAGATACTATGGCCCGGACAAATCTAATCCCACACAGAATTATTTCTACACATCTAACTAGCAGTCTTAGAAGCTATCCCTGTAAATCACAACCCCCCCCCCCCCCCCCCCCCCACAATGAAAAAAACCTTCTTACGCATGTTAAATGTTTAGAACTTTCGCACAAACTGTGAATAATAACTAAAGTAAAACTGACAATCTAACCTTCGCATGACCCGATTGCTAAAAGAGGAACGCCCAATTTAACTAACCTCTGACTGAACTCTACGACGTGAAATGTCTTTCTCATCTGTTTGATAACAGTTCAGCTAAAAAGAGCTTCCACCCTTCTAAGTACTGCTACTTCTACCACCACTGAATCACACTTCAGTCATATGACTGACACTGTAATATTGTCTTTGCAATTGTTGTTTTTAAAAAAAAGACTGCTTAACTGATTTCTGTTTATCATTTTTCTGTTTATCATTTAAATATTTGATCTCTATACCTTTATACCATCATTATTTACCTAGTCACTCCAGATGGTGAAGTATAGATCTATCCCTGCATTTGGTTTATTCTAGTCAGCTTTTAGGGAACTCTGAATCCATGTTTGCAATGTGGTTTAAGTAGCAAAGGTTCTAACATGGTGAGGTTGCTAATACCATGCAAAACCTTCTTTAGTCTCTTGCCACGAACTACCAGGAAGGAAATCTACCTCAAAATACGATAACTAAAACAAAATTTTGATACTTACCTGTTGCTGCTTACAGATGAATTCACTTGGTTGTAGACAGTTCCATTGTGTGTTTCAATAAAATGCTCCAGAGGATCAATCTTATAAAAGGTAAAAAGAAAATAGTGAGAAATTGCTGTTGATAGGAATAAATAAAGTTTTATTTTTTTTTAAATCAATTATATTACAAAGCTTATTCTCATTGGTGATGTCCACCGAGATTGTCATGAAATATACAGGGGCTAGGATTTGATTTTACTTCTGATAAAAAAAATAATTTTTAAAAACAACATACCTTATTAAGGTTTTGATCATATGTCCGGCAAAAGCAATGAAAGCCAGACAGTCCTGTTTACAGATGTCCTGGCCATAGTTACAGCACTAAAAAGCCAGAAAAATACTGAACTTAATGATTTAAGAACAGTACTCTGTCCACTATGCCAGCAGTCCGCACCGAAAAGAGTAGTAGTACAGTGGGTTCCATCCAACTGTAACATCCAAGGCAACGAGGAGGCAGACAGACTGGCAAAAGAAGGTGCAAGACTACCACAACCAGATTCTAGTGTGACCTATGAAGAGTCCAAAAGGATTATTAGGGCCAGATACATGGCCAAATGGGAAACAGAACATACCGGCTACACAAAAATGATGCCTACTACCAGCTGAACAGAAGAGAGCAGGTCGTGGTCTTCAGACTCCGCACAGGCCACAACAGACTGAGGTACCATCTATTCAATAAACTGAAGATAGGTGGCACTGACGAATGCACCTGTAGTCAAAGGGGAGAGTTGGTGTCAGGGAAGTGTGAAATAAATAGTGGAAAAGCAAACACTAGAATGATAAAGCAGAAGCAAAAAGAGGAAAACCAACAACATTACAAACTAAAATGTTTTTATGCAAATGTGAGAAGCATAGTAAATAAAAGAGAAGAATTGGAACTTTATGTAGAAGAAGAAAAAACAGATATAATAGGATTAACAGAATCATGGACATATGAGGAGATTGCAGATAGTGAACTTGAAATAGAGGGATATACAATGTTAATGAAAGATAGGATAGTTGGAGACAAGACTAAGGTTTTATTATACTGTATAAATTCTGTTAAAATAACGATCAAAGATTATTTATCATGTGGTAACAAAAATGAAAGTGTATGGGGAGAAATAGAAAGTGGGGATGAAAAAACAGTGATTGGAGTGTGCTATAGATGTTCATCAAGTCAAAAAGAGGAAGATGAGGAGCTAATTAGTAGCATAGCAAAGGCAAGTGAATGGAAATTATTATTAATGGGAGATTTCAACTTTCCAGAAATAAAATGGGATATGGCAGAAGCACTTATAGTGTCAAAACCTTTTGTTAAGTGCATAACTGACAATTTGTTAATTCAACATGTAGAAGCAGCCACCAGAGGCAAAAACATACTCGACCTAGTTTTTACTACGAAGGAAAATAAGATAGATGTTAAGAGGATGAAAGAGGCAGTGAACCACATAATCTGGGAAGATATTGTCGTAGGAACAGATGTTGAACAAGAGTGGGAGAGTTTTAAAACAGTTCTAGAAACGCCAAAAGAGGAATATGTTCCATGTAGGAAGGTAAACCCCAAGCGTAAAAAGTGGATAACTAGATTTGTAGTGAAATGTAGAAGAGAGAAAAATAAAGCTTGGAAAAAATATATAGAGACAGGTAAATCAAAAGAAACATATGTAAAATATTTGGACAAGCAGAACATATCTCAGAAAGCGAATAAAACAGCAAAAATAGACTTTGAAAAAAAACTTGCTCAGAGGATCAAGACTGACAGTAAAAGCTTCTTCTCTTATATTAGAAATAAACAAAGAACGAAAGAAAAAAGTAGGCCCTCTCATAGACAGTAAAGGGAAAATAATAAGTGAGAATAGAGAGGCAGCTAATCTGCTCAATCAGTACTTTGGCACAGTCTACACAAAAGAGGACTGCTTCAAGATCCCAGAGCCTATAGATATTTTTCAAAGAGACATGGATACAATGGGATTAAGATCAATCTATATTACAGAGGAAATGGTTTTTAAAAAAATTGGAGGGGTTAAAAGTGAATAAATGTCCAGGTCAAGATGGTATTCATCCAAAATTGCTGTATGAAATTAGAGACCAACTAGCAAAACCATTGGCTATATTATGTTCTCAATCACTTACAAAAGGGATTGTTCCACGGGATTGGAAAGATGCAGGAGTGATCCCCTTATTCAAAAAAGGCAAAAAATCAGATCCAGCAAATTATAGACCGGTGACTTAAACGAGCATAGTCTGTAAATTGTTAGAGTCAATAATCAAAGAAAACATTGTAATGCATTTAGAAAAATTTAATCTAATTAGAAATAGTCAGCATGGGTTTACTAGAGGGAGATCATGCTTAACAAATCTATTAGAATTCATGGAGGAGGTTACTAAAATCATAGATAAAGGGGAGCCATTGGATGTTATTTATCTAGACTTTGCAAAGGCCTTTGATAGAGTACCCCATTAAAGATTATTTCGAAAGTTAAAATCACATGGAATAGGTGGGGAAGTTGCCAAATGGATTGAAAATTGGTTAACGGGAAGAAGGCAGAGGGTGGGCATAAATAAGGAGTACTCTGAGTGGTGTGAAGTGAAAAGTGGTGTGCCACAGGGCTCGGTTTTGAGACCAATTTTGTTCTTGATATATATAAATGATTTGGACATTGATATGGGATCCATGATTGCAAAATTTGCTGATGACACAAAACTATGCAGTAGTGTCTCATCTAAAGCGGAAGTGGATATATTGATGTCGGATTTAGACAAAATTCGAGAATGGTCTGTAAGCTGGCAAATGGAGTTTAATGTAGATAAATGTACAGTCATCCACATTGGTAGATCCAATATGGAACATAATTACAGAATGGGCGAAAACAATATTAGAAAGATAGATAAGGAAAGGGACCTAGGGGTTATAATAGATCATACAGGAAAGGAGAGTGAGCAAGTTAAGGTAGCAGTGAAAAAGGCAAATGCAATGTTAGGTATGATAAAAAGAAATATTAAACATAGGAGCAAGGAAGTGATCGTCAAACTGTATAAAGCTTTAGTTAGACCTAGATTGGAGTACTGTGTACAGGTGTGGAGTCCTTATCATAGAGGGGACATAAACATGCTGGAAAGAGTACACAAAAGAGCGTCAAAGATGATAGTGGAATTACAGTTATGAGGAACGACTCAGAACAAAAATCCAGGTTTATAAGATGATCAGAGGAATGGATAAATTAGACTATAACAAGCTTTTTAAAATACAGCCACCCACAATAACACGAGGGCATAGCTATAACCTGACTAAAGAGAGGTCCAGATTAGATATTAGGAAATATTTTTTTAGTCAGAGAGTGGTGCCTGCTTGGAATGCATTGCCAGGGGAGGTAGTGGAGGCAGGGACAGTTAATGCATTTAAGAATAAACTGGATTCGCATAGCTTTTAGAGCAAGGTGATGTAAATGTAAGTTAAGACTCGCAGCCAGTTAGGGGCCATTTATAGTTGTTGGGGGAAAGGTATAAGTAACTCGGGTAGATTTTTTATTTGAATTTTGTCCGGGCAGTGGCTGTTAAACCTACTCTTTTCAATTTACAACTGCCAAAAAATTGTTAGCGTGCTCAACACTGAACATCAGAGTCCGATCTCATTACACAGAGATCAGGGGAAATTTTACCAGAAGATCCATGTGAAAAAGGTCCCAGTCTTCATCATGATTCAAACCCGTGACCTCCGGCACTTGAGGTGGACACCTTACCTCGAGACCACTGAATCCCCTTTATATAAAAAAAAACACAATAAAAATGGAAATAATGAATCTGAGTGAACAGAAAGACCACACCATATCAGGGTCTGAAACATAGAGCTTCATTTATACTTCATTTTTCTGTCCATTTATGTCATTAAGTGTTTTGTCTTTCTTGGGTTTAGTATATTTGTGACAGATTTAGACTCACAGGATGGAATCCACCATAATGGGACATAACATAGCACTAAGCAGTTTCAGAACTGCAAACAAGTCTTTAGGCACTAGAATAGTTTTAAAACCATTTAGGTTTTAACCAAGCTGAAGGTCACCTATACGTGTCACTATAGCTGAGAGTGAAGGTGCACGACTCTCAATAAGAGGACAAACAAAAGTCTGAAACAGTGAGTGTTCAAATCCTGCCAAATTTCAAGTGTCCCATGATGAAAAGTAAAACAAGACTAGCGTCTATTCCTATCTAAGTTGGGTGATAACATTCGAAGTTCCCATGTACACACTGTGCATGTAAAAGAACCCTTGGCAATTGGATTTTTTTTTTTCTTTCTGTGTTCGCTTCATTTTTCTATTCCCCAAGGCAGTGTGTGTTGCACTACAGTTTTTATTTTGTGCATTTCGACCCAGTGCATACGACTTTGGCATGCATTTTATGTAATATAATTATGGTGGTGTGATGGGGATCGAACCCAGCACCTTCGGATTAGGAACCGTGTCACTTGACCACTAGCCCACGCTGTCCCCACAGTTAAAATAAAAAAGAGCAGACTGCTAGCAGTTGTCCAGGCAAATTTTCTAAAGGTAATACAATTGTAACGCTTCTCACTCACATACAACCTACTAAGTGTAACAAATCCTTTTATTTTTTGAATCTTCTTATTGGAACATAATTTTTTTGCCCCATTAATTGTTAAAACTTTCATTTTTGGTTGAGCGTTTTAATATTAAAAATAATTATTGTGCCGGTTTAAGGTTGGTCTTAAACTTAGAACACCCATATATTATTATATGCCTAATTGTTACATACTTAAATGTTTAGATAGCTTTAGTATTTTACTTACTGCGGTATATTATGTAAAAACTATTTCAACTAAATTGGGATTTGTAATTTACAATATTTAGAAACTCTTATTTCATATAATTAAATTGAGTCATGTGTGCTCAAATAATGTATTGTATAGAGCTAAACTAAGTCTTTAGTATAGGTAAGAGATAATAATAATAAAGCTTGTGTGTTTGATTAGGGCACGTGTAGTGGATGTTGATAATGGGGAGGGATCAATCAAAAGTTGACAGAGAGGGTAAAGTTAAAAAAATGGCCAGAAATTTGAGGACGTTTTTTATGCTTAGATGGATATGAACATGTCTCATGATTTTACTGCTGAGGTACATCTAGTCTACAGCCATGGCAGGATCAAATTCCTTCATTTGTAGACCCAATTGACCTGCAGAAAGGATAGTATTTTTATTTTGTAGCTAATAGATGAAATAATGGTGATAAAAATGGGGGATGGCTATTGGAGACTATATTCATCACAACAGTTATCTTATTGGACTTACAGACCTGGCTTTGGAAGGTCCAGAAAAGATGGATGTGATTTGAGTGGATAGCAAACATACAGGTTGAAAACCTCTTAGATCTTGTGCTGGTCATGCTGAGGCTCACATCATTGAAAGAGTTGATATGAGCTTTGAAAGTATCCAAAATATGGACATTATATTTAGATGAGAGGGACACCAAATAATGATCACCTGATAAGTAATTACACTAGAAATCATGAATCAGTAATCCACAGACTGCCGAAGTATTAAATAAAATGTAGGTCGAGCAGGAAATGATACTTCTGAGGATCAACCAGGAGTGTATACAGTTAGCAAGTTACAGGACGCATCAGTATCCATAATTTGTCCATCTTCTATAGAGATGCTCTTTAGTTCCGTGCCGGGACGGAGGGGGCGAGGACGTCCAAGGAAGAGATGGGTGGACAACATCACTGAGTGGTCAGGCCTTCGTCCCGGTGAGATACGTCAGGCGGCGACAGACAGAGAGGGATGGCGTGGGATTTTGGGAGTGTCTTCGTGTGTGCACCAACGACCTGATGGGTTACGGGAGGAACTGAACTGAACTGAGACTCACTATGATTACACTCCAGGATAGGCTCATAAGTGCTGTCTCAGTTCAGTTCAGTTCATCCCGTAACCCATCAGGTCGTTGGTGCACACACGAAGACACTCCCAAAATCCCACGCCATCCCTCTCTGTCTGTCGCCGCCTGACGTATCTCACCGGGACGAAGGCCTGACCACTCAGTGATGTTGTCCACCCATCTCTTCCTTGGACGTCCTCGCCCCCTCCGTCCCGGTACGGAACCAAAGAGCATCGAGTTGGTAATTCTGCTCAATATAATAAAACTTGACATTAATTAATGTTACTGACACTTGTAGACGGATCAAGAGCCCAAGTACAGGAGAAAACAATGTGACATTGCATTGGGCAGAAGGTAAAAAACCAAGTGCAACAAGAAGAATAACAACATTAACCAACATGACATAGCACTGGGTGTAAGGCCAAGAGCCCAAGTGCATCAATAATAATAATTACATTAATCAATGTGACCTACCGGTAGGATGTCGGTTTCTTGTTCCAATTCTGCTCCCAGCAATTTTGCCTTCTTTTTAGTATCGCTTTCTTTTTGTTTTAACCTCCTATTCTCTGCCACTCCCTGTGGCTCACTTTTTGTCATCTTATTTTCCTCTTCCTGTTTCTGTTGTAGTTCAAGCAGTGCAGCATTTAGAGCAGCTTGCACTGGCTCTTTCATGAAAACCTAGAGACATAGCATATGATTATAGTCAATCCTTATTCACAAAAAAACAATTCAAACTCCTTTTTCAAAAATAGCAAAAAATCAGATCCAGCAAATTATAGACCGGTGAGTTTCACGAGCATAGTCTGTAAATTGTTAGAGTCAACAATCAAAGAAAATATTGTAATGCATTTAGACAAATTTAATCTAATCACAAATAGTCAGCGTTGGTTTACTAGAGGGAGATCATGTTTAACAAATCTATTAGAATTCATGAAGAAGGTTACTAAAATGATAGATAAAGGGGAGCCAGTGGACGTTATTTATCTAGATTTTGCAAAGGCTTTAATAGAGTACCTCATTAAAGATTATTTCGAAAGTTAAAATCACATGGAATAGGTGGGGAAGTTGCCAAATGGATTGAAAATTGGTTAATGGAAAGAAGACAGAGGGTGGGCATAAATATGAAGTACTCTGAGTGGTGTGAAGTGAAAAGTGGTGTGCCACAGGGCTCGGTTTTGGAACCAATTTTGTTCTTGATATATATAAATGATTTGGACATTGATTTGAGATCCATGATTGCAAAATTTGCTGATGACACAAAACTATGCAGTAGTGTCTCATCTAAAGCAGAAGTGGATATATTGATGTCGGATTTAGATAAAATTCGAGAATGGTGTGTAAGCTGGCAAATGGAGTTTAATGTAGATAAATGTTCCATCATCCACATGGGTAGATCCAATATGGAACATAATTACAGAATGGGAGAAAACAATATTAGAAAGATAGATAAGGAAAGGGACCTAGGGGTTATAATAGATCATACAGGTAAGGTGAGTGAGCAAGCTCAGGTAGAAGTAAAAAAGGTAAATGCAATGTTAAGTATGATAAAAAGAAATATTGAACATAAGAGCAAGGAAGTGATAGTCAAACTGCTTGCTGAAGTCAGATGTGTTGGACCAAAAGGTGCAAATTTCGCAGCCAAGTGATAAGTTGAAATACCTCAGAGTGATGTTTGATCGCAGTCTTTCCTATAATTGCCATGTTGACTAGATTGTACAAAGTTGTAAGCAAGACTGTGGCTGCTGGTTGTGTTGTCGGTTATTGCTTATGGAACAGACATCCTCACACTATCAAGAACACAGTGCGAAAGGTTGGAACGTATTCAGGATGAATGAATGTGACTGGTTCTGGACTGCACTAGAGATAACCCGATTGTGATGGTATATGTTGAAATTGTAATCGGTAACATCCAGATATAAACTGACCCAAGTCAAAGCTTATATAAGTGTCACCACAGACATGTGGCACCCTATGTATAGTAGTACCTCAGACATCAAGGTAACAAGAGAGGGGCATCATAGTTGGCATAGGTAGCTAAAACAA
This sequence comes from Ariolimax columbianus, assembly GCA_036924085.1. Taxonomy (NCBI): domain Eukaryota; kingdom Metazoa; phylum Mollusca; class Gastropoda; order Stylommatophora; family Arionidae; genus Ariolimax; species Ariolimax columbianus. Next base: position 20,955,879 of record JAVGWX010000014.1, on the reverse strand, counting down.
TTAGACATGTCACCCTAGTTGAGGCAATAGCTAAGAAGGAAGAATGGGTCCACGCTGGTTATAGAATTATAGAGTACCATAGAATCATCATAATCTTAGGCAAGGAATGCAGAAAATGGAGCTACTGGAGAGCAGAGCATGAGGTGAATCAACTGATAAATGAGAACACACAGGATAGTGATGTCGTCAAATACACCGATGGATCAGTGCTGCACAGTGAGATATTAGGCTTGAGAGATAGGACAGGTCATTGCCAATCGCAGTAGGACATACATGTCAGCAACCTCCAGTTTGAGAATGTAGATAGAAGCAGTGACCTCAGCGCTAAGATGGATATCTTTAACAATCATCGCAACAGACACGCAAGCCGTACTTCAGAAGGTCAGAAGGTACAGAAGGGATGGCTTAGATACAAGTGGATAGCAGCTGTTGAGGCCTCAAACCTCCAGGGGTTAACATGGATCTACTATCCTAGTCATTCTGGGTTTCAGGGCAACGAAAGAGCTGACATCTTGGCTTTACAAGCTCCCATCATGGGCACGTTAGTAATGGATAGTTACGACATTTTAAAATCAATCATGACTGCCTGTTAGATGAAGACATTGCAATAGACGAATCAGCAATCCACAGACAGCAAAGTTTTTGACATTAAACGAGGTTTGATAAAAGTAGGAATGAGAGGATGGAGCAAGAAGAGTGTACAACTAGCGAGCTACAGGGACCATCAGTATACAGACCCTGCATCCTTTGCTGAGAGAGACTGAGCACCTATGGGTATACCCGAAGTACAGTATGTAAATTCTTAGAAACAGAACAGAAACAGGCCACAAATGTAGATGACTCCAAGCAGAAAATCTACGCTAAAGCTCTTTGTCCATTCTTACATGGGTTTGGAAACCATCAATTGAAATTTTATTGAGGTGCCACTTGTGGGCACTTATTCTTGACTCTATGCAGCACTAGAAGTGTTTGAATTCGAAACCCCTGCTGTAATAACTACTAAACCAAAAGAGAAAAAAAAAAGACGACCCCTACACCTCATGGCAGAAGAGAAGCCACCAAGTCATTAAAGATGATAAATTAGTGTTGGCTAACTGAGAACTCATTAACCACAGCAGTTATTTTGTTGGACTGTATCTACATGGAATGATTCAGAAAGGGCTGACATGGCATGAGTGGGTAGCATACAGAGGTCTCAAACAGGGGCTTGTGTGACTCTCCTGTTCTGGTCATGCTCAAGTTCTTGGTAATGGAGAGCTGATAGCAAATATAGAGGTTACATACCACCTTCAAGGACTTGTGTGGATCTTCTTCTTCTTCTTCTGCGTACACAGTCAGACAGTAACCATTATTTTTTCGAAAAAAGCGGCGGTCATCCTGAGACTCTCGCCACTGCCATAGAGCTTGTCTTGCAGTTCCACTGGCAATGGCCACATCTGCTCTCTCTGATCCTCGTATGTCGGGCAGTTCTGCAGCAGATGTTCAGTGGTCATTTTACCAGTACCGCACGGGCATTCGTCGGTACACCCTATCTTCAATTTGTTGAATAGGTGGTACCTCAGTCTGTTGTGGCCAGTGCGAAGTCTGAAGACAACGACCTGCTCTCTTCGGTTCAACTGGTAATAGGCATCGTTTTTGGTGTAACCAGTATGTTCGGTTTCCCATTTGGTCATGTATCTGGCTTTGATAAGCCGTTTTGACTCTTCGTACGTCATACTGGTATCTGTTTGTGGTAGCCTTGCACCTTCTTTTGCCAGTCTGTCTGCCTCCTCGTTGCCTTGGATGTTGCAGTGTGACGGAACCCACTGTACCACTACCCTTTTTGGTGCGGACTGCTGGCACAGTTTGCAGAGTGCTGCTCTTAAGTCATTAAGCTCAGTGTTTTTCTGGCTTTTTAGCGCTGTGACTACGGCGAGAGCATCTGTCAGCAGGACTATATGGCTCTCATTTTCACTGTGTGTTACCATTTCTTCCACTGCCGCCCTCAGTGCCTCTGCCTCCGCTCTGAAATTGCTTGTGTACTTACCAGTAGCGAATGACAGTGTTATTTTTCTGCCATTTGGTAGGTTCAGGAATGCTCCTGCCCCTCCGTTCTGTGTAGTGTTTTGTTACAGAACCGTCGGTGTATGCATGGGTCCAGTCCATGCTTGGGTAGCTTTTCGTTATGAAGCTTAGGGTAGTGTCTCTCCTTTCTTTTTCAGTCTGGCAGTTTTTGTTTGCAATACCTGGTATATTTTCTACCACCTCTGGAAATATATCCTGCCTCCAAGTAGGTTTTCGTACAGTAGTGATGGGTTTTGGTGTTGTTAGTGCGTTTATGGGATCTTCGTGCATCTTTGCTTTGGCTATTTCTGCAAAGTTTCTCCGCTTTAGTTTCCCATTTCCCAGATTGTTTAGTCTCTGGTACATTGGATGGTCCGTCAGTCTTCGGAGTTTCTCTGACTGCAGCTGGGCTCTGCAGTCTCTTCTATCGGTCATGGATTGCAGTTTTGTGATCTTTTCAAGTTCTACAATTGGCGTTGACTTCATGCCACCTGTTATAATTCTCATGGCTTGGTTTTGAAGTTTGTTAACTTTATCAAAGTTCGCCTTCGCTGCTGTTGTCCATGCCGCAATGCCATACTCGAGAACTGGTCTCACTCTTCCAGTGTACAGTTTCTTTAGTATGCCTTCGTCTGCTCCCCAGCTTGTGCCAGCAAGTTTCCTCATGATCGCCATTCTTTCTCTGGCTTTCATTCGGTTTCTCTCAATCTGACTTTTCCATGTCATGCGCCGATCAAATGTGACTCCCAGATAGGTTGGGTTGTCGTTTGGCTGCAGGATTTTGCCATTTAGACTTAATTTGGTACTTTGGGGTTTTAATGAGAGCGAGAATATTGTGCACGTGGTTTTCTCCTCGTTTATTTTGACCAGCCATGAGTTCGCCCACTCTTCCAGCGATGTTAGGGCCGTCTGCATCCGATTTCTTGCTATGGTGAGATTCTTTTCAGAGGTCCACATAGCCAGATCGTCTGCAAACATTGAGCTATGGACTCTTCTTGGTATATTCTCTGTAATATCGTTTATATATACCAGGAAGAGTGTGGGTGACAATACTCCCCCTTGGGGTACTCCCTGCTCGAGTGTCACCTTTTTGCTCATCTGCCCTTGTACTTGGACTCTGGCCGTTCTTTGTTTGAGGTAGTGGTTGATCCACTTGTACATCTTCCCACAGACATCACTTCTTCTTGTGTGGATCTAATGTCCTGGTCATGTTGGGGTTCACAGAAATGAAAGACCTGATTGCAGACAAATATGGATGTGGGTGTTTCCAAGACAGACAGACATCTCAAAATTTTCATTATTATAGATATTTGCTCAACCCACCTGAGTGTTACCAACTTTGTACTGGGATGTGTCTGAACTGGCAACATACAAAATCTCGTGGAAGAGATCGGACTTTGAATCTATGTCCACTAAGTCTCCATATCTAAAAAAAATATATTTAGCACATAATTACTACATACACCAGAGTTGTACCTGGGTTGAAAAAAATAAGACCACGATAACCTTCAAAGTATGTTGTAGAAGGTGACTAAAGAGGATTGTGCATTAGGCTAACCAACCTCATCATTAAAAAAATAATCTTTGCTATGAAAATGCAAAGATACAGGACCCCTGTAAAGAAGCTATCTGTAGTGGTGATCATATGCTTCACAGACAGAACAGATGAATCAATCAATTTTTACATTCTGGATAAAAGGTCAAAGATAATTGCAGCAGAATTATGGAATGTAACAAATAGTATAAATAACATCTAGATTATGGCATTCATCAACAAATACATACAGTATATTGGACGGCTAGATGTAATAACAAACACTTCTGGCAGAGAACACAACAACAACAATCAATATATTAATCAATAAAAAATCTCTCAGGTTCCTGTGCAGCACAGGTTTTCAACAAATGCATGGCAAGTGATTCTATCCTGGTTTATGTGCTTCAGCTCTGTCCACTTTCTCCCTGTTTCTTTATATTTGTCTCTAGCTATCTTCTCCGTGTGTGTTTTGATCTGCCTCTACTTCTCTTGCCCTTGGAGATTCCAGAACAGAGACGGTTTTGTCATTCTATCAGCTAGTTTCATTAATGTGCTCTCTATCCAACACCAGAGCCTTCTCCTCAGGTTATGTTACACTAATTTATGTCTGGTTCTTTCCAACAATTCCACATTAGTGATCTTATTATACCATTTCAATATCTATACTCTGTGTAGGTATAAATTTATGAAAGTCTGCAGTATTTCTGTTGTTGTTTTTGTTGTTCTCCATGCTTCAGAGCCATACAATAGAACAGACTTTACATTAGCGCTGAACATTTTTATTTTTGTGCTGGTATTAATTTCTTTTTATTTCCATAAGTTCCCCAATGCAAAGATAGCAGCTCTCGTCATCTTTTGTATTTTTATTTTGATATCTTTATATGTACCTCCTTTCTTCTATATTGTTATCAAGATATATGAATGAATCCACACCTTGTAGGGGTGTATCTCCAAACACAATCTAGCACTATGGCTCAGGAAATGTATACTAAAGCAACAAAAAAGTAAGAGAGATCACCAAACAGACAAAAGAAAATATATCAATGAGTTAACACGAGAGCCAGAGGAAGGTGCAACAGAAATGGGAAAGACATGTACAACAACACAAAGAAACTAGCAGGAAAATATGAGCTAGTAAATGGCTTTACTAAAGATTAGGAAGGAAATGTTACTTGTAATGCAAATGAGCAGATGAAGAGATGGACAAAACATTTAAAAGAAATGGAACTGCAAGTTAATTGTGAGAAATCAAACAACCAATATAGTTGGAGAGAAAAATGGAGGCAGATAGAAAACGTCCTCCAAAAGTAAGCAGACAATACAACCAGACGTCAAATCGAAAGGGAAGTGAAGCAGTGACATCCAAACATTTAAAGCATTGCTGTTTCAACAAAATATAAAGGTAACAGTAGTCTTGTAGCAGATACAGTGAAATAAACTGGCTGTATTCAGACTCTGTAGAGCCTTCTAAACCAGTATAAAAATGTTAAGTTAAGTTAATTCCATTCCCCGACAGAATGTAACTTCTATGAGACAAACCTTTCTCTTTTAAACTGGAGGGATCCATTGGTATTCAATTAGGCAGATAACTTGTGCCTGGTGCCAGATGGACAAAAGCTATCTTTTAATCCTGCAATCTGTTTGGTCAGCAAATAGAATGTGTCACCCAATACCTTCCTTGTTGTCCTGTAGAAGATTTGTGGGTGGTTTCCTTCTTACAGCTTGCTAGGTCTGGGGAAGGTGTAGCTCTGAGGTGTCCAGTCCTCAAGCTTTCTCCTGTTGTAATTTAGTCTACCCAGCAGTATAAAGTCTACACTCTACCTTTGGTGAAGCTTTTAATGGTAAAGCTCTCATTGTGTGAGGTCTTGTTACTGGGCATTTCCCACCATTACCACTTGAAGGTATACCAACATGGAAAAATAAATAGAGGTACTGAAACAAAACATAAATTCAGAAGCAACTTACTTTTTCCTGAATGTATCCTTAGATAACTTGATTGGAAAGCCAAAAGTCTTGATCCTGGCAATCTCTTTGACTCCATTGTATTGGAGTTGGATTTTCACCCTCTCCCTTGAAAGCTCACCAGCTATCTGTCTGTCATTTGGTTTAATACACCTTGAAGACAAAACACACAAGTTTAACTCCTCCATTAAATGGAGCTGATACAGCAAAACCATGTTATAACGCAGTGTTCTGTGTTCAAAGAATTACATCTTGATATAAATGATTGGGGTAGTCATTGTTCTGAATTCGACTTATACCTGCTGGCAATTTTGGTTGTCGCTTGCTTTTGTAAGCGTGATATTTATAGTACTATAGTTTAACAATATATGATTGTTTCAATCTTTTATTGATGCATTATGCAATAAAGTATTTGATATGTAAATTATAAGTTGTTCATAATTACAATAAATGCAAGTTTCATAAACAATCGACAACAAATACATGTACATAATGCCTCTGATTGCATTATTGGTTGCAGTGAGTGCCCACATTGAAAGACATAAGAAGGGCAAGAGAGAACAGCCTTCTGGCTTCCCCAACTCGTATGACAATTCTGTCAGCAGACTGTTGGGAACCAAGGACAAAACTGTCTACAGCATTATGAGAACACGGATAAAACAAGAATGTGTATCATGTATTCATAATAAGATGATAATCTCAATACGTGTTTAGAATGAATCCACATTTTTAAATATTTATTTACTAAAAACATATTTTAGCTTAGGAAAATAGAGAGCCAGGCTTGCAATACGTTATAAAATGGATTTCACATTGTAACGGATAGTGTTATGACAAAGTGTTTCCTCTATTTAAGTTTATATACATAAATGCATTATCTTCTTCACACAAAGTTTAAAAAAGTTTTGTAATGGTTTTGAATACCAGATAGGTTTATATGTTTAGTGTTTCATTTCCAAAAGGTTTCTGACAGAATACATGCATTTTTGTTATTGTTTGCGCTCTTGTTCTGGGGAAAAAAGAACAGAGAAGGAGGTGTTACCATTGTTTTAAAGATGGAGGGCTTGAAATCTCTTTAGTGGGTTTGAGTGTGTAGCTAAGTGGTTAGTGGAACAGCTCACAAACCAAACTTGCATGTGTTTGGATTCATGCTGCAAGATTTTGCCCCTTTAGGATGCGAGCACATTAAAAAATATGCGCTGATATCAGATACACTGGGCAGCAATGTGCAAATTACAGCACAATGCATTTTGCCTTAGGAAACAAGGTGAATGAAAAAGAAAATATGTACACTGCAGAAAAAACGAGGATACAGCACAGATCACTGCACCATTTTAGTGGAAAATATATATTTTTGCCATGTGTTTATCTTTAATATAAATTCACAGTAATGTTTATGTAGCCAAATCAATGACTGGTGTATGATAATATTTTTCTTGACAATAGCCCTATGACAGCTGAGCACTTGTTACAGACTTGTCTAGCACACATTGGTGAAAGATGCAGCACATATCAACAGCCTACCCTCTTACATAAGAAACTGTATGGAGATATCTAGATCCTCAAGTGGTCTGCTGCTTTTAGTAGTCATAAATATTGAAGTTTGAAAGCAAATGAAAAAGCAAGATGTTTTGTATTTTTGTCGTTCTGATCCTGTTCTGTTAAGATTAGATAGATTGTTACTGCACTCTGGAGAGGCCTATAGGTCTCTATCAGCAAATGACAAAAGGTGCGGATACTGATGGTTCCTTCAGTTCACTGACTTACCCATTCCTGCTCCGCCAACTTATGTGTCGCCATCACTGCTCCAGGTTTGCAGAAGTAATTTTGTCAAGTGCTACCAAACACAGGCTCAATCTCTCTCCCTGATTGGCTCACCATGTTACGTGTATGACAGGATAGTGTGATGATACATAGCAACCAAAATGGCGGTATATTTTGTTGTGTACTCCGCAAAAGTCTGTTGAATGGTTTGTCTTGAGTTATATACTGGAAAATGATTCAACTTTTAAAGAGATACTCTGGACAAATGCTTCTGGTGTGTAAGATGGTTGGAAGCATGTTATTGCCAGTTGCTGTGTATTTTGTAATCTTGAGACAAGCCGGATCAATGCGCTTATTTGACTGTTGTCTACCTTGTTTGTGATACTTGTCATCCTTATATCATGTGACATTTCATAGTCAAGGTGGCGCAAATGGATTACAAGCAATGATTTAGTACTTACAGTTTCCTGTGTCATTTGTTTTGAACATGGAGATTATTTAGCCCTGGTCACCTTGCATTCCCAACCTGCTTTAGGGCACATCCCTGCTGCCTTATGGGATACCTGTTCCCACGAAAGACTTTGAGAATAAACCCCTAGGAAAAATCTGCATCCTGTGCTATCTCCAGTCATCTCGATAGTGTTTTGCCATTGGACAAAGGTAGCTCAGGACGAGAGAGTGACAAATTGTGCAAATCTTCCTCACATTAATCTAAATCCCAGTACGTCACTCTTTCACCAATTTCAGCAGGCAGAGCAAAAGGAAAAGAGTTCCCAAACAGAGAGAGTGAGATCATCATCACATATGATGGACAAACATCATGACAGGATGTGAGCAAATGCTTATGGCAACCCATTTCAACATGTCCTGCTAAAAAGGCATGCACTATTTACAAAAGGTACTGCTTGAGATGCAGATTTTGAAGGTGTACTACTTTGGGAAGGACTTGTGGGCTGGGATAATCATACCACTATGCTATTGAACATTACATATCTTTCTCTGAACCAGTCCTTTATATGAAGATAGCATATGCACTGGTTACCAATCATCCTAGATATGTGGGTTGCATTTTGTTTTCTTTTTTTTTTCAAAATATTTTAAGAGAAAGAGTTTGTGTATCTGTTATGTGATGTTATACAGAATCAAAATCACTGCATTCTGGACATATTCACAGATGCTCAGTCGCTCTTAAAAATAGTATGGAAATTGATGATTCAAGTAGCTCTGTGGTTGTACATACTACTCCTCCATCCTTATAGGCACCCCTCCCTGTTTGCTGTCAAACTACTATAGTCTGTGCTACACTAATTCATCAATTGCTGTGTTATCATTGTAGAGTGATAATTCATTGTATTCAATATGTCTCTTTTATCCATATTTAATGTTCCCAAATTTTGGTGTTTTTTAATCTAAAAAGCCAACTCCTTCATTGCTATTAACACCCACATGACAAGTGCAGTAGATCCACATAAAAACAAAAAGGTGTGAGGTATATATGTCTACTATCCACTAATACTTTAGACAACCCTTCTGTACCTTTGGAAGCAAAGATTTATAGTCAGATACAATGACTGTCCTGATCAATGAAGCTCAAGATCTGAACTGTCTCAATCAATCTCTATTCTTTTACCATAAATTGTCATGTATAGCCAATTCTGCTCGACAACAATCCTGCCTCACATTCTAGCTGTGAAGCCCATATCCTGATTTTTCAATCTGCAGCACAGATCTATCGGTATCTCCAATAACGCCATTATCCAAAATTATTTAGCTTATCAACTGCTTACTCTCAAGGTTATTTCCTGTTGCACCTCTTCTGTATTCCCTGCCGAGGATGATGTACCTAGACTAATAATGCAGTTCACTTTCAGAAACTTACCTCACAAAAAAGGGAATTGCTCCTTTCATGGCACCGAGTAGCTCATCCACAGTGTTCTGAAACATATCGTTTAGGAAAATGTCTTGTAACAATGTCAACTTATTAAACTATTCAATACAATATTTCATGATTATGTCCATGTATGGATGTATATATGTACATATGTACAAGGCATATTCAAATGAAACCGGAACAAACTGCAATAAGTGAACATACATATGATCGATGTGCATGATGACGTCACTTCTGGTGTAAACAGCACATACCAACTGTCAAATTTGCAAAATTTCATTATCCTTCAACTCCAAGTTTCCTCAGCAGACCGTTGAAAACATGGCGGGTGGGATATGGAATGTGTCCAGAATTTATCAGTGAGCAGTGATTCAATTTCTAACAGCTGAAGGGCGTCGACCAGTTGACATTTTCGCACAATACAGGCAGTGAATGATGACAAAAGTGTGTCGAAGACAACAGTGAAGAACTGTACAATGATATTTAAAGAAAAATACACAAAGTATAAGTTTTGTGTGCATTTCTAAACTCTGTAACTGACATGCATGTTCAGACTTTCGCACCCAATAGAAGACAAATAATTTGGTTTTTAATACATGAATAAATAAATGGCAAAATATATTGATAACTATTCTCAGTCACCAGATATGAGAATTGCATATGATGAAGAGAAAATTACTTTGAAATCATTTAAATATGTAGTTTAGAAATGTATTAATTGGAGTCAAACATGCAGTGAATGAGATTATAGCAGTCAGTGACTCATAGCTTACTGCTTGCATCAGGATCACCAAACCAGATTTCTCTAAAACCTTATTCCGACTCCAAGCAAGAATCATGGAAACCTGGCTGAGGGAACAGGGATAGAAGAAGGAAGGCAACAGCTTGCACATGCAGTCGCTATGTAGTATATAGGATAGGTTTTTCTTTTACCTCCAATTGAAAAAAAATATGTGCCACACCATGGTTTTGAACATATGTTCCCATGATAAGAAGTTCAACATACAAACCTCTCAGCCCCACTCTCCATGATGTATTAATACTCACACTTAATATCTATCATCATCATCAGTCCCGTAACCGAGAAGGTCATTGAGGCACTGTTATTGCAGTTTGTCGAACCAATTCACGCCATTCGTCTCGATTTTTCGCCAGAGTATTAGTTTCAGCTATAGACCTTCCCATCCACTCTTATATTGTCCTCCCATCTCTTTTTTGGTCTACCTCATCCACGCTTCCCAGGCACAGTGCCTTGCAGGACGGTCTTGGTCAGCCCCACTGCTTGTGATATATGTCCATACCATGTCAATTTTCGTGTTTTTACTAAAGTCAATAGTTTTTTATACTGGCCTAACTCCTTCCTAACAATTTCAAGAACACTCTCATTTGTAATGTGATCCATATATAAAATGCCAAGAAGACCAATGAAATTCTTGGCATTTCATAATGTCTATGGATGTATCATTTCATAATTTACATCTTCATGTTATAAAATTGTGAATCCTTGCATTCTTGCTGACTATAAAAGATGGAACATGGACATAGACAAATTACCCTAAAGAACTTGATGTGAGTACTGCGCTGAGCTATATCCCCACTCTGAAAAATTGGAACTTTGTTTCCAAATCTGCACAGGAGAAAGTAAATTTGTGTATTATGTACTAGAAAAGATGAATCACACAGACAAAATAAAAGTCAAAATGACTTGAACTTACATGACTTGGTTGTTCCTCTTCTACGATGAAGTGTAGATATCTTTTATTTTGTATTTTGTTTATAGTTTCTACAGTATGGAGTAGTCGATAGCATGCATCTTTTTGTTGTTCTTCTTTCCCCATCAGAAAGTCCTAACAATGGCACCAACAAGGGTCATGTCCGTGGTTGTTTTTATGAGACAAATTGTGCTGCACTATGTTCTGAGCCCATGGTAATGACAAATACAGTTCTGTGCAAAAAAACATGTCAACAGCGAATACAGCAGGAAATAGGAGAAGGATATAAAACACTCTCAGAAAAAAGCTCAACAGCATAACCAGACATGCTCTGGATTAGAACCCACAGGGAAAGAGATGCGTGGGAAGGCCAAGGAACACCTGGCAGAGAACCATTGAGGAAGGAGTCAGTTCAATCATGGTCATATGGGCAGAACTCAAGAACACAGCACATAATAGTAACAGATGGAGAGTATCTGTTGAAGCAATATGTTCCAAGGGAAACCAGAAGGATAAATGATGACACTGCTTTGGTATTTCTGTTCTTGGGCAGTACGTATCTCCCAGACCAAGGTTTTGAGCTACTGCTACAAATAAAACAGTCCAAGAAACTCTTCTCAACTGGTATTTCTGTTCTTGGGTAGTACGTTTCTCCCAGACCTAGGTTTTGGGTTTTGAGCTACTGCTACAAGTTAAACAGTCCAAGAAACTCTTCTCAACTGGTATTTCTGTTCTTGGGTAGTACGTATCTCCCAGACCAAGGTTTTGAGCTACTGCTGCAAGTTAAACAGTCCAAGAAACTCTTCTCAACTGGTATTTCTGTTCTTGGGTAGTACGTTTCTCCCAGACCTAGGTTTTGGGTTTTGAGCTTTATGCTACTGCTGCAAGTTAAACAGTCCAAGAAACTCTTCTCAACTGGTATTTCTGTTCTTGGGCAGTACGTTTCTCCCAGACCTAGGTTTTGGGTTTTGAGCTACTGCTACAAATAAAACAGTCCAAGAAACTCTCCACAACTGGTATTTCTGTTCTTGGGCAGTACATATCTCCCAGACCAAGGTTTTGAGCTCTTGCTACAAATAAAACAGTCCAAGAAACTCTTCTCAAGTGGTATTTCTGTTCTTGGGTAGTACGTTTCTCCCAGACCAAGGTTTTGGGTTTTGAGCTACTGCTACAAGTTAAACAGTCCAAGAAACTCTTCTCAACTGGTATTTCTGTTCTTGGGTAGTACGTATCTCCCAGACCTAGGTTTTGGGTTTTTAGCTACTGCTGCCAGTTAAACAGTCCAAGAAACTCTTCTCAACTGGTATTTCTGTTCTTGGGTAGTACGTTTCTCCCAGACCTAGGTTTTGGGTTTTGAGCTTTGAGCTACTGCTGCAAGTTAAACAGTCCAAGAAACTCTTCTCAACTGGTATTTCTGTTCTTGGGCAGTACGTTTCTCCCAGACCAAGGTTTTGAGCTACTGCTACAAATAAAACAGTCCAAGAAACTCTCCACAACTGGTATTTCTGTTCTTGGGCAGTACGTATCTCCCAGACCAAGGTTTTGAGCTACTGCTACAAATAAAACAGTCCAAGAAACTCTCCACAACTGGTATTTCTGTTCTTTTGCAGTATGTATCACCAGGTTCTATGTCTAACACTCCTTAACTCCCTCTTATGACAGACAGTTCACAGAGTTACTATTATTTACTCCCCTTTTGAGCCCTTGTAACACAGAAGTACCAAAGTCAAGATTATGTACTGATATCCACCACAGAATAGTTCATTCTGAATCAAGAATCTGAAACTTGTGACCCACAGGCCACATACCAAACCATATGCTAGCACGCACGGTGCCGGGCCCGAAAGTAAAGCAAAGAACAATAACACTGTAAACCTGCCAAGCATATCATAAGAAGTGACTAAGGAAAGATGGGCATGGGGCAGGTTACATCATCCAGTAGAAATGTTAAGCCACAAAAACTTCAGCAAATATGACAAGTCATCTGAAAAGAAATATACAACTTGGCCATTCAGGACAATGGAAGGTCTACTGCTAAGAAGGCCAATGGAAGGTCTACTGCCAAGAAGGCCAATGGAAGGTCTACTGCCAAGAAGGCCAATGGAAGGTCTACTGCCAAGAAGGCCAATGGAAGGTCTACTGCCAAGAAGGCCAATGACGAGATGTAGAAAACGCCACAAGGAATCTGCATCACTGATTTACGAGTTTTTGTTTTGGAGAAAAACCAGATTTGGATTCTAGAATGTCCATACAATGTACGAGCAGGGGAAAGCTGCATGGGTGGAAGGGGAGATGAGAAACTAAAAAATTCTCATTACATAACAGCCTGTGTTCTGAAACCCCCAGAGCAAGAGAAGTAGAGGCAGACCAAAACATACAAGAGAAGAGTAGCTGAAAGGTTTTTATTGATTGATTAATTGATTTTAAAATATACTGCAGACCAAAGCATAAATTCCATCTAAAAGTGACAAATTAAATATTGAGTGTTACACAAGAATGGGGGACATTATATAAAGGACTAAGGGAGCCAAATTTACATCAAGGTCAAGTGACAAACCTCCCCCCCCCCCCCCCCCCCCCCCCCCCCCCCCCATGTTCCTGGAATAAGGCTGAGTTACAACAGTTTGGCCAACAAGGTATGGATCAACACTTCAGATTGGCCAATGAGGTGATAATTGACACTGTGATGCCCACAGTTGTGAGCCTACTAAGAAGTCTTTCATTGCGCTACTGCCAGGAGGACCCAAGTTCAACTTCTTCAGTACACCTTGTATTATAAGAAGAACCACAGTAATCAGTTCACAAAGAAATGTCAAGAGAGGACAAATTAGGTGCAAGTAGTTTTCAACAACAACATAAAGAATTAAATATAAAGATTTGCATAACCAAATCCATGGCAATAAAAGTGTTATACTTTTGTGCTGTCCTTTGTTGTTTGGATCACCAAATGTCATTATATGACTGTCTGGATGGTTTAAGTCTAATACCCCTGCCAAAGATCTAGAGACACAAAACTGGGAGGTCGAGAAACATTCACTAGTTGACTCTTGAACTTTACTTCCTTTGGTTTCGAATCCTTTCCCTTTTCTCAACCAACACCCATTTAAATGTGTTACTGCACGTACTCCTTCTAATAACAGAGTAAAGTGATTTTTTTCTTACAGCAAAGGGTCTCAGTTCATTACTCAATATAAGCAGAAATGAGTACTTGACTTAGCTAGGGAAGGCATTGAGGAAGATAACTATGCCCCACATCATAAAGATGAAGATGTATCCATGACAATATATTCTATATGACTACCTCTACCTTCAGGTTGTAATGAAGTCATCAACACTTCATCGGTTGTAATGAAGTCATCAACACTTCATCCTCTATAACAATATACTTTTACCTTCAAACACACACCTCATGAAGACATATTGTAATCAAGTCACCAACACTTCATCCCCTATAACAATATTTTTCCCTTCAAACACACACCACATGAAGACGAAGACCTACTGTAATGCAGTCACCAACACTTCATCCTCTATTTCAGTTGCTATAAGACATAGCTTACCATATACAGTGTACTTAAAATGAATGCAACATTAAATGACAGAACCTACTTCTGTTGAAGTGTTGCCTTCCTGCTTTTATTAATGCTCTGAGACAAACTGCTCTCTGTAAATGGCTTCCGGAAAGTTGTACCAGGTTGTTTTGATCCTCGGAAAATGTAATTGGCCCTGAAATTGTAATTGTCCTTGAAATTGTACTTGAACCAATCAAAAGAGTTCTGTTTCAATAAAAATGCCTTATCACTTGCAAGGTTATGTTTATTGGAAATTACTTTTATAAGGCAAAAAGGGATCAAGAGCATGAGCTGCAGTGGTCAGCAACCCATAGCTGACTACTAGCATCAGGGCCAGCGAACTGGAGCTGCCAAGACCCTTCTACACCTCAATGAGGTGATCCTGGATAGCAGGCTGCAGCAGGGCAGACTAGCTAAGGAGAAGGGATCAAAGAGGGAATGCTAACCCGGTACTCAAAAAATGTTTGCTGAAGTCGGATGTGTTGGACCAAATGGTGCAAATATCGTAATCAAGCTGTAAACTATGACACAACGCATTCCGTTCTCTGGACTACATTCTGCTACTTAAGTCCTTTTCAGGGTTTGGTATCGGGAGATTGAGAATGAACAAAACCAAAACCATAAGGCAAAAATATATGGTTACAAGGTAAGAGGAAAACAAAGTGACAGATGGGTAGATGACACAATAGAAATCTGACAACAACAGAGACTTACAATGGCTAACTAAACACAAATTTGCACATGCGTTAGGCAATGAAAATGCTGCCTGAAGTCCATTCCCCCCCACCGCCAGACAACTTTACTTTGATAGCCATTGTAAGACGCTTTCAAATTTGAGAGACTTTTAAATTTGAGAAAAAAATTGCATCTTAGAATAAAAGAAATACAGTAGTTTATTTCTGGAAGTGTGTGATCTAATGAAGATCATCTATCTTCTATAGCAATAGGAGATTGGCCACTTCTAACTATTGTAAGAAATACATTTCAAGGAGTTCATGTTGGATTGACTTGATTTATTATTTTAGTAACAACATCCATTATTTAAGAAAAGAATGTATACTTATATAATTTATTATAACAGAGCTTTCAAGGAGAAATAATCATGCAAAACTGTGTATAGGCATAGACGAAAGAAAATGCAAAGACCCTGTAAACATTCCAGTTAATACATCTTTTTCTTCTTCTTCTACTTTTTCTCATTTGCCACAATTTTATTATGTCCTCACATACAGTTCAGTTCTGTGGATAAAGGTTGCCATGATGGAGAGTAGTTCTAGGCTTCCAAACAGCTATGTATGAAGGTTCATTTTTTGGGCCAGTGCTCATTACACAGATGCCAAAGTATATAGTAGTTAAGATATGTTTGAATGTCTGTGTTGCTTGTCTACATGTGCACATGGGTGATGGTGCCAGCTTTAATCTGTGTAAGTGGCTATTTAATCCGTTATGTCCCGTTCTCATGTGGATCAGGGTGGATTGCTTGCTCAAACAAGGTGGTGATATTTGTCTTTCATTTGTTTGACTTTCCTTTTGGCTTTGATAGCAGTTTTCTTTTCCTGGGAGGTATTTATCTGTTATTTTGGTAATTCATCTTTTGTTAACTTGTCTGCTCTCTCATTTCCTAGTATGGTACAATGTGATGGAATCCATTGTAACACTACCCTTCTTTAACTCATACAAGCTGGCATTTATATGAGCCTCCCAAAAAACATGGTTGACAAAGAGGCTGTCAGAAGCAACAAGCAAATTTTCGAGTAGTTTTAGAGCAGGAGGCAGACTTTAGAGCCTTCAAAACTGAAGTAGAAATCTAATGAGAAATGATAAAATTGGGATACAAGTACAACGTTTCACAGCTGAGCTATCATTGGTTGGAGTGTAAAGTAACCATCACATACAGACCTAAATGAGCTAAGAGTAATAATATAAATTATAGCAGAGACGTGCATTAATAAATAATATATAGTTCATGTGTGGATCTTGGGGCTCCTTCAAACAAAACATTTAAGCTTCCAAAGGAGCACAGGTCTTTGATGTTGTTGTTGTTTGCAAATGCCCACAATGAGTAGGTTACTCTATTGTCCGCCCTGAAAAGGGTGTTAAGTGGCGGGTTGCATAAGCTTTCCTCACATCTCGAGCGTGCTGATGAAGGTGGACCAGGATCCTCCAGGAGGTTGTGTTATGCTTGGCTTCATCTGCGTGCTGCTCACTACTATGGGGATCAGGTCCATCCCTCACCTTGTTAGCCAGGCTGCCATAAAAACAGCCCGTTTCCGGGAACGGCTACGAGAAAGTCAAGGTGAGGGTCTTGTTCAGTATGTTTTTCCTGAACCTGACTAACATGTCTGATCAGTATATTTTGCCTGACCAGTTGTTAGTCGTCCTTTCCAAGCACAGGTCTTCAACAATTACATGCAAAGTCCTCCTGCCCTGAACCATCTCTTCCAGCTCTGTCCACGTCTTTCGATTATGTTTGTTTTGAGCTGTTTTTGCCAAGTATGTTTTTGTCTGCCTCTATTTCCCTTGCCTTGAGAATTCCAGAACAGAGACTGTCTTGTAATGCTCTATCATCTGATTTCCTTAATGTGTGACTTATCTAACATCAGCACCTTATCCCCATGTCAGGTTCCAGTGTTTTGTGCCTGGTTCTTTCCAATAGTTTCACAATAGTGATCTTATCATACAATTTCCATCTCTCTATTCTGTGTAGGCACCCATTTATCAAAGTCCATATCTTTGTCATTGTTGTATTTGTTGTTCTCAATGTTTCAGAGCCAAGCAAGAGAATGGACTTTACTACTTAGAGTTAAAGATTTGTATTTTTGTTGTTGGACTTAATTTCTTTTGATTTCCGTAAGTTCCAAAAGTTGTCAGAGATCTTTATGCCTGGTGATGACGTTATGAAATCTAGGCAGCAAGAAATCCCCTACACTTCACAGTGTCCCAGTTGTGATTCATGATTTCCATGGTCCTTCATCAAGTTGTCTTGTGTCATTCTCTCTTTAGTCTTCTCTCTCAGATCCATAGCATGGCAATTCTGATGGTGCAGCTTATATTCCTCACCATATAGTTTTTCTGGCGTACCCCAGCTATTGTTGCTGTTCGTCATTCAATGAACTTAACTCAACATCCAAGTGGTTCTCTGATTGAACATAATAGGGTCACCGTTTCCTTCTCAACTAGTTGCGACAAGTAATGGTTGTATATGGGGCTAGCAGCCTCACCATGTAAAACCATTTATTATTAAAATCACACTGTAAATAAATTGATTCAGGATTCCCTAAATGTTGGTTAAGGTAAACCAAGTGCAGTGTTGAACCTATGCTCTGCCACCTGGAGGGGCAGATAAATGATGATGATGACAGGCAAATATTAGTCTTGTGTACAGGTCTTTGTGCTGAAAAAATTGGAATGTATGTAAAAAATAGAGGACACATCTCATTTCTGAAATTTGTAGTTAGCTTTTATGTGCTGTAGTCACATCCTTAAGGTAAGCATTTGTGCTTACATGGAAATTGAGCCAGTTTCAGATTCCTGTATGGAAAACAAGTCCTGGATGAGAATGCTTTCACTGAATGCAAAACATTCCTTCATTGTCTCACTCATTGTGTCTCTGTTCTTCTGGATAAATGATCGTGCATCATAAGCCACCTATGTAAATGAAAAAAAGTATGAAGCAGTTAGGAACTATATATATATAGTCAAGTATTGGGTCAAGATGGCGCCGGACATGGTCGCAGTCGATTTCCCTCTTGATAAAACGGTGTTTTGTTTGTGTTTTCTATGATAACTCTCGGACTATTAACGTGATTCCTGGATATAAATGTGCCGACTTGTGAATTAAGCATACTAATGTGAAAGAAGTGATGCAACGAAGTATATAACAGTGTATTTTTAGTCGTGAAAGGTAGACTTATGTGTACAGTTTCGATGGGACAAAGCGTGGCCGAAACTTGACCCGGTCAAAGGCTAGTGTCGCTCCGTGCTGTATCGTGTCCCAGATAACGAAGCATGAACACTGAAACGAAGGAGGTCATCCTGACCCCGTCAAACTTACGGTACTTCAGAAAGGAGCTCATCGCGCTTCGATCAGCACACTACGTCCCTTCAAACTCAGATCTACATCTGTTGCGTGTGCTGAAAATACACTTAACCGAGGAGGTATCGGAACTCACAAGTATACAATCAAGGCGGAAGACCAGAGGAACGAGAGGTGGAAGAAGAATACACAAACAAATGCACTCAGAAACAGATACCTCAAAGCTCCACCCCAGCGATAAAAGAGAAGGGAAGGGCTACCGAGAAAATGAGGCACACGCTGACACCATACTGTCTGCATCCGAACCCTTCACTAGAAGTCTTGACAATGTCTTGCCTCTAGAACATGTTGAGTCCGGACGAGAGAGTGAGGAAGATCCTGCGCACATCTCCCTCACTATAAACACATTGCGCAACTCACGACATCACCCTACAGATCACACCCTGACTAGCAGCTCGCAACTGGCAGGGCCCCCAAACTGCAGCGGCGGAACAGGCAGAAAACGATCACGAAGACTACCCATCACGCTTGCAACATGGAATGTCCGCACGCTACTGGACAACACCAAAGCAAACAGACCCGAACGACGGACAGCACTGATCGCCAGGGAACTGGCTAGATACAACATCTGCATAGCTGCCCTGAGCGAGACACGACTGGCAGAGAAAGGGCAGATCACAGAAGAAGGCGCTGGTTATACTTTCTTCTGGAGCGGCCGCAGCAAAGAAGAACGCCGTGAAGCTGGAGTTGGCTTTGCCATCAAGACCAACATGGTCGACAAGCTCACAAGCATGCCCAGAGGAATTAATGACCGCCTGATTGCACTGCGTCTCCCTCTAATAGGAGGGCGCCATGCAACACTCATCAGTGCATACGCACCCACAATGACAAATCCTCAGGAAACAAAAGATAAGTTTTATGAGGACCTTGAGGCGCTCATCGCTGCAGTCCCCAAATCTGACAAACTGGTCATCCTCGGTGATTTTAACGCTAGGGTTCTCACAAACCATACAGCCTGGGAGGGGGCCATTGGCAGACATGGTATCGGAAAATGTAATAGTAACGGACTGCTCCTTCTGAGGACATGTGCCGCAAATGAACTACTCATTACAAACACAGCTTTCCGACTACCTGTCCGAAATAGAACCACATGGATGCACCCAAGGTCCCGCCACTGGCACCTCATTGACTACATTATCATCAGACGTAGGGATCGAGCGGATGCTATGGTAACGAAGAGCATGTGTGGTGCAGAATGTTGGACCGACCATCGACTTGTCATTGCCAAGCTAAACTTCAAGATCCAGCCCAAAATGCGCCCCCAGGGAAAGAAACCACCTAGGAGGCTAAATGTCTCTCAGCTGAAATACGAACCCACGAGAGGAGGCTTCCAGGAAGAGCTTGAGGGCAGACTATCTGAGCTTCGTTTTGAAAAGAATGACATCGAAGAGAACTGGGCATCACTGAGAAACACACTCTACGACACAGCTGTTAAACACATTGGCCCACTCACGCGCAAGCATAAGGACTGGTTTGATGAGAACGATCTGGAAATACAGGGCCTTCTCGATGCAAAACATGAAGCGCACAGGGAATACCAGAGGGACACACAATCTCCGGCAGCAAAAGCTGCCTTCAATACTGCTCGCAAAGCTGTCCAGACCAGGCTTAGAGAGATGCAAGACTCCTGGCTCAGCAAAAGAGCTGACGAAATTGAGATGTTTGCCGAGCGTCATGACACCAAACGGTTTTACGAGGCACTGAAAGCTCTCTACGGCCCGCAGCCCTCTAGTAATACTCCAGTTCGCAGTGCGGATGGGGTACTGCTAACAGATAAGGTTCAGATTCTAGACAGATGGGCAGACCACTTCTGCAAAATACTAAACTACCCATCGTCCATAAATGAAGAGGCCATCCGGCGAATGCCGCAGGTAGAACTGAACCTGGCGTTGGATGAAGTCATTACTGAGGAGGAAGTCGACAGGGCAATCAGTTCACTATCTATAGGAAAAGCTCCAGGAGCTGATGCAATACCAGCAGAGATATATAAAACAGCTGGCCCATCCCTCACCAGAAGGATCACTGAACTCTTCTGTCACATGTGGGCTGAAGGTAAAATTCCGCAGGAGCTAAAGGACGCCTCAATCGTTCACCTGTACAAAAGAAAAGGCAACCGTCAGGAATGTGACAATCATCGTGGAATATCTCTACTCTCCGTAGCAGGCAAGATCCTAGCGCGCTTACTGCTAAACAGGCTCAACAAACACCTTGAACAAAGCCACCACCTCCCAGAAAGCCAATGTGGATTCAGAGCCGGAAGAGGAACAGTGGACATGATTTTTGCCGCTCGCCAAGTACAAGAGAAATGTCGAGAACAAAATCAGGCCTTGTACACCACATTTATTGATTTGACAAAGGCATTTGATACAGTAAACAGAGGAGGGCTGTGGATGATAATGTCTAAGTTTGGCTGCCCCAACAAGTTCATAACAATGGTGAAACAGCTACACGAAGGCATGTGTGCTCGTGTACTGGACAGCGGTGCAATCTCTAAAACGTTTCTAGTATCAAACGGAGTAAAACAAGGATGTGTACTCGCCCCGACTTTGTTCAGCATGATGTTCGCGGCCACGATGACAGACGCCTTCAGATCATTGGAGCTTGGAATACCCATAAAGTACCGCACAGATGGCAAGTTACTCAATTCCAGAAGAATGAAGGCCAAAACCAAAGTGGCTGGCGATATAATCAGGGAACTTGTATTTGCTGACGACTGCGCTCTAATGAGCAACTCAGAACTGAATATGCAGGTTGGAATGGACCAGTTCTCTGCCGCATGCAAAAATTTTGGCCTGACCATAAATGCCAAAAAAACAGAGGTCATGTACCAACCAGCACCAGGCATGCCGCACACAAAACCAGAGACTACAGTCAGCGGGCAGACGCTGAATGCCGTAGACAAATTCACATATCTGGGCAGCACTCTGTCGAGATCTGTCAGCCTAGACGATGAGGTGGCAAGCAGAATAGCAAAGGCCAGCACAGCCTTTGGTAGAATGCGCTCGATGGTCTGGGCACGTCGTGGCATCAGCGTCAAGACCAAACTCAAAGTCTACCGTGCAACCATCATTCCAACCCTACTATACGCTTGCGAAAGCTGGACTGTATACTCTGGACATGCAAGGAGGTTAAACCACTTCCACACAGGTTGCCTGAGGCGAATATTCCACATCCGATGGCAAGATCGTGTCACTGACATCGAGGTTCTCTCGAGGGCTAACATGCCCAGCATCCATGCACTGCTAGAAAAAGCACGACTAGGATGGGCCGGACACCTCGTCTGTATGTCAGACGAGCGGCTCCCAAAGAAGCTTCTCTACGGCGAGCTGAGAGAGGGATGGCGCGAGAGAGGGCGCCCAAAGAAACGTTTTAAAGACGGTCTGAAGGACTCACTAAAAAGTTGCCAGATAGACATCGACACCTGGGAATGTCTTGCGCAAAACAGATCTGACTGGAGAAGCGCAGTCAAATCGGGTGTAGCTGCCGGTGAAGATGACCGTGTTGTGAAAGCCCAGAACAGACGAGAGACGCGGAAATCCCGAGCAGCGGGAACACCATCCCCTTCTACAAACCCCGTGTGCCCGATATGTAGCAGATATTTTCGTGCTCGCATTGGCCTGTTCAGCCACATGCGCACCCACACCCAACAGGGAAATCTGTGACAAGGATGATGTCGGCGGTCCTCATCGACAACGATGGACAGCTATTATTATATATAGTATGGCTCTGCTTGTGCAGGTGCATTAGGTCTCCCACACATCTGCTGTGAAGTGAAATAGCCCATATTTTTCACTAGCAAAAGAAAGACGGTTTCATGACTTTTTGAAAGCAGTGAATTGCTGTCATAAACAAAATATTTAGAAAAGTAGTACAGGGGTCAGAAACCAGATTGGGCCAAAAATAATCGGCCCACAATACAAAAATGAAATATCATATCCCCAGCCCTCAGTGGTCATGAAAAATAATGTTTATTTGGAAATTTATGTAGTACCATGTTTAACATTTTAATCAATTGTATTAATTTATTTACTCAACTTGACCCATCACTCAATTTGTTGAAATAGGTTCAACACTGTACTTATAGAAAAGCCTGAATCCAGTCATTTCCATAGTATTTTTATGGCAACTATTTTTGCATGATGATCCTAGGTATCGCTATAAGGGACAGGAAAGACATTCGCCTTTTAAGTGAGAAACAGTGGGTTCCAAATCCAGCAAGTTTAATGCATCCCCTAGCCTCAAGGATGGTCAAATGTGTGCCTAATCTCATCAGAGACAGACAATGAACTTGGAGGTCATGTGTACATGTTAAAAAAACCCTTGGCAGATGAAAATTGAAAAGAGTAGGTTGTTAGCTGCTGGCCAGCCAAAAAGTCTAAATAACGATATTCCTATCAAATAGTGGCCTGCATGAAGGTGAATAGGAGGAGCCGTGGTGGTTTATGTAGCAGTGGTTTAAAATGATGAGGTTACTAGCGCAATGCATAACCTTATTTAGTCATTATGACATACTTGGAATGCTGCAGGGGTATTATTCTTCTCATGCAGGGTACTACTTGGAATATAACTATATACTATGTCTGTTAAAAAAAGTTTGAGAACATAATGCAATATCATTGCAGATTTCGAATAATGGCATTACGTGGTGATGACTTTCTTAAGTAACTTACTGTATCCTGAATTTTTCTATTGTAATTGTTTATCATTCTGCAGTTGATTGTTTACATGCCTGCCGATTGTGTTTTCTGTTCCTAACCATGTCTTAAATTTCAAGAACTGTGAATGAACATCATGTTTTGCTTCAAGCCAAGGAAGACGTTTAGAGGCTCATGGCATGTTAAAACAATTTTATGGGGATTAGTGCATGAGCCACACACATCAATACAAATGGTCAGCTGACAACAGATCACACTCAGAATGACCTAAAACATCATGGTTCCCAGTTTTGTGAGATGGTGGATTATAATCATTGTCTGATAGTTCAACAAATAGCAGAAGAATGCAGTATCTCTATAGGATCATGTCATGACATTCTGACAGAGAAATAAGGCCTGAGTTGCAGAAAAACAACTAATGGTCCTTCACCATAACAATGAGCCAGCCCATACATCCCTGCTATTAATAGCATTTTTTCAAAAACAAAGACAAGTGTACTTCCACAACCACCCCACTTACCTAATCTAACATCATCTTACTTTTTTATATTTCTCCAACTGAAACCCAACTGGAAAGGACTAAGATTTTATACCTTCAAAGAAATTAAGACCAGCTGACAAAGACAGATCTACACATCATCCTCCAAAATGCTTGCCAGAACTGCTGTCAGAAGTGGAAATGGCATTTGGAGCAATGTGTATATAGAGAAGGGGGTTTTCATAACCAAATTACCACCATGTGAGGGACGATGAGGCTAACGTCTGCTCAGGCAAAACACACTGATCAGAGAATGTTAGCCAGGGTCAGGAGAAATATACTGGCCAAGACCCTCACCTGACCTGCTCATTGGTCATCCTGGAAATGAGCTGGTGGACAATAGTCTGACTAACAAGGCGAGGTTCGACGTGATCTCCGTAGTAGGGAGCAGCATGCAGATGAAGCCAAGCATAGCACAATCGTCTGGAGGACTTCGGTCCACCTTCATCAGCACGCTCGGGATGTGAGGAAAGCTACTGCAACTTGTCACTTAACGTCATTTTCAAGGCGCACATAAGAGTAACCTACTCATTGTGGGCCTTCGTAAACAATAACAACCACCTTGTGATCAGTATCTACACATAAGTTAGGTATGGCTCTTGAATCTATTACCGTTTTGTTGTTGTTTCTCTTGACAAACATAAAGTCTATTTGACTTTTGCAACTCAGGACATGCCTTCTGTACCACGTAAATGCTTGGGACTGTCTATACTGAAAGAAGATATTTGCTATGAACAAATCGTTCAGACTACATAATTCTAGAAGTCTGCAACCATTATTGTTTTTCTGTCTTTGTTTGTCTCCAAAGTTCCCTAAGTAACCTTGCAACCCTTTTTTATCAAATCCTGGTCTGGCATTAAAATCACCCGATACATACAATGATGCTGTTGTCATATTGGGTATTACATATTGGTTTGTTTATGGTGTCAACAAATTTCTCACACTCATCTTCATTATTTGCATCATTGCAGGGAATATATACTTGAATTGATGTTGTATTATCTCTTTTTTTTTTGGATTGTGATTGCTACAATCCTCTCAGAAATGTAATCTCAATGACCAACAACAGGAATGCAGATGCTGTGTTTAGAAGACTAGAAGCAGATGTTTGGAACTAACAGGGCATCAGTGCTGCTACCAAGATAGAAAGAAATGTATTGCACAGTAGTGCAATCACTTTCTGTATGTCTGCAAACAATGGACATTGTATAACAGACATGCCAAACAGTTAATCGTTTTTACATGAGCTATCTCCGCATGTAGCTCAGAATTAGGGGATAGGACAAAGTACCTAATTCTGAAATCTTAAACTGGCAAACCTATTGAGCATTCATACACTTTTTCAAAGAGCCCAGATAAGATGGACAGAACATAATGTTCACATATCTGACATTCCCTCCCAAAGAAGCTGCTGTACTGTGAGCTCAGAACAGTCAGAGGTGGCTCATCAGGGAAACAGAAAAAATGCTACACTTCTCAGAAATGTTTCTGAGGAGCTTCAATATTGATATATCATCTCTTGGAATGCTTGCACAAAACTATTCTGCATAGCAAGCTAGCATCACACAAGGTAATCAGGTCAACAAGCAGAATAACATTGCTTAGACTCAAAGAAAACAGGTTACTTGAAAAATTAGATCGTACAGTAACCCCATTGTCAACTCCTTACATGTGTGTATCCCATGTGGCGGAGGGTCTGCCATGCCAGAATTGAATTTTACAGTCATTTGAGATAACATTTCAGGTCAGCACAAGTCTGATGCTGTTGCCATCTTCACTCACGATGGGCAACTATTATTATTATTAACAGAAAGCCAGAGACTCATTTACAGCTAGGTTATTTGAAGCATGAATTAAATCTGGTAGCTTTACCATGAGAAGCAAGCACTTTTTCACCTTCTGTTTTAGATCCTCGATTTGTAGGGAAAAGTTTAATGAAATATGAATTTATCTGACACTCGCTTATCCCTTTCTTCTCACACAATCATTCATTCATCCTCACATACCTCGCCAGCAAAGTGCCTTATCTTGAAATCAGGAGTATTGGCTATGGGTGAGACAAAGATCCCACTTTTTCCAAACCTTGCAGACAGTTTAGAAACAAATATCTGATCGTTGGAGAACTCCAGCTTGGAGTCTTCATCTATGATGGCCAGGATACCAGTCTTCTTCTGCAGGAAACAAAAGTGTTTTGTTAGTAGACAAGATTACATCACAAGTAAGAGTAAATATGTTTGCCTAACTGGCTGACATTTTCCAATATGTAAACTGTTTATCTGACCATATACAGACATATCCAGCTTTTTGCAGATTTGCTTTTAGAGACTTTATTCCCATCAGAGTATTTAATTAAACTATACTAAAAACATTTAACAATGAACTACCTCATACAACAGTATTCAAATATGATAATACCTAAATTCAGGCCAGGTCAGGTCAGGTCATCCCGTAACCTGTGAGGTCGTTGGGGCACACATGAAGACATCCTCACAACCCCACACCACCCTTCTCTGTCAGCGGCTGCTGCCTGTGCCTCTTCTGATTGGAGATTGGTCAATTCTTTTATGTTGTCCTCCCACCTCTTTTTGGGACGGCCTCTTCATCGTCTGCCTTGCACCTTTCCATGCGGGATCATATTTGCAAGACCATTTGATCTGTATATGTGACCGTACCAAGCGAGTTTCCTTCTTTTGGCAGTTGTCAAGAGGTCTACAAAAGGCCCTATTGCTGTGTAATTCTATCTGATATTTTCTTATTTGTAACTCGATCTTTGTAAGTGACGTTTAAAAGTCTTCAGAAACATCTCATCTCCAAGGCCTGTATCCTTCGCTGAAGGTCAGCTGTGACTGTCCATGTCTCACAAGCATAGATGAATATTGACAGGACCAATGTACGCATTAATCTGATTTATGTGTATAGTGCTAACCGTTTATCTTGCCAGATTTTGTTAAGCCGTGCAAGCGCCGCTAGGGTCTGTTCTATACTGGCCAACACCTCACATTTTGATCCTTCATCACTGACAATCAAACAAAGCTATTTAAAATGGTCAACCACTTTGAGTTCCTGACCATTTGCTTTTATCCTACTGTTGAAGCCCTAAATTACTTAACAGTTAACTCACTTATACAACCATATTTAAATATGAAAGTCAAATTACTTGATACTTACTAATATATCTCAGTATTAAATCCTAACTATTCCCAAAGTACTTGACAGTTAACTCATTAATATGACAGTATTAAGTTATGACTAGAGATTAGTATCCAGACAGTTAACTCACCCATTTTTTTCTTAATTTGTTGTTAGACTTGTTTCATAAATCGGATTGCATTTGTGTATTTTGCACCTTAAATAGCCCAGCTCATCTCACTTCAGCATGCATTTTCAAAATGGTTTATTTCCCTTGTTTCATCAATTAAATCACAAGAAATTTTAGGTTACTTAATGTAACTTCATTATACTGGTTTAGAAGGCTCTACAGAGTCTGTATACAACTAGTTTATTTCACTCCACAGAGACTGAAAATATTGCGAGCATCCAATCTATTTTTGAATGCATTATCTGACTGTGCTTCCTTTACATCTTGCTGCAATGCATTCTAAGAATTCACCACTCTCTGATTAAAAAAATTGTTCTTAATATCTAATCTGGACCTGTCTTTAAACAATTTGTAGCTGTTGCCCTCTTATTCTTGTAGCCAGTCGTACTTTGACAAACTTTGTATAGTCTAATTTATTCTTTCCATTTATAAATTTATGCACTTGTATTAAGTCAATTTGAATTCTTCTTTATTCGAGACACTGAATACTAGCTTTTTTTTAGTCTTTCCTCATAACTATAATTCTGAAAACCTGCGACCATTTTTGTAACTCTTCTTTGTATCCTTTCCATCATGTTTATATCCACTCTATGATATGGACTCCACACCTGAACACAGTACTCTAATTTAGGTATCCCCATTGATTTATATAGTTTGACTATTACTTCCTTACTCTTATGTCAAATGTTTCTTTTTATCATGCCCAACATGGCATTAGCCTTTTTCACTGCCACCTGGACTTGCTCCTGCACCTTTTCTGTATGATCTATTATAACTACTAGGTCTCTTTCATTTGTTTATTGTCCTAATATTATATAGTGGCTGTGCCACTAACCGCTTCAGCCAATGGCCCCTCATCCCCAATTCATATGACAGTATTTTATCATGATTACATTCACATTCATCATCATTTACCTGTCACTCCAGTTGGCGGAGTTCTGGTACAACACTACATTTGGTTTACCCTAACCAACTTTTATAGAATCCTGAATACATTTCTTCCAAGTGCGGTTTTGTAAGCAATGGTTTTTACATGTTGATGTTGCCAGCTCCATGCACAAGCTTGTCTAGATGCCTGTCTCGACCTTCTAGGAAGACAACAGCTGTCCTATTGTGTTTGCCCAGGAACTCCTTGAGACTCAGAGCAAGACCAATAAGGGACCACCAGCAACGCCAATGGATGATGGAGATGATCGCTTGCTGTGTGAACAAATCTCACAGACGACCAAGATCAATCAATAGCTTGCAGTAACTGTTTGAGGATGAATCATTTGCTACTACCACCAAGATCTGTACCAAGGTGTTTCTGAAATTCACATTAATTCACGCAAGCCATTTGACAATATTCAATTATGGATATACCCCATTTTCCAAAAAGTTAATTTACATATACAAGGTAGCTTCAAAAAGTTCCAGGAATTAGTGGATTGTATAGAAATAAGTTACAAGAGTAAAATAGTTCCCTTTGGAAACTACACACTTTTGCCAATGTGCATACAACTTGCTAGAAACATTTTTGGATCTAATTCTTTGACACCTCTCTCAGCTATCTTGTTGCATTGGTGAAAGCGTCCTCAGCATCTTTGGATTGCTGTACTTTCAGTGCCGATTTCAGTCAAGGGAGCAGGAAAAAATTGGCCGGCGCCAGGTTGAGAGAATATGGAGGATGTTCCAAGGTAATCACATTGTGCTTTGCAGCGTCTACTTTACCAGTACTGATCATGTCCTAGCTCATTGTCATGCAGCATAATCCAACTGTTTGTTCTCCATTTTTCTGGTTGTTTTATTCTGATTGCATCTCTTAGACGACAGAAGATATCAGTGTACATTTCCTTGCTAACCATCTGGTCTTAAGGAATGGAATAATGTGAGACAATACCCTGGAAATAAAAAAAAACTTCCAACATCAATTTTGGTCATTACCAACTTCTAAATATATATTCTCCATAACATCATCTTTCATTCAAACACGAGCCAACTATTCCTTGAACATTTTGAAGCTACCTCATTTAACATAAGTCACAGCATAACATAACAAATCCTCAAACCTCCATAAACATCCGCAGTATTGCATCATTGTTGATGCCTTCAATGTCCACATCACCAATCTCGACACCTTCCCGGTGGTAGAGGACCTTCTCATCCTCAATGACCACCTGGTTAATGAAGTTTTGAAGCTGCTCATTGACAAGGTTGATGCACAGCTGCTCAAAGCTATTCACATTCAAATTCTCAAACCCACAGATGTCTAGAATCCCGATGCTTGCTGGGTTCCTGATGAGATTATGATGCAGTATAAATTAGTGTTTTTTGTATAGAGATTTGCTAAAAATAAATCAAATCTTTGGCGAGAGCTAAATGTCAAAAGTTGATAATAGCAAAAAAAAGTAAGGCTCACTAACCACACTAAAACAGAAATAAAATCTCCCAGCCCATGGTCTCAAACAAATTTGTATTGCGTTTTGGTTTGTTATTTGTTATTGTAATGATTGTTAGATATTATCATTTGTATTGTTCTATGTCCTTTATAAAAACCTTGTGGCCATAACCAAGGTTTCATTCTGTTTCTGTTTCAATGCCTTTTTATGTGTAGAAATTTGAGGGAGTACCTATGATCTACTTAGTCCAACAATTTTTGTTCTTTCCTGTTTAAAAATCAACACAACTGCAGTCGGGCCAAACCCATACGTCTCATTCACAAAATGAGTGATGATACTGATGTTTCTTGTAGTCAAATGGTTGTAAATATTTCCTGCTCCATCCTTTCAGGTTTTCCTTGCTCAACTCGAACAAGATGAATTTTTAAATTTTGCAGTCTATGGATTTCCAGTTTATTTATTGCAGTAACATATAAAAGGTGATCATTACTCTACATATCTCGCTGCCTTGAAAATCTGCATGACTGGACAGTAAATTCCCAAAAGAATTGCAGCCACTATATCTCTTATCCACTTATGTCACAGCTGACCCTTCTGTAAATTGAGTCCTACACTCTTGTATATCTTAAATAAGTGACATGCAAAAACTCCACACTGCACTTGATTGCCATCTTGTCAAATGTACAAACCATTCAAATCTTTGTCTGTTTATCTAAGCCTTGCATTGTGTTATTCCAACCAGGGTTTGCACATTTTGAGATACAACACTGTACATTGGGTCAATAACCTTACCAAAGTCATGGCAGCATCATCTGATAGGGGGCTAACTGCTTATTTTTTTAAACTACATTTACCGAAAGAGCACATATTAATCGTTTGAAGATGTGTGTATGCCTGAACATAAATATGAAATAACAATTCCATACAGACATATAATTTTATGTTATGCATTTCCATACCTAAAAGACCTAAGTGAATCATTGATTTTTCTGACCAACCAACCAAACAGTCTTTCATACAGTGACTTGGCAGTTGCATCCCTTTCATCTTCTGCCTGCTTCTTGTTCTTGGATAACTCAATTATCTCTCCTGAAAGTAAGTGTACAGTTATTTTAATGCTTATTTAGTTATCTTCTTCCAATCCTCAGTAATAATAATTTTTTTTTATTCCTCTTCTTTCCTTGTACCATATATTAAAGTATCTAAGTAGCAGAGTGGTACATGGGAGGGTGGGCCAAGGTCCTCCTGGATGTAATGCAATGGGAGGCTTCTCCATCAGTTCACAAATATAGGAATTTCAGTGTCGATCTTCACCATGCTGGTCAGATTGCTGTATCCCAGCCTGTTTCCAGGAACTCCCACATAGATGTGAGGTCGGATCTTGATCACTATGTTTTACCTGACCCTGATGTTACTCTTCACTCCCCAGCAGAGTGGTAGAGTGGGATAGGTACCAGCATGTATACCCGTAATCGAAGTGCTCCAGCAAACCCAGCTGTAAATTGGTGCATGTGTTACTGTTAGTGAAGAAAAGGCAACATGGAAGGGAAATGGCATAATAAAAAGCTGAGATCTAGTGCAAAGAGTAATCAGGGTCAAGTGAAAATACTAATCAAGACCCTACCTTTTATTCCCATTCATGCTCCTCAAAACAGACTGTGTCATAGCATTCTGGTCAACATGGTGGAGATCAACACTGTAATCTCCATAATGGTATGCCTATTGAGAAGCCTCGCATTCCACTACAGCAAGGAGAAGTCTGATACATCTTCTTAAATATGTCTAACATGTAAGAAAAGCCACTGTAACCAGCTACTAAAAAAACTTCATCACTATTTAACTAAACTCAGCACGAGTAGTTTCGAACAGCAACAACCTGTACCAAATATATAAGACGTGATCAAACGAAACCCGTTCCAATGGTTTTATTACAAACATATAAAAGTACATAAACAGGTGTGGCAGAATTAAACAAAGCAATTGTTAGGAAGCAAGCATGCACCTGGAGTTGTTAGAAGTTGATACTGTAGGAATTCAGACACACACCCCACTGCTAGGGAAGATGACTGATACCATCCGCGATTAATAACTTTGGTTAATCATTGAATGATTTAGTCACTGCTGCCATGATGTCTGCATCGAAGTGGAATCGTTGTTCCTCTAGAGCTTTTTTTAAAGGGTCAGAACAAAATAAAGTCACATGGTGACAGATTGGGGCTGGTTACGTGATGTGACAGAACGTCCAATCTTGTCTGTGCTAATGCGTTCTGCACAACGTTCGTGACATGCAGACCAGCATTGTCATGCAAGAGAATCACATCACATGAAAGACATGCCTGGTCACTAATTTTTGACGGCTTTCTTTATGCAGCTTGTTTAGTATATCCTTGTACCAGATGGCATAAATGTTCATGTCAAGCTTGTTAAAGTCCTCCAACAAAAGCCCTTCATGGTAAAAACATGTGGTCAGCATAACCTTACCAGTGGAATTTCTGTGACTAAAATTGTTTGTGTTTTATTGATCCTGGGTGTTTCATAGCATGCTTGCTGTTTTGCTTATTGGTTCAAAGTGAAGGTTTCATGATTCGTTGCCTGCCACCATCTACAATAGAAATGCATCACACTTCACTTTGTAACGCAACAAGTGATTCAAACTCCACCTCATGTGTTCTTTCTTAAGGTGGTCAGTCAACATTTATGGGACCCATTGTGAACACACCTTCCAATACTTCAGTTTCTTCTGAACCACCATTTGAACTGTCCCAAATGACACAGCAAATTCCTTTGCTAGCAAACGTAAGCTCTGATGACAGTTCATCTGTATTGCTGCATCAATCTTGGAGATATATATTGTCCATGAAGAAGGCCTCTAGACCACAACTTGGATCTTGTTTTTTCTTTCTCGGTGTGGTAACGGAGTTACACCTGTATATGATTTTATCAACAAAAAATATTTTAGTATAGTGTAAAATTGTAAATTATTTTGCTGAAGCAAATATATTTATTGAAGATAGCATGGATGCAAATTCGAAGCAGTATAAGCAAAGCAAGGATTATACAATTGCAAGATGTGAAAATGGACCATACTAGTAATTAATAGCTACAATCTGCTTTTAGTCTCCCTTTGCTCCATATGAATCACAGGGCAACACCTTATATGAAGCCAATTTCAAAGCCCACAAGTCGGTTTGGTGGCCATTCAGTGATTTCTGTTGGCGACAAAGTCACTAGTACCGCTAACATTATACAGTACCCTCCCTTATTACACCCCCCCCCCCCCCCCAATATACTACAACAACTCCAGGTAACACACTATTTAGATTATGATTGTGATTTTGACCACACTAGAGCCCCATTCTTAGTAATCGACTGCAAATGGACTAAATCTGCCTCATGTTCCGTCACTCGATTTGTTGAAGCATAGGCCCGTCACTGTATTTACCTTTTCTTGTATTTTAACCTGTCTTTAGGAAAGCTTGATTCCAGTCATTTTGCAGAATAATTTCATGGCAATGGTTTTTATATGGTGAGGGTGCCAACCCATTCACAACCTTCATTAGTCATCTCTTGTAACATGCTGAGAAGGAAACAGCAGTCCTATTCTGTTTGCCATAGAAGCCACTTGGCTTGGGTGACTACATAATCAGCAGGAATTATTTTACCTGTAGTTCAATATTTGATTGTACTGTTTTTACCTGTGACCAATGAATCAATTTCATTGATACGTTCCCTGGACATGCCAAACAGGTCATTATCGAGTCTGTTACCTGCAAGATTTAATATACATGAAGTATTTCAAAAGAATTAAATCACAAACAAAATTTAATAAGGGCCATTTTATGATGTTCCTATATAAAATCAATATACATTATTTCCTACTTAACAACAAGGCAACATAGATTGGAAAAGACAAACAACCATTTCTATTAACATGCCTCCTAGAGGTGAAGATTGGAAACTATCAGTAACAAGACCTCAAACAATGATAACTGAACTGTTAAAAAGCACAGCTAAAAGCAGACCCTATACTGATGGGTAGGTTAATTATCATAGGGAAAAGTCTGTAGACAGTACACTTAACTTAACTTAACTTCATTACACTGGCTTAGAAGACTCTACAGAGCCTGTATACAACCAATTTATTCCACTTTAAAAATGACTGTGATCATCTAATCTATTCTTGAATGCATTAACTGACCCTGCCTCCACCACATCATATGGCAATGCATTCCAAGCATTCATCACTCTCTGACTGAAAAAATGTTTCCTAATATCCAATCTGGACCTGTCTTTAAAAAATTTGAAGTTATGCCCTCTAGTTCTTGTAGTCGGTTGAACTTTGAAAAACTTGTTATAGTTTAATGTATTCTTTCCATTGATTAATTTATAAACCTGTATTAAGTCACCACGAATTCTTCTCTTTTCTAGATACTGCAGACCAGTTTTTCTAAATCTCTCCTCATAACTTTAATTCTGGGATCTCACGATTATTTATGTAGCTCTTCTTTGTATCCTTTCTATCATGTTTATATCCACTCTTAAGAGATGCACCTTCCCCAGACCTAGTAAACCATTGAAAGAAAACTACCCACAAACGTAATAGTCAAATAAAGTTCAAAATTAAAGTCAGGGAAAATACGGGGTCAACCAATCAAACTGATTTGCATAATTAAGAGACAGCTTTAAGTTGATTGTAGGTACGTCATGCGTGTAAGGGGTCTATTGTGGGGTTATAGCGCATTCTGTTCTTACTGCCAGCTCATTTTCTCTGGGCCGCAGGGATGATATTCCGCTAGGCGACCTTATCATCTTGTGTGATGCTAGCGTTCTGTAAAAGCATCTACCCAGAGGTGGCATTAATGTTGAAACTCCTCAGAGAGATTTTAAAGTCTCTTTAGCGTTTCTTCTGTCACCCTGGTATCTAAGCAGGGAGAAAAGAGCGTTTAACCACTACGGCGCGCCATTCTGAATAAGTGGTGAGTTTGTTTAGATACCTTATATTACACTACAGTGAGGAAGATCTGGGTAAAATTTCTTCAGTACGGTGTGGTATTTAAGAAGCACAACTAGAAATCCGCTGCCACAAATATATTGGAACAACAAACAAAAACCAACATATACACACAAAACATTGACATACACAAATGAAAGGGGAAAACTCAGACATTTCTATATTTTATATGAGCTTGTCGAAGAACTAAGTTCCACTCACCTCTGCTTGGAGTTTTGAAAAGTGAGTTGGAATCCATGGCAGAATTTCGATTGGGCACCTTAATCTCATAAAGCGTCTTCCGATCTGTCAAAAATCAAGTTTTTACATGATATGTACTGAAAAGCAGACACAGAATGAAAAACAGCAGTAAACCAAATTTGTATAATTAAGGACGGTAGAAAAGATGGAGAACTGGACAAAAGAGTGGGGACTGAAAATAAACCACACCAAAACCTTCACCACTCTCTTTTCACTCTCCCCAAAAAAAAGAAACAATTACAATAAAGATAGGAGACCAACAAATACCCCAGTTGGACACACCCACATTCCTTGGTGTCACATTTGACTCAAGACTTACCTGGGAGTCAAAGATAGAGAAAATCCAGACAATGGCCATAAAAAGACTCAGTGATTAAAAAACTGGCTGGTACATCGTGGGAGGCCAACAAAAAAATCCTCCAGCAAGTCTACACTGGTGCAATCAGATCAATTATGGAATATGCCTCTAGTACTTGGTCAACAGCGACCAAAACAAACACAGGAAAACTAGACTGAGTTCAAAATATGGGTCTCAGAATTACCATTGGGGCATTGAAAAGCACTTCAATTAAAGAGCTGAGAAAAACAGCAAATGTTGAGCCCCTTTAATTAAGTAGAAAATTATAAATCCCTTACTCAGTTTAAAAAACTATAGAGGTTACCTGGTAATCCTCTGCACCAGAAGTTCCAAGAGAGAGCAAAAAGCAGACTACTAAGAAAAAGCACAACCATTTGGCCAGAGAAATCCACAGAAAACACGCAGACATCCTTGAAGCTGAAACTAAAAAGTGTGAAGCACTCATTCCAGAACCTTGGAGTGGACCAGGACCAGTCTAAAATTATCTTGAAGGTTCCAGGGTTAACGAAGAAAAGTGAGCAGTCGGCAACAGAGCAAAAAAATCCACGTTCTACAGGGGCTCAAGAGACAGCACATTGGACACATGTGTACACAGATGGATCTGATCAGTGAGCTATAAAAGGGGAGGCAGTGTAATCTGCATCTAACACTCCAATGGCAACATAGAAAATCACTCCATTCCAGCAGGAAAGATTCTTATCAGCCAAAACATAACTACAAGGAAAATCGGTCATTCTAACAGACTCCAAGAGTGTACACCAAGCCATCTCAAGCTCCAAACAAGATAGACTCTCACATGAAATGAAATACAACATAGGATTGCTGTCTCAAAAAACAAATTTAGTCCTGCAGTGGATTGCGGCCCACTGTCGGATCCCTGGAAACGAGAAAGCAGATGTGCTCACAAAAGCCAGAAGTGGAGGCATGCAGCCTCCCCATCCACAGAGCTATAAAGAATCAAACACTCATCACTTTTTGCGTTCGCCTTATTTCTCTATTCCCAAAGACGGTGTGCATTGCATTGTGGTTTTTATTTTGTGCCTGTCAGCCCAGTGCATTCGACTTCAGCATGCATTTTATGTAAGGATCTGCTTCCTCCTGCATTTTCTAAGGTTTGTTTTCCCTGGGTAACGGCCGATGCTGTGATGGGGATCTTCTTCTTCTTCTTCGTACGCAGTCAGACATCAACCTTTATTTTTTCGAAAAAAGCAGCGGTCATCCTGAGGCTGTCGACACTGCCATAGAGCTTGTCTAGTGTTGCCACTGGTGATGGCCACATCTACTCTCTCTGATCCTCGTATGTCAGGCAGTTTTGCAGCAGATGCTCAGCGGTCATTTTCCAGGTACCACACGGGCATTCGTCAGTGTCACCTATCTTCAATTTGTTGAATAGGTGGTACCTATGTCTATTGTGGCCAGTGCGAAGTCTGAAGACCACGACCTGCTCTCTTCTGTTCAACTGGTAATAGGCATCATTTTTTGTGTATCCAGTATGTTCGGTTTCCCATTTGGTCATGTATGTAGCTCTAATAAGCCGTTTTGACTCTTCGTATGTCATACTAGTATTTGGTTGTGGTAGTCTTGCACCTTCTTTTGCCAGTCTGTCTGCCTCCTCATTGCCTTGGATGTTGCAGTGGGATGGAACCCACTGCACCACTACCTGTTTCGGTGCGGACTGCTGGCATAGTTGACAGAGTACTGCTTTTAGATCATTAAGTTCAGTATTTTT
The DNA here is from genome assembly GCA_036924085.1 of Ariolimax columbianus. Classification (NCBI taxonomy): domain Eukaryota; kingdom Metazoa; phylum Mollusca; class Gastropoda; order Stylommatophora; family Arionidae; genus Ariolimax; species Ariolimax columbianus. Next base: position 20,919,074 of record JAVGWX010000014.1, on the reverse strand, counting down.
CTGGCTTTTTAGTGCTGTGACTACGGCCAAGGCATTGGTAAGCAGGACTATATGGCTTTCATTCCTTTTACCTGTCACCATTTCTTCCACTGCCGCCCTCAGTGCCTCTGCCTCCGCTCTGAAATTGCTTGTGTATTTTCCAGTAGCAAATGACAGTGTTATTTTTCTGCCATTTGGTAGGTTCAGAAATGCTCCTGCCCCTCCATTCTGTGTTTTGTTTGTTACAGAACCGTCGGTGTATGCATGGGTCCAGTCCATGCTTGGGTAGTTTTCCGTGATGTAGCTCAGGGTAGTATCTCTTCTTTCTTTTTCAGTCTGGCAGTTTTTGTTTCCAATACCTGGTATATTTTCTACCACCTCTGGAAATATATGCTGCCTCCAGGTAGGTTTTCGTACAGTAGGGATGGGCTTTGGTGTTGTTAGTGTGTTCATGGGGTTTTCGTGCATCTTTGCTTTGGCTATTTCTGCAAAGTTTCTCCGCTTTAGTTTCTCATTTCCAAGATTGTTTAGTCTCTGGTGCATTGGATGGTCAGTCAGTCTTCTGAGTTTCTCTGCTTGCTGCTGGGCTCTGCAGTCTCTTCTGTTGGTCATGGATTGCAGTTTTGTAATCTTTTCAAGTTCTACAATTGGCGTTGACTTCATGCCTCCTGTTATAACTCTCATGGCTTGGTTTGGAGTTTGCTAATTTTATCGAAGTTCGCCTTTGCTGCTGTTGTCCATGCTGCAATGCCATACTCGAGAACTGGTCTCACTCTTCCACTGTACAGTTTCTTTAGTATACTTTCGTCTGCTCCCCAGCTTGTGCCAGCAAGATTCCTCATGATTGCCATTCTTTCTCTGGCTCTCATTCGGTTTCTCTCGATCTGACTTTTCCATGTCATGCGCCGATCTAATGTGACTCCCAGGTAGTTTGGGTTGTCGTTTGGCTGCACGTATTTGCCGTTAAGACTTAGTGATGGGGATCGAATCCAGCACCTTCGGATTGTGAACCGTGTCATTAACCACTAGCCCACGCCATCCCCTCACTCATCAAACAATCTTTAAGGACAGAATGGAGAGACCAGCACAAAGCATGCAAGTCAGAAAATGACAACATAGACAAACTTGGCAGAGATGGGCAAACAAAGATCTTCAGACTCAGAACAGTACATTGTAGACTCAAGGCCTCCACCTCCACCTCCACAGAATGGGTCTCAGAGACACTACCACATGCAATTATTGAGCATGATGACTGAACCAGCATACGCCTTTGAATCTTGGCCAGTCACTCTATAAGGTGTGTGTTGGGCACCCTGTGACTAGAAGAGATCTGGATGTGTATGTGGTGTGTGCGGGACACCAAGGGAACGATTGAGTGTGTGATCACATGTGAGTATACATTGAACAGATTGAATGTGTAATGTCAAGATCACCTACCTGAAGGAATCTGAGTGTGAGTGAATGCATATAATACGATCGTGAAGACGAGTTTTTTTTTAGAGTGTGTTGAGGGTGCAGTTAAGGGTAGGGAGTGTAGCAGCTAGAACTGGATTATATATTAGCTGGGGGCAATATTCAAAAGCTTGTGCTTACAATCTCCAAAATTACGAATATTTATATTAATATATATTATGATTATTTAGTTAAGATGCATTTCAATAGTTGTTGGTAAATGTATTGTTTGTTTGAATGAGTTATTATTAAATATGAAGATGGTTGCTGGAGAGTGTTGCTATGTTATTTGCTGTATATGGTCGTGAATGATGTGAATGCATGTGGTAACATTCTAGATAGCTAAACCCCAGTGAAACCTGTACTCTGCAACACAATATAAATGTTAGGGTTAGTAACAATATAATGTTTAGGTTAGTAACAATATAAATGTTAGGTTTAGTAACAATGTAAAGGCTAGATTTAGTAACAATATAAAGGTTAGGGTTAGTAACAATATATGAATTAGGGTTAGTAACAATGTAAAGGTTAGGTTTAGCAACAATATAAAGGTTTGGTTTAGTAACAATATAATGTTTAGGTTAGTAACAATATAAATGTTAGGTTAGTAACAATATAAATGTTATGTTTAGTAACAATATAAAGGTCAGGTTTAGTAATCATATAAAGGTTAAGTTAAGTAACAATATAACAGTTAGGTTTAGTAACAATATAAAGGTTAGGTTTAGTAACAAAATAAAGGTTAGCTTTAGTAAAAATATAAAGGTTAGGTTTAGTAACAATATAAAAGTTAGGTTTAGTAACAATATCCTGCAATCCTGGTGTTCAATCATGCCCATTATGTGCCCTATGCCAGGTAGCTTAAGGTCTAAACTCATTTCCATCTTTTGCCTTAAAGTTCCATGCTGGAACAAGGTTTTGTCACAGGTCATCTCTCCATCTCATTGTGGGATGTTTGGGGCGACTATTATTGGTTTAGGGCCACCATGACATCACTTAACGTGTCAATCTATTGTCAAACATGCATACCATGTGGCCTACCAACCTGTACTTATCAATGTCGTATCTACGACGTCATTGAAGCAGGTTTGACTCATGATGACGGTGTTGCCGATGTGGTTTCGTATAAAGTGATAGTGTTTTACACTCCATCTGCTCCATCGCTTGTTGAGTAGCTTGGAGCCGCACCATTCCACTTTTTCATAGGTTCCACATATCGCAGCCATACACCATGACTGAAATGCCAGGCTATTGATGGTGTGAGCTTTTGCTTTGTTGTTTTTCATCTGTTGAAGTACTGTCTTGATGCGGTTGAAGCTGAACCACCTCGCAGCTAACCTTCGTGAGATCTCTTAATGCAAGTCATGAAGATCGTAATTTCTTGGCCCAAGTAGATGTAGGAATTAACGTTTTTGACGGAATCAGTAATAATATAAGGGTAAACTATGTATCCTATACAGCAAGATACATAGACATTATCAGGCACACATATAGACGGACTATAGGAAGGGAAAGCAAAACCTAAGCTGAAAAGTAGAAAACGTAATGAAACAAAAATCTAAGATGACAAATAAATAACTTTAAAAACAAATGACACAGAGATGAGATGACATAATTTCTGACAGAACAGATCCATAGAACTCCTTGCAAAAAAGAGATCAAGTAACAATATTCAGCTAACATCACTGCAAACTGGCATATCATTTGTACAAAGGTTGAGAATTCAGACTCATCTAACACAGGGTCTGTTGGAGCAGGCAAACAGTAGAACATTGTCAATGCTCTTGTTGGATCTACGAGAGGAACAGAGCGACAAAATGGCTTTCTTCAATGCACTTGATGGATAAACTGTAAGGTGGAGAGAGAAGTCTGAGATAGACGCCTAGCTTATGAGGAAACAGATGCCATTGTTTGAGCGGAAGATGTGAATGTTGATGAACAAAATCTGATACAGACTGTCAGTCTTCTTATGGAAATTAATGTTATTTGAGAGATACTTTGCTTGATGATGATATGGAAGCCAGAGACTGTCCGCAAGTTTTATTATGGAAATAAAGATGATTATAGAGATCAAATTAAGAAGTAAAATACATTATAAGACCTACCTTTTCCTATTCGACCAGTCCGTTCAATCAGCGCTTTAGTCACTCGTTTAACATCCAGTTGTAGTAGGGTGGCCACTGTGAATTGCAATTTTTGTTTGTCAGTAAAGATAAGATTTTTTAAAAAGTGCACACATGTACACATGCTCGCTCGCATACAAAGAAACACACACACATGCACACATACACAACATACATATATGTAAACAGAGGTGGGTGGACAATTTGAGTGGGCATGGCAGAGATGGACACAGGATGTGCTAGTTGAAGGTGGGAGAGATGAGCGGGAGAATGAGGAATTTTTGATGCACTGAAATGATTGGTACGGCCACATATTGAGATCAAACAGCCTTGTAAATACGATTCTACATGGGAAGGTGCAACGCGGAAACGAAGAGGTCGTCCCAAAAGGACATTGGAAGACAACATAAAAGAATGAACCAATCTCCGACCAGAGGCGCAGGCAGCAGCCGATGACAGAGAGGGGTAGCGTGGGTTTGTGAGGTATCTTCATGTGTGCCCCAATGACCTCACCAGTTACGGGATGACTTGACTTGAAATGATTGATGGGGTGAAGGGGTGGCAGATGGTGGAAAGGAGAGCAGGTTGAGTGGGAATAGCTGGTGAGTTGTGTGAAAAAAAATGGGCGGGTTGAGGGGAAGACTATAAAGGTGGGGGGAAATGTGGGTTGAGAGAGAAGAGATGGACGAGATGAGGGAATACGGAATATGCAAAGAAATGGCACTTTGGTTTGGAGGTCGGGGTGGGAAAGGGGAGTGGGTGGCTAAGCAAGGATAACTAGGAAGTTCATGTTAAATGTCACACTTTTGGGAAATAGGGAGCGGTGAGGGAGTGCAGTGGAGATGTGAGGGAGGAGAGGTGTGCAGGTAAGGAGGATACTAAAAATGTAATACTTGCACAACAATATCGGACAACACCGGGTTTCACAGATAGTCAACAGATACTCGTGCATGTTAAGAATTGATTTGTAATCAATCTCTTCTACATATCTACATTAGTATGCATATATTTCCCATGAATTAGACGTTACGACAGAAAAACAGTTACTGAACTGACACTTTTTGAGACACCAGTGGCACAGACAAGTATATAATAAGTGCTCGGATTATATGTGCAGGAAGCTGCGTAGTGCAGTGGTTAGCACGCTGGTTTCTCATCTGAATGGTCCTGGGTTCATTCCCCAGTTGAGGTGGTAGTGTTTTTTCAGATCGCAATGGCTACCAGGTCGACCCAGCCTTAAATGGGTATCGGTTCAGTCCAGGAAGTAAAAGTGGCGAGGGAGAAGAGATGGCTAGCGCCCTCATATAGCCGAGTCTTTGAAATGTGAGATTGCTAACACCTCACACACCTACGGGAGAAATGCTATGGGAATGAACCCAGGACCACTCAGATGCGAAGCCAGTGCGCTAACCACTGCGCTACGCGGCTCCACGGCAGATTGTGTAGTAATAGGCAATTGTTGAACTGCTCAAATGCTCAAAGTACACACAGCATTCATCTCAGGAACGATATTTCTGTTGCTGCCAGTGGTTTATCTTTTAAATTATTGTTCATGACTCACACCCATAAAAGAATATTTGTTCCATATAACACTGCAAGTCTCTCTCTATAAAATTATCATAGCCAGGGACCTGTTCGCTAATGTGTTTTTTATTTTCAGAAAGCCTGCCTTTGTTTGTGCCATTCTGCTGTTTATTTATGTTGTACTGCTTATGTTATCTGTTATGTCTCTAGGTATCTATAGATTGTGTTTGTTTTAGTATTTTTCCGTTTGCCTTAATCTCACATTTATTAGGGAGTTTTCTATTGCTATTAGCATTGTCTCTATTATTTGGAGAGTCCATATTAAAAATATACCGAGCAAGAGAGGCTTAACGGAACAGTGCACTGTAATATCGATTAAATAAACACTGTTGAAGAAGACGACGACTTAATTTCGTTTAAGTTATCTTCTCACAAAATGTCATCATTATTCTTACGTCAAGTTTATGAGGGAAATAGATGTGATTATTTGAGAGATAAACTGTTTGGTGACAAGAGGGGATCAAGACACAGAGCAGCGCATGAGCTGCAGTGGTCAGCGACACATAGCTGACTGCTAGCATCAGGGCCAGCGAACCAGAGCTGCCAAGACCCTTCTACACCTCCACGTGGTGATCCTGGATAACAGGCTGCAGCAGGGTAGACTGGCTAAGGAGAAGGGGTCGAAGAGGGAATGCTAACCCGGTACTCAATAAATGCTTGCTGAAGTCGGATGTGTTGGACCGAAAGGTGCAAATATTGCAGTCAAGCTGTAAACTACGACACAACGCATTCCGTTCTCCGGACTACATTCTGCTACTTAACTCATTCACTCCCAAATATTTTGGACCTCTGGACACAATTTTATTCTCATGTAAAACTGAAAAACAGCATCACTTAGTTGCGATCTATTTGTCTTCAATAGACGTTCACTAAAATAACACATATTATATACCAAACTGTTCACAATTGAGGCTAGAATAGAATGGAATACACATATTTTACAAATGGAGGTGTAAATTTGTGTTTGATGGATTAAAGTTGCATAATCGTTTGTTATTTTTTAAAATTATGAACAAAAATGTTTCCTTCATCAATACAATATTCAGCTCTAAACCAATATACAAACAACGTAATGAATTTCTATTGACGGTAATCCTCAAAGGACGATGTTCTGAAAGTTGCACCTAATTTGGTGCAGTTGTTTTCACAGTATTTACATTTTACTGAAGGCACGTGAAGTTGAAAACGTGCTAAAAATTAAAAGCTCTGATCAACATCAGTGTGAGTGTTTACAATTTGGGCGCACATGGAAAGAATGTTCCTGCTGTATTCAAATTATATATACACACATTTATATCAAACACACTTGAATGATTGTGCAGGATATTGAACCTTAACTGAATTTGTGAACTGTTATTACCATTGCTTGATAGTAAAGAGGGCACTGCCCCTTCGTCAGTAGATTTAGTTTTACTTTCATCGCTCGACGTAGAACTAAGACTAGATAAATAAATTGAAACAGCGCTATCATAACGATCGATATCTTCATCATCACTACCATTAGCAATAATATTATTTATCTATTCCAAAGCTTGTAGTGAAAAAACTCTATTTGGTGTGGCTGAAGGTGCATGGGATAGCTTCAAAGTTGCTCTCCGTAAAAAAATGATATTTTCCAAGTTACGAAACTAAACATTTTTTCAACGAAACTCAAACTAACTCTTCCGGAATGAAAAAGTGCAAAATCTGGACTTCCACCAATAACCAAAATAAAACATTTAAGTGAACTAGGAATGGGAAAATATGTAATTTTGTGAACACAGTAGCAAAAGCCGATACGTCGGCTTCTGGGTTTTCTAGAAAAAACCAGAAGCCGTTGTATCGGCTCGTGGGAGTGAATGAGTTGAGCCCTTTTAGGGTTTTGTAGGGGGAGATTAAGAACGAATGCAGAAGAAGAACGCAGAAGAAAAATGGTGACAAGAGAAACCTGAGACTGACTGTCTAGTTTATGATGGAAATAGATGTGATTTGAAAGTAAAAGACGAGGAAGAAGAAATATTGTCACCATTCAATTGATCTTACCTCGATGTACAACAGATTCATCTTTGATGACAACAGAGTCGTTATCGCTTTCCTCAAACTCCACATTTCCAAGGTGAAGGATGGCAGCAAGGATCGTGAAGATGTCTTGAACCTCCTATAATATTTAAAGGTAAACCAAAGAAATTATGAAAACAACAAGTTAATAGATCTGCACATTGCTGTATCTGATCATGCCGCGAAGTAAGGCTTTGGTCAGTGTATTGTATCTGACTCTGACATTAGAAAGTTAGATATGTTCCAGTAAAATCAATCAATAAATCAATTAATCAATCAATTTATCAAAATATTTCAGCTACTTGCAGTGCAATGGTCTTCAACAAATACGTTCTCCTGTTCTGTGCCATCCTTTCTCAGTCCATGTTTGTCACAACCTCTATTTTCCATGTATATTTTGATATACCTCTACTTCTCTTATGATTACAGAACAGAGACTGCTTTATAATGATATCAGTCAATTTCTTTAATGATTCCAATGCTAGCGACTTCCTTTCACTCTAAGAAGTACCACTCATATCTGCCCGGTCCTTTCCTACAATTTCACATTAGACACTTTATCATACTATTTTAATTAATCTCTCTATATGGCGCAGGCACCCATCGATGAAAGCCTAAACATTTGTTGTTGCAACTTTAATTGTCCCCATCGTTACAGAGCAACACAACACGATGGACTTTACATTTGAGTTGAAGATTCTGACTTTATTTCTTTAAAAATTCCCAAGTGCAATTATCTCTGTCTCGTTTTTTTAATACTTGGAATCCTGGTATTCAAACAGGCATGTTAATGTTTGTTGCCATGTAGCCGAAAGCTTCCGATATACGTAGTAGGTATTATAAAACTTTCCTGCGGCTTTTGTGTTCTTAAATCCAAGTATTCAGGGGACGGCGTGGCCTAGTGGTTAAGTGGCACGGCTCACAACCAGAAGGTGCTGGGTTCGATCCCTATCACAGCACCGGCCGTTACCCCGGGGAAGCAAACCCTTAGAAAATGCAGGAGGAAGCAGACCCTTACATAAAATGCATGCTGAAGTCAGATGCACTGGGCCGACAGGCGCAAAATAAAAACCACAGTGTAATGCACATACGCCTTGGGGAATAGAGAAATAAGGCGAACGCAAAAAAAAACAAAAAAAAAAATCCAAGTATTCTCCTGTACCTCTCCAACTTCATCTATATTGCCACGACAATATATGAATGACTCAACATCTTGAAGTTTCCAAACAGAATCTTATCATCGTTAGGTGCCTTTATTCACACACACACATGGGAACACAAGGGAAATGGACAGGTAATAATCTCTCCCTACCCCAACCTTTGAAATAATAATAAAAAACAAAACCTATGATGAAAGACGCATCTCTCTAGAATTGAACACGGTCCTCCAAAGCTGTGGTTGATGATCTTCATTTAGACTTCTATGGTTCTTCGCCAACATTGTCTTAGGTCGTCTTCACTCTGGCATTCACAGTAGGTCAGTTCTGGTGATGGTGTCAGATTCTCATTTTAGGACATGGTCGAATCAATTCTATTGTCGACCTGCAGTGATGCATACGGTTGTGCATATCTTTTTGATTGCTTCAGACAAGCAGTTCTTGATTTGTGACAGTATTCATCAAGAAAATGTGACGCATCTTTCTTAAATAGGTTGTGTGAAAAGATGAAATTTTGTGCATAACATTTTTCTGTTACTATCAACCATGCAATCAGTACCCTACAGATGGAGAGAAAGTGCGCAGCTCTTGCATATTTTTAGCTTGGTACTAGACAAAGAAGACTTCAAATTGTTGTTTAAACTAGCAAAAAACTACTTTAACTTTAATAAGTTTGCTGTTGATATCTCTTGTCGCTTCCACTCTTCTTCTTCTTCTTTATTCGTTCTCTATCTCCCGCTACCAAACCCTGAAAGGGCTTAAGTAGCAGAATGTAGTCCAGAGAACGGAATGCGTTGTGTCGTAGTTTACAGCTTGGCTGCGATATTTGCACCTTTTGGTCTAACACATCTGACTTCAGCAACCATTTTTTGAGTACCGGGTTAGCATTCCCTCTTCGATCCCTTCTTCTTAGGCAGTCTGCCCTGCTGCAGCCTGTTATCCAAGATCACCGCTTGGAGGTGTAGAAGGGTCTTGGCAGCTGTGGTTCGCTTTCCCTGACGCTAGCAGTCAGCTATGGGCTGCTGACCACTGCAGCTCATGCGCTGCTCAGCATCTTGATCCCGTCGCTTTCACTATTTGGTGTAACTGTGCTTCAAAGAGTGTGTAAATGTATCTGTATTTGCACTTTTAAAAATTTCAAAAATGCATTGGATTTATTACATTAAGTGTGATAATGAAAAGTGACTTGCCAGGCAGTTTGGGTCTTCAGACCACGAGGGCATACGTTCTTTCTGAACTTTTATTCCCTAAGGCTATACGTCCTTCTAATGGACTTCAGAGATATGAATAAATGCTATGATGATGGTTTAGTTTTTACTTTTTGATAGTCCCATCATGTGTTACGGTCCTAAGACATGGACACTCACAAAATCACTGGAGAGAACAAATTGCGAGAGATCCAGGCATCTCTTGAGAGACATTTGATTGGAATCAATTTCCGGAACCAACGTATACACTCCACAATTTCAACAAACAACAATTGCTTTTGGTGAATGATGCGGTAATCTATCCAGGCAAGGCAAAACATAGATGGGCAGGTCACATGTTGCGACCAAATGATGGTCGATGAAACATCGTTAGCAATCTGGTACCCCTGAGGTAAAAAGAGACCTCCAATGCGTTGGTCTGACTTCCTTGCTGTAAACAACACCATTCGAGACGTCTCTGTAGGAGGGCTTACCATGCACTGGACTTCCGTGGACCAAGATAGCGTCCACTCAAGACAAAGTTGGGGCCCGCAGCTACACTGAGGAACAGGTCATCAAAATCAAGATCAAGAAGATAGTCTCATCTCTTCTGTCTTTTTACAGCATAATGTTAAGCACTGCAACTTGTTGGATATATTCACTCATTCTGTCAGGTTTTCTATTTCATATTTTGGTGTGTCACTAGCATAATTTAAATGTTAAAACTGAAGATGACGATAGGAAGGATTAGAAAATTAGAACGATGTTAGAGAGATGAACATCATCATTACATCATCTGTCAGCTTGATCAGTTTAAACACCTCCTTCTGCAGGTCAAAAAATGTCTGGTACAATGGCTTGTCATGTTCACTGTCAACATTGAAATCTCCAGTAACTCTAACAAGAGAAAACAGTAAATAACAATCATAATCTTTTAGCTTCATAGTAAGTCAGGCCACCATAAGTTTTCATAAACCACCATATGCTACCATATATTATCATAAGCCACCCCTGCATTTTTCCCATTTTAAAGCATCCATGTTTCCAGACATTTGCAATTATTCATCATTTTGATCCAATACAATGTATAGGCCTCCATAGCATCCATAGACCAATATACGTCATCAAAAAACCATTATAAGCCACCATATGCAACAATAGAGCATCAAATGTCTCCAAAAGCCACCATTAGTCACAATAAGCCACTACATATACATATGTCATAATAACCCCATAGGCCTCAGCAAGCCATCATTGTAGTTGGCCCCTTTTAAAACATCTTCGCTTTCAAGCATTTGCAGTCAATCAGCTTTACAGGGCCCATACAGTGGTAAGGGAAAGGTAACTCTACAGCAAACACTGCTGTTGGGAATGAGTTGTTAGAGTCATCCTGTTTATGAGAAGAGGTGACCACTTCTCTTTCTCACTGCCTTTCCTTGCTTAATAGTAAGCTAGACAGCTATTTATAGTTATATTTATACAGACATCTCTCTCAAACTGTTCTTTCCAGTACCACTACTCCAGGGTGTATGAGATCTACATAGGATTTAGATAAAATTCAAGAATGGTCTGTAAGCTGGCAAATAGATTTTAATGTAGATAAATATACAGTCATCCACATGGGTAGATTCAATATGGAACAAAATTACAGAATGGGCGAGAACAATATTAGAAAGATAGATAAGGAAAGGGACCTAGGGGTTATAAAAGATCGTACAGGAAAGGTGAGTGAACAAGTCCAGGTAGCAGTGAAAAGGACAAATGCAATGTTAGGTATGATAAAAAGAAATATTTAACATAGGAGCAAGGAAGTGATAGTCAAACTGTAAAAAGCTTTAGTTAGACCTAGATTTGAGTACTGTGTACAGGTGTGGAGTCCTTATCATAGAGGGGATATAAACATGCTGGAAAGAATACAAAAAAGAGTGACAAAGCTGATAGTGGGATTCCAGAATTACAGTTATGAGGAAAGATTCAGAAAAACCGGCCTACAGTGTCTAGAAGAGAAGAATTCGAGGTGACTTAATACAGGTTTAAAAGATGATCAGAGGAACGGATAAATTAGACTATAACATTTTTCCAAAATACAACCACTCACAAAAACAAGAGGGCATAACTACAAATTAACTAAAGAGAGGTCCAGATTAGATACTAGGAAATATTTTTTTAGTCAGAGAGTGGTGAATGCTTGGAATGCATTGCCAGGGGAGGTAGTGGAGGCAGGGACAATAAATGCATTTAAGAATAAATTGGATGCGCATAGCTTTTAGAGCAAGGTAATGTAAATGAAACTGGTTGTACACAGACTGTTGAGTCTTCTTAACCAGTATAAAGACGTTAAGTTAAGGTATTCGTTCAGACAGTTTTCTCAAACTGTTCTTTCCAGTACTGCCACTTCAGAGCATGTTGAATCTACAGAATTCGTTCAGACAGTGCGTCTGCCACTTGAAGTGAACAGATTTCTTGTTCCAGTTGCTGAGATTGATTCACCGTTCCGTCCATTAGATAAAAGTGCAATGCCCATGACACTCACAGGGGTTGCTAACCTCTCTCTAGCGCTCGAATCCCAAATATCAAATTTTCTCTCCCTATTAAAGACCCATTTTAGCTGGTGGCAGAGTGGTCTTTTCTAGTTGATTGGATTGGTCAGCCGTAAATCTTATCTGGGCTACTCCCCTTTTTAATCGTATTGACTCTGATGTCTACCTGGCATTCTGTCATTCCAAATGTAACAGGTTGGTGTGTGATTCCATGTCGCTAAACCCCTTACTGATACTAGTTCCCTAAAAAGAATGGAAGTCTAAAGGAACTACCCACAACTCAGACCAACCAGTCCCAACCCCTAGCAAAGAACGCTGCCTCTCTCTCATGCTTCCAATTCAATCCCTGACTTGACGACGGCATTGTGACCCTAGTTTGCCTTTGAGAATTTTGTGGCTTTCCGAGAATAAGTTGCCAGCCCCACCACCAATGCTTCTCAGGGATCTGAGAAGTACGAGAATAAGACAACTTACACACTGAAGGTATGTTTTATGAAACTGACTGACAGCGCAGTACTACGGCAAGTCAGTAAATAGGTCACAAATGGCTGCTGAAAAAAATAACGAGATATGAACGTGAAAACCATTTATTATTTTACTTATAGTGTCCCTTATTTCTCAACAAACTTTCCATCAAAATTGATACACTTGTCCCGTCACTTTTGTCAGTGTAAGGACACTCTCATTCAGTTCATTTCATATTTGTGCACCAGTTGTCTGTGTATGCATTGTGAGCACACATTTAGGAAATTCAGTATATCACGCATTATGCTGTAGGCTAAACCACGTGGACATCCTATTTTAGTTGCTGCACTGTCTATCATTAGTGATCTGTGCATTGAATCATCTCCTCTACCCATCTGCTTCTGATGTAATCTGGAGGGGACAACCAGGCCGGCTTCATCAGCAATGTTTTAGAATCCTTGAAAAAATGTATCAAATTGCACCATTTTACGTGACAAGCACTTCTCACCATAAACTGGAATAATTTCCTTATGAATATCCTTTGAATAAAATCCTCCTACCTAAAAATAACTTACAACAGCCCGCTCTTCTTTGATTGTACACTCTGTGAGCACGGGTGCCATTTTGTATGTGGTGTGCACGTGCATGCGACACAAAGCGTCTGCTACCTACAGTAATCACAAATTTGGAAGAATGACAATTTTAGAAACTACCAAATACATTTTCCAGCTATCCCATATCAATTTGTGACCTACTTACAGACCTACCCTCGTGTGTTAAAGACGTGTAAGATCAAGTCAAACGTTACATAGCTAAATTAACTTGAATAAACTCAAGTCAAATTAAGCCAGGTAAAGTCATTCTCACCTGAATCTGTCCTTTCTGTTAATGAACAGCGACTCCAGAAGTTGGTCAGAAGCTCCCACCAGGAGGGAATAGAAGGCGTGGAATGTTCTCTCTTGATGTCCATGATACACGACTCGAGACTTCTCCAACATATAGTCCTTCACGCGGGCTGTGAGTAACATATCAATTAGTTCAAGAAAACGCGGGCTGTGAGTAACATATCAATTAGTTCAAGAAATTGATTGAGAAGGAATGATGCTGGTCTTGCTGGAAGCTATATGTGCTGAGAGTTTCACTTTTGGCCATGTTTCTTTGGTAGCAGGTTACAGTGGTTCTTCTTTATTCTAGAGAAAATGGGTCAGGATCCCTACTGTGTGTAATGCAATACGATTTGTCTCAGCAGGCTCAACAGTATGGGTATCGGTCCCACCTCGTTGGCCAGACTGCTGTAACACAACATATTTCCAGAAGCGTGACCAAGACGAGGGGTGTGGACTAGATAAATATGCTTCACCTGACTCTGTTGTTAGACTTGGTTAGGGCAGGATCACGTAAAACACACGTCACTTCTCATTATAACCATCATCTTCTCCACTTACTTCTTCTTCTTGTTTCTTCTACTTCTTCTTCTTCTTCTTCTTCTACTTTATCTTCTACTTCTTTATCTACTCATTCTTCTTCATCTAGTTCTTCTACACTCTCTTCTTTTTCTTCTTCTTCTTCTTCTTCTTAATATTATTACTATTATTATTATTTGGCTTCTTACTATTATTATCTACCTTCTTCTTTACTTGTCCTTCTTACTTACTTAGTCGCTCCTCTTCTACCGTGAGGTGTTTGCCAAAGAGAACGCCACACTGTTCTATCCACCGTCTTTTTCCTGGCCTCTTTCCAATCCAGCCCTCTATCACTTAGGGACTGTTGTATGTTGTCTTCCCAACGTACTTTGGGATGTCCTCGGGGTCTGCGTCCTTGACTTTTGATCTCCCATGATCGCTTTAGTATCGATCTTCTTCCATTCTACAGACATGGCCAAACCACTGTAGTTGGGACTGCTCCACTCGTGTCTGCAGGGGTTGAACTTCAAGATTGCTACATATTGTCTGGTTACGGATCTTGTCCCTTTAGGTCACCTGAACCGCCTTTCTTAGGTACCTCATTTCTGAAGTTTGTAATTGCCTTTCTTGGGCTGTAGTCATTGCCCATGACTCACATCCATATGTCAGGACAGGCACATAGGTCGAACAGTATACATCCATCTTTGTTTTCCTGCTTATTTCTCTTCTATTGAGGAAACCTCTGTTTATTGTCCTTCTTACTCATCAATATTCTTTAACATTAATCCGGTATCATATTTAAGTTATTATTTCTAAAGTTTTCTTTCAAAATCAGAAAACTACTCCACATTCAGCAGGCTGCTGAGTGAATGACGTATATTGAGTTAGAGACTCCTCTACTCCATTGGGGTTAATCTTTTCTATTGTTGTTTGATTGGGGTTTAACTTTCTTTTGATGAAGTGTTGCTCTTTCAAATCCTGCAGTCCTTTGTGGTTATATTAGATCGTGAGAGACATCAATGCAATATTCAAACTTTAAATTTAAACTCTTGTGCATTGCTGAAAAAAAAGTCCTCCCAGAAAAAGACTTTCAGTGAGAGTAATGTGGTAGAGTCTAGGTTTAGCTGAGTAGTTTACTTATCTAAAGAGTTACAGCATGTATCTACATTACGACACAACTTCACACAGTAAAACACAATAAACACTACTCTGACCATAAAACAAAACATTATCATTTATTAACATGAAAATCAACAAAAAGCAAAGTACATCTAAACTAAATAATCATAATATATATATATATATATATATATATATATATATATATATATATATATATATTGAACTATAATAGTAGGTTTTAAGCACTTGCTTTTGATGGTTCCTCCAAGATCTATGGTACCCAGTATTCTGGCCGCTACACTCACCTATCTGCACACTCAACACACATTCACAAACTCATACTCGTGATCAGATCATGTTCTCAAACAAATCTGTACATTTACATACAATCAGATCACTTACAATCAGGCAATCTGTGCATTCAGAAATAGATAGATCACTTCCTGTATTCACGCGAATCTGTACATTCATATGTAATTAGATCACGTATCGTTCACTAGGTGTCCTGCACATATGACACACATTCAAATCTCTTACTGTTCACAGGGTGTCCATCATAAACACCTATTGAACGCGACTGGTCAACTCGAGGTGTATGATGGTCCAGTCATCATGCAAACTGAATCACTCTCAGCTTTACTCCTAGCCAGTCTCCTGAGTTCATCCTTGCAGATTCTGAGTGCCAGATAGGTCAGCTCATACTCCCACCTCAGCTCAGAACACCCATCCCTGTACCAGACAAAGTCTTCCACCTAAACCCCTCGTTTCCTTTGTCGATCTAGTGTCGAACTGGTGATTTACATTGGCACGCATTCACGCACCCTTTGTTCTTAGAATCGCCAGCCTAATCTCCACTGCGTTAAATGCCCATCCCCCAGCTGGAACTGTCACAGTAATAACAGTGAAAATAACTACCACAGCTCTCATTTCATTTCGTCTATCCTTTTACGTCACTGGATATCGTGGAAATTGTAATTTTCTGTCACGCGCAATCTGTGGGGTCATTGATAATTTCAACCCACAACTGTCTAGTGTTTCTTTAACACTATCGATTCTTTGGCATCTTGGTTTACCTTGTTTACCACTGCAGGTTGCCCCTTCTAAAGTAAGCCAATTTCCAAGAATTTTAAATGACTAACCTTTTAACTCCAACGTGAAGCACATGTTTTAACTGCAGCTGGTATCTTTACAGACTCTGCAGAGTCTTCTAAACCAGCATAAAGAAGTTAAGTTAAGTTAAGTTAGGTTATCTTAGCAGTGACTGATTATAATGGCACAGTGTTTTTCACAAAATGAGGTTGCAAGCACAACACTGTTTGTTTGCATTCAGAATCTTTGGCCATGCTATATCTGCAGTCCAGTCGCCACGATCAAGTCTGTTATCTTCACTAGGTTGGAGTGGCTGCTCACAGCTTTTTGTCTCAGCTCAGCACACTTTGGCCAGGTCTGGCATTTCATTTTCCTATAGAGTGGGCATTCCTGTAGAATATGTTCAGTATTTTGGCCTTCTGTTCCACATGTGCATTCATCGGTGTGTTTGAGACTTTTAGATGGTATAGATTTTCTAGTAGTCTGCAGTGACCAGTTCTCAGGCCAAATAAGGTTATTGGTTTCTTTTGAGTTGGTGAATTGGGTCTGGTCTATTGCTTATGTTTATGTCTTCTCTCCATTGGTGTATATATATACTAATTTCTGATGATGTTCTTGATCTCTCTGTATGGTACACAATACTCTTTAGTTGTCTTTTGCGGCATGCTTAGAAGATGACAAGGGACCTAATCTTTTCATCCCAGATACCACGGAGTATCAGAGCATCCATAGAAGGACATGAATTAAAGCAGGACGATGAGAATAACATAAAAATGAAGACTATACGCTAGAGGAAAAACCGGCCTACAGTGTCTAGAAAAGAGAAGAATTTGAGGTGACAATTCAGGCTTATAAGATAGTCAAAGTAAAGGATAAATTTGACTATAACAAGTTTTTTTCAAAACACAATCACCTGCAAGAACAAGATGGTATAGCTACAAATTAACTAAATTAACTTAGTTCAGATTAGATATAGCACAATTAATGCATTTAAGAATAGATTGAATGTGCATAGCTTTTAGAGCTAGGAAATGTAAATGAAACTGGTTGTATATAGACTCTGCAGAGTCTACTAAACCAGTATAAAGACGTTATATCTTTTTTTAAATTTATTATATCTAAGAGAACACTTCTTCCTGTCCAGTTGTCACACTAGCTGGAGTATAGGGCAACCATTACAGTTGGTCTCATTTAGGATGCCTGTCACAAAGCACTTTGTGTGGGTTTTCAATGGTGGCTTCTGTAGCAATTTGTTTTACACGACAGAGTTGAGATGGCCCCACGTACAACTCTCTTTGGTTGCCTTTTCCGTTTTGCATGGAATTGTAGTGGTTCTATTCCTTCCTCTTTAGTAAGGCATCTCGAAGTCTGCTCAGGATAGAGAACAGAGTAAATGCTATTAATTGTATATAAGAAAAACAGGATACATTTTTCTTCCCCATGTGCTATCACACCAGTCACTCTAAGAAAGGCAGCAGTCAGATCAAGGGTTCGGGCATTGTGGTACAGCTTCTTATACACGGGTAAAGATGGCAGCTACGTGCCTCTTCTTTCACAAGTAAATACTGTGCAGGTTTGCAACCAGTGTTCAACCAAATGAGAAAGTACATAACAGATGGCGATGGAGTGGAATTATGGCCACGATACAGTTAATTGACATTGTCATAATGAAGTTGACACTAAAAGGTATGAAATACTCACCGCTTTCAATCCTGCCATTATTAGTGTTGACGTTTAGTGAAAGGAACTTAGCAAAACGACTGGAGTTATTGTTGAGCTTGGTTTTGGCGTTACCAAAAACCTCCAACAAATGGTTGATCTGCAGAAACAAATATATATATATATATTATATATTTACTTGCGATATGAGTATGCTGTGTGTTGCAACTTGAGAATACATGATCAACAGATGTGGGGTTATATCGTCCAGTCAAAAAAGTGTTTGTGTGTTTTAATGACTTCATTCAGTAAGGAGTATTTCATCTTCTGCTGGTTCTTGTGTTCTTTTGCTTTTCTTTTTTGAATTTTCACTATATTTTGTCTAAATCGTATTACTACTTTATCTTTCTTGTACTAATTTATCTTTCTAGTACTTTTTTCTTCTAATTTATATTACTACTTCTTTCAATTACAGTTTCTAATTCTTTCTATTATTACTTCTTATTTATATTACCTCGTTCTTTCTATTTCAATTTCTTGTTCTTTCTATTATTTCTTCTTATTTATATTACTACTCCTTCTTTCTATCACTACTCCTTCTTTCTTTTACTATCACTGCTTCTTTCAATTACTTCTTCTACTTTCTGTTACTTCTTTATCTTTTTTCTGTTGCTACTTCTTGCTATTCTTTCTATTACTGCTACTTCTTCTTTTTGCTACTACTGTTCCTTCTTTCTATTAATACTTCTTCTTCATCTTTTTATGTAACCGTTTCTCTCTTCATCCTCTTTTTAGTATTTTAAATTGGTCCTTCTGCTTCATCTGCTCCTTCATCTTTCTCTTCTTTCTTCTTCTACTTATTTTCATGCTTCTGTTTCTGTTCTTCTACTTCAATTTAATTTTTATTTTTTGAACCATCTGCAATGTTGATGCTGGAAACATGTGGGCTTATTTGAGGAATAAACTGTGGCTGATGGCAACAAGTGAATCATGATATAGATGACCAGTTTTATCAAAGAATTATCTAAATGTGGTATTTAACAGTAGTCAATGAAAAATGACAAGAATAAAACGAAGAATGGAAAAAAATCAGAGGGATTTTCCATGACAGATATACGTGTCAAGATCTGTAGTATATAGAGTACCTGAATGATTCTATCCTGCAACATTTCGTACTCGCTACCAGCTATGTTCATCAAGTGACGAACTAATTGTTTCGTGGCTTCTGTCTTTCCTGATCCAGATTCTCCGCTGATCAAAATTACCTATTCAAAATGAAAAAGAACAGTTTGCATACTTTCTGGGCTTCTGTAGGGTTGTGGAGTTTTGGAGGGTTATCGGAAAACGTAGTGCCCAAATTGGGTTCCTTTAATCCAGTCTGTCTGAGAACGATTTTCAGAATCGTCTGGCTAAACACTATCATCAATCAAGATTTTCTTGCCTGGAGAAATGAAACAAACATGCAGACCATCATTAGCAGGACAGGAATTGGGTTAGTCAAGTTCAAAGAAGAGAGCCTGGCACTTTCATCAGAACCGCCATGCTTTGGAGCCCAGAGGAAAGGTGAAAGAGAGGCTGACATAAGACAAAATGGCCAAGAACAATAGAAGCTGAAATGTAAGTCGTGAACCAGAACTGGGACACTGTTCTAAGGGAGACCTTAGACCTGGTAAAATGAAGCGAGTTTGTTGCGCTTTTAACGACGTCATCAAATGTTATGGTCATTGACAACCTTGTCTATTATTCCCCAAGGATTTAAGAAAAATGAAAAAGAGAATATAAAATATTTGCAGTTTCTAAATTTTTAAAATAGTCTCCCGCTCTCTCTCTCTCTCTCTCTCTCTCTCTCTCTCTCACTTCATTTCTTCTTTTTTTCTTGCAAAGAATATCTTAATTTCGATACATTTTTAAAAAGAAATTTTAATGCCATATTCATGTACATTTTATTTCCAAAATAATTTAGCCCTTATGAGGGCAAATCCAAACCCTACTCCTGACCATCAAATCCAAACCCTACTCCTGACCATCAAATCCAAACCCTACTCCTGACCATCAAATCCAAACCCTACTCCTGACCATCAAATCCAAACCCTACTCCTGACCATCAAATCCAAACCCTACTCCTGACCATCAAATCCAAACCCTACTCCTGACCATCAAATCCAAACCCTACTCCTGACCATCAAATCCAAACCCTACTCCTGACCATCAAATCCAAACCCTACTCCTGACCATCAAATCCAAACCCTACTCCTGACCATCAAATCCAAACCCTACTCCTGACCATCAAATCCAAACCCTACTCCTGACCATCAAATCCAAACCCTACTCCTGACCATCAAATCCAAACCCTACTCCTGACCATCAAATCCAAACCCTACTCCTGACCATCAAATCCAAACCCTACTCCTGACCATCAAATCCAAACCCTACTCCTGACCATCAAGATGACACACGCCCTGTAAGTGCCAACAATGATTGGGCCTGTGATTGAAACAGCAGTGATCACCAAAATTGTAGCACAATTGATAAATAATGACACAATAATTAGGATTGCTACTACTGGTTGTCACATTATAGCTGGTTAACTGCCCTAACCTACTGGCTGTCACATTATAGCTGATTATCTGTCATAACCTGCTGTCTGTCGCATTACAGCTAGTTATCTACCATAACCTGTCATCTGTCACATTACAGCTAGTTATCTACCATAACCTTCCGGTTGTCCCATTATAGCTAGTTATCTGCCATAACCTGCCATCTGTCACTTTATAGCTAGTTAACTGCCATAACCTACTGTCTGTCATGTAATGCCTGTATATATGTCCATAACCTTCTGGTTGTCATATTATAGCTGATTATCTACCATAACCTATTAGTTATCACATTATAGCTCATTCCTACCCTAACCTTCTGGTTGTCACATTATAGCTGATTATCTGCCATAACCTGCTGGTCGTCACATTATAGCTGATTATCTGCCATAACCTGCTGGTCATCACATTATAGCTGATTGTCTGCCATAACCTACCAGTTGTAATCTTATAGCTGATTATCTGCCATAACCTGCTGGTCATCACAGTATAGCTGATTATCTGCTATAACCTATTAGTTGTCACATTAAAGCTGATTATCTGCCATGACACTTAACACGTATTGACTTTTCCCCGTCCATTTCTCCCATTGAGCGTTGTTAGGAGCTGAAGTTGTTTTTATATGGATGTATGTAATGTGATCTATCCATCTGCCACTATGTCGTCCCTGTGCCTTGTGTGTTAAAAGCGTGCAGTTGTAGTTTATCACATTTCATCCTCATAAGAACGTGACAGTGTTTGTTGCGTTCAGATCGGACTGCACAGTTATACATGTGGTCACATCTGTCAACACATATCTGACGCTGACACCATCTTCGTTTGGGATGAACAACTAATATTATTATTACTAGTATTTAAACCCGTCAATAATGACCAACGTTTTTACATGTTAACAAAAATATAAAAAATTTCAATGGAAAGGTTTTCTTTCATACAACTTTAAGAAACAACTAAGCATGCCTTGTATAGGAACAGTATAATATTTATAATATTAACATCCACTGATTAGATGCACACAACAGTCTCAACTCATTTTGTGTGTACTGTTCACCAACTAAATAAACACAAAGAAATATTGCTGTGCAAAGTATTCAGCATACAAAAATTCAATTCTGAAATCGAGAAATCAAAATCACATCAATAATGTTGTTCAAAACAAAATTTAAAAATTTAAAATGTTGTTTAGAATTTAACTTTTGAAAGAAAAGAAACTTTTATTCTTTCCAGATATGAACTACCATCAATTTCTAAATCACTCTTATAATCACTACAAAAAATATATGGTAATTATTATGTAAGTGCATTGGTTTTTGTGCTGCCAATTGGCATATTAAAAGGTCACATGTTAAGGTGCCATTTTTAGTATGTGATAGACACCCTGACAAACAGCAAGACTTAGGGCCTTCTCATGAAAAGGCCCTATCATTATATTGTCTGTTCTGATAAGTATATAGCCCAAAGGTTGGTCACACCATATTTCTAATGTCATTATTTTTCATTTTATCTCTCTTGGTGGCACCAATTACTTTTCTTAAATATTTCACGTTAAACATTGTAATTTTTCCCTCCTGTGCCTTGGATTCTGATAATTTTTTACTTTGGTATCATAGAATTGGTATAAACATGCTGTTTATCAATTGTTATTTGTCACCAAGCTGATGTTTGGGTGTTTAGTAGTGGTTACGGTTGATATGCCAAACTAGAAACTTTCTGATATTGTTTCAATCTATCTGTAAAGCCTTCCATCTTCAGTAAAAAAATACTTCTAGGGTATTTGAACTCTAAGGCAAGCTTAAGTTTGATATTGTATACTTGTATGATTAATAGACTAAACAATAACTTAACTTTAGCATTGTTTACCTGTATCACTAATGCACTAAACAATAACTTAACTTTAGCATTGTTTACCTGTATCACTAAAACACTAAACTATAACTTAACTTTAGCATTGTTTACCTGTATCACTAAAACACTAAACTAAAACTTAACTTTAGCATTGTTTACCTGTATCACTAAAACACTGAACAATAACTTAACCATTGTTTACCTGTTTGACTAGTAGACTAAACACTAACTTAATTTAACATCATTATCCTGTATTACAAATACACTAAATAATAACTTAACTTCAGCATTGTTTACCTGTCTGACTAGTAGACTAAACACTAACTTAACTTAACATCCTGAATATTGATTTGAACCCTTCCCTATTGCTGAAGTGAACAATTTATAAACTGCTAAAAGGCTAGCCTGCGCACTGTGAAGTAACAGAACTGGCAAGCAGCCTTTATTCTTCATCAATACATTCTCCATCCCTCAAGCCAAATCCTACGCGGACCCAAGCAATGGGAATAAAGGCCGCAGTGCTTGCAGATTTAAAAAACTGACTACGTTGACAATTACAGTGATAAAACATACGTGATTCTGTCCCAATTTTCGTATACCCTGGTAACATTTGGCGGAGATGGCGAACAGATGTGGTGTATCTGATATACTGTGTTCAGTGTATCCTTGAAAGTACTGAAAAGTATAAAATGTTCACTAAGACAGGTAAACAGATTGGCTTGGTACAAAGGTATCTAACACGTCATCCCTAACAACACTGTCTACTATATGACTACCTTTACCTTCTTATTGGCATCCTCTATTGTATAACACTCACCAATTCCTGCGTTTGCAGACCACCACTATTCACACAGACTGAAACTCTGCTGGGTTTCAAGAGTGCTGAAGCAGCAGAGCGCAAACTCTTACGCTACTGCACAGGGTTCAATCTCTGTTATCAACACGCTGAAGTCGCTGAAACTGAGATCTAGTACAGCCAAGTTCCTAATACGTCATCCCCGACAGCAGTGTCTGATATAGGGCTACCTTCAGAACTCTAGAATAGGGGTCCTAAACAACTGGGAAATTCCCCAACTTCTTCCACCGCTCAAATTAAAAATTGTATGGGTTTCCAAAAATTTGGAAGGGGGGGGGGGGGGGGGGGGGGTTAGGGAGGGGAATATGTTTTAGTTGAGTCTGTTAAGTAATTAGTTTTAAGAATATTTTTTTAAAATGTATTTTATTCTAGTCTTAAAGCCTATCAACATTTTTTCATAATCATTAGTTTTTCTGTCCTGAGACTGGTTCGCAAGATCTGGATTCTGTCTTTCATTTTCTACCTGTCGTCTTCAGCTCAGCATAAGTCATCACCGCCATGTCCCTGCAACTTTGTGTCCCAGAAGTATTTGTTTGTCTGGTCCTTCCTCTCTTTCCTTCTGTTCTGTCTTCCAAGAGCCGTGTTTCATGACCAGCCCGATCAGTCGTTGTTTTTGTATCTTTTGTAGCAGCTTACTTTCCTCTCCTACTTCCGCCATCACCCTTTTGCTTGATTTACTCTGTCCAGCTCACTTTATTCATCTTTCGGTAAAACATCTCAAAAGCCTCAAGATATTTCTATCTTTTTAAATTGTTCATGTTTCAGTATAAAGCTGGCTATCTCACTCGGCCGTCTGAACTGTTTGAAAATATTCCCTTTTTTTTATTAATCTTTTTATTATCTCTCTCTCCTATCTCTCTTCTACTTTCTTTCTCTCTTTTTACTTTTTCTTATATCTATAAATCTTCTACCTACTCGTGACTCTAGATGCAGCTCTAACGATTCTTAGGAATGCAGCAAAAACAATGAATATTTTGTTACATAACAACTTGATATAATTTCACTAATATAATACTAGGTTATCTTTATCATTCGCTTTACTAAAATAATTCAGAGGTTTTATGCAATACCAAAGTGACTCCTCTGCTCTAAACAACCCTCAGGTTCATATATATTGGTCATCTTTGTCTCTTTCTACTCTTTCTTGCATCTATAACTCTTATATTTACTCAATCGAACCCATCTATCTTTGACATTGTCTAGCTAACTAAATAGATTGTTCTTATTCTTCACCACTCCTAGACTGCTTGATCTCTTTCTGCGAACAGGATCCGTTGTGGAACAATGTCTTTCTTGAGACCATCTCGTGGTCTCTCCAATATGTTGGTTAGACCATTTCTCTTGTAGATTTCTTCCCTCTCAGACAATCACTCCAAGCCTGTCTGCCAGAAAATAGCCCGGTCTGTCACAGCGTTACTCTCGATCCTTTCTCTTAAAAAAGCAATGTATCTTCCACAATGCTACCCTAGGTCCTTAATCTCAGATAATAGCAATGTGTCTTCCACAATGCCACCCTAGGTCCCTACTCTCAGATAATAGCAATGTGTCTTCCACAATGCCACCCTAGGTCCTTACTCTCAGATAATAGCAATGTGTCTTCCACAATGCCACCCTAGGTCCTTACTCTCAGATAATAGCAATGTATCTTCCACAATGGCACCCTAGGTCCTTACTCTCAGATAATAGCAATGTGTCTTCCACAATGCCACCCTAGGTCCTTACTCTCAGATAATAGCAATGTGTTTTCCACAATGCCACCCTAGGTCCTTACTCTCAGATAATAGCAATGTATATTCCACAATGCCACCATAGGTCCTTACTCTCAGATAAAAGCAATACATTTTCCACAGTGCCACCCTAGGTCCTTACTCTCAGATAATAGCAATGTTTCTGCGACAGTGCCACTCTAGGTCCCTACTCTCAGATAATAGCAATGTATATTCCACAATGCTACCCTAGGTCCTTACTCTCAGATAAAAGCAATGCATTTTCCACAGTGCCACCCTAGGTCCTTACTCTCAGATAAAAGCAATGCATTTTCCACAGTGCCCCCCTAGGTCCTTACTCTCAGATAATAGCAATGTATATTCCACAATGCCACCCTATGTCCTTACTCTCAGATAATAGCAATGTATCTTCCACAATGGCACCCTAGGTCCTTACTCTCAGATAATAGCAATGTATCTTCCACAATGCCACCCTAGGTCCTTACTCTCAGATAATAGCAATGTATCTTCCACAATGCCACCCTAGGTCCTTACTCTCAGATAATAGCAATGTATCTTCCACAATGGCACCCGAGGTCCTTACTCTCAGATAAAAGCAATGTATCTTCCACAATGCCACCCTAGGTCCTTACTCTCAGATAATAGCAATGCATTTTCCACAATGGCACCCTAGGTCCTTACTCTCAGATAAAAGCAATGTATCTTCCACAATGCCACCCTAGGTCCTTACTCTCAGATAATAGCAATGTATCTTCCACAATGGCACCCTATGTCCTTACTCTCAGATAACAGCAATGCATTTTCCACAATGGCACCCCAGGTCCTTACTCTCAGATAAAAGCAATGTATCTACCACAATTTCACTCTAGGTCCCTACTCTCAGGAAATAGAAATGTATCTGACAAAATAGGTTATATCTCTCAGGAAATAGAAATATCACTGCGACAATGTCACCGTTGCTACCCTCAATTTTCGATGAACACACTTGTATCAAACACATGCGCGCGCACACCCACACACGCTCGCACACACACAAAGAGAAATAGAGTGATAGAGAGAGAGAGAGAGAGAGAGAGAGAGAGAGAGAGAGAGAGAGAGAGAGACAGGCTTACTTTGACAGTCAGTATAATGCTGGTTTTGGTTGGCTCAGTCTTTTCCCGTTCAGTCAAGTCATTAATCAAGATCTGCTTGTACCAATCGGTTCTCCAACTGCTTCCGAGTCTGTCTTTCTCTCTGTTCGTGTCTCTGTCTCACCCAAACCTCCCCCTACCTCAACTTATGTACTGCAAGCCTAGTCTTTCTCTCTGTTCGTGTCTCTGTCTCACCCAAACCTCCCCCTACCTCAACTTATGTACTGCAAGCCTAGTCTTTCTCTCTGTTCGTGTCTCTGTCTCACCCAAACCTCCCCCTACCTCAACTTATGTACTGCAAGCCTAGTCTTTCTCTCTGTTCGTGTCTCTGTCTCACCCAAACCTCCCCCTACCTCAACTTATGTACTGCAAGCCTAGTCTTTCTCTCTGTTCGTGTCTCTGTCTCACCCAAACCTCCCCCTACCTCAACTTATGTACTGCAAGCCTAGTCTTTCTCTCTGTTCGTGTCTCTGTCTCACCCAAACCTCCCCCTACCTCAACTTATGTACTGCAAGCCTAGTCTTTCTCTCTGTTCGTGTCTCTGTCTCACCCAAACCTCCCCCTACCTCAACTTATGTACTGCAAGCCTAGTCTTTCTCTCTGTTCGTGTCTCTGTCTCACCCAAACCTCCCCCTACCTCAACTTATGTACTGCAAGCCTAGTGTTTCTCTCTGTTCGTGTCTCTGTCTCACCCAAACCTCCCCCTACCTCAACTTTTGTACTGCAAGCCTACTCTTTCTCTCTGTTCGTGTCTCTGTCTCACCCAAACCTCCCCCTACCTGAACTTATGTACTGCAAGCCTAGTCTTTCTCTCTGTTCGTGTCTCTGTCTCACCCAAACCTCCCCCTACCTCAACTTATGTACTGCAAGCCTATCATCTACCCTATTTGTGTTTGTATCAATGCCTTTTGGCTTTCTGATCAGTTTCCGCTGTAAATTGACCATGACCTTGGGTTTCAGACACAGAGAGATATACTTTTTCGAACAAGGCCTTGCCGTACACCCTGAGGTCGTGGGACTTCCAATATTGAAAAACTGACCCTATGGTGGCGAGACTTCAGATATACTGAGTAACCTTTAAACTCTAGCGTCCCGAACAATGACCGCTATATTTAGCTGTAGCTGTAGGACAAGGTTCTGAAGTTATATGCTCGAGTACTATCGAACGGTGTTTAGAGGGTCCCCTGGCTGCTAATACCCCCATCACCGTGTCACACGTACAACATTTTCGATTGCTGTTCAATTTGTGAACACCATAAAATGATCAAAATAAATGTATATGGACTAATATACACAAAAGAGCATATTTTCAATTTTACGAACATATTTGAATGCACCTTTTCAGTCAAAACAATCTTGGAAAAGGGGGAGGGATATTCTGACTTATGGTGAAAAGGGTGATATCCATTACTTCGTTCTGTTTTCCCCTCTCATGGCGCGGCTTGAGTTTTGACTTTTACCAGCAGCCATATCTACTCTGTTCCTTTTTAGTCTGTGGTGCAGAATTTTGACGTCACTGTACTTCGGGCAGACGCATAAGTGCACAATCTCTCAGAAAATGGAGAAGAATGTATACATTGATGAATCTCCTAGCCCGTTGGTTGTACACACTGCTATTCTATCCTCTCGGGTGCACTATGCTGGACCCACGTATGATTTAAACAATTTACAATCTGCGCATGGGCAGGAAGACTAACGTCTTGTCAGGGACAACATACTGATCAGACATGTTAGTCAGTCAAAATATACTGACCAAGACCCTCATCTCGGCTTTCTCGTAGCCCTACCTGGAAATGGGCTGTTTTCATGGCAGCCTAGCTAAAGGGGTGAGGGATCGATCTGGTCCCCGTAGTAGGGACCGACCCGCAGATAAACCAAGCAAAGCACAACCGCCTGGAGGACCCCGGTCCACTTTCATCAGCACGCTCGGGATGTGAGGACAACTAATGCAACCCGCCACTTAACGTCCTTTTCACCGTGCACAAAAGAGTAAACCTACTCATCGTAGGCATTCGGAACAACAACAACAACAACAATCGTTACGTTATTCTCCAACAGGTTGGGCGATATGAAAATATTTTTAATTGCCCTATTACGGGACACACATACACGCAGACAGATAAATAGACAAACACAGACAAACAGGCAGAAAGGCATCAGACTTTTATATATATATATATATATATATATATATATATATATATATATACACACACAGACAGGGAGATATATAGGGAGCCGCGTAGCGCAGTGGTTAGCGTGCTGGCTTCGTATCTGAGAGGTCCTTGGTTCATTCCCCAGTTGAGGCGGTAGTGTTTTTTTCAGACCGCAATGGCTCCCGGGTCGACCGAGCCTTAAATGGGTACCGGTTCAGTCCAGGAAGTAAAAGCGTCGAGGTAGAGGAGATGGCTACTGCCCTTATATAGCCGAGCCTTTGAAATGTGAGATCGCTGACAGCTCACCCCATACGGCAGTAATGATATGGGTTACTTTACTTTACTTTACTTTATATACAGACATACACAAACTTACTTTGTAAGTGCAGAGTTCCAGAGGTTTGAACGGGTTGACTGAGATGAGAACTTCGCCACATCGTGTCTGAAAGCAGCAATTATTCTTATAAGTGTCATTGTTTAATAATTTCGGATACATGCTTTAAAATTTGGAAATATAAGAGCAGAGCAGAGTAACAGTTCTCCAATAAACAAATGAATGGATAAACTGTATGGCGATGAGAGAAGTCTAAGACAGACTGCCAAGTCTATGATGGACGAGGTTGTGGTTATTTGAGGGTTAACCTGTATGTTGACGGAAGAATCCTAAGACAGACACAAAGTTCATGAGAAAGATATATGCGATTATTTGAGAGCAAATTATAAGAAGAAGAAGAAGAAGTAAATAGGAGCCTTACGCTGTCATTTGTAGCTAACCGCTACATTGAGCTAACTTCTTGAGTTCTGAAGATGAAATCAGATCAGTTACTTCCATCCTATTGAAGGTCGGTTGCAATGAACAGCTCCTTTCTGATACGCTATTTCTTATCCGTCTCTTGATATTATTCACCCATTTATATATTTTTCTTCCTCTGACACATGTGTCCAATGTTTTCCTTTTCCAGTATGAAGATTCATGAAGATTCTCCAGGAGATCGAACAAAGGAATCCAACAGAAAGTGAAACTGAACTTTGAATAACATTTAAAAACAGACAGATGATAAAATTGTCACTTTTTGACAAGTGTGTTTAAAAACCTACCCATCGTTGGATCCAAAAACAACAAACAGCAGAGGACTTCAGGGCAAGAGGAAGGCAAATAAATGAATGGATTGATTGTGTTTTAGTAATCGCTACAGAGGCTTGGATTTAGTTTAGTTTAGTCGAAGAATCAACGTTTTTTTGCACACGGTTTAAGCCAAAAGTACTCTGTTCTCCAGATTTTTGGAGAATCTCCTATCTCTACTAGCGCCAGAAATCAGGCAAAATGCCAGAAAGACCACATGCAAAAATCCTGGTCTTCACCGTGATTTGAACCAGCGACCTCCAGCACCCGAGGCCGACGTCTTACCTCGAGACGAATCATTCCCAGGGCTTGGATTGAATATAGAAACGGTTACGGTTCTGTGCCAGAAAGGACGACTGCACCTCGCCACGACAGCTAACAATATAGAGAAGACAGATGAGGGCTGAAATTATATGTTCGATTGCACCTCGATACGACATCTATCAGTATAGAGTAGACAGATGAGGGCTGAAATTATATGTTCGATTGCACCTCGATACGACATCTATCAGTATAGAGTAGACAGATGAGGGCTGAAATTATATGTTCGATTGCACCTCGATACGACATCTATCAGTATAAAGTAGACAGATGAGGGCTGAAATTATATGTTCGATTGCACCTCGATACGACATCTATAAGTATAGAGTAGACAGATTAGGGCTGAAATTATATCTACAGAAGATGAGAAAACCGTTAGTCTGGCGAAATTGTATTACCCTTCCGTCATGTGTTCTTCTACTCTCCTGTGAGCGTATTAGCCCAGATAATGTCTTCATCATCAAGAAAACCTTCCAGCTTCCTGCGCAGAACAAATCTTCAATACACTTTCTGTTTCATCTGTTTCAGGTCTGTTCACATCTTCCCTGCCTCCATTATGTTTGTCTCGAGTTCTCTTCTCCATGAGTGTTTGACCTGCCTTGACTACACTTTGTCTTTAGGATTGCACAATAGTGACTATCATATGGTTTTCTCAATGGGTGTCCTATCCATAGGGAATGCCTTCTTACGTCATTTTCCCCTACATATGTCTGGTTCTTTCCAACAGTCCACATTACTATCTTTTCATACCATTTCAATCTCTCTATTTTTCACAAGCAGCCATTTAAGAAAGTCTCTACCTTTCAAATGTTGTTTTTGTTGTTCTCCATATTTCAGAGACATGCTATAGAACGGACTTTACATTGGAGTTGAAGTTTGTACTTTTGTAGTTTACTTTATTTCTGTTGATTTCTATAACTTAAATTAAAGCCCCTCTAACCATTGGTATTATTATTTTGATATCTCTCGCTGTACCACCTACTTTGTGTATATTCATTAGCTCTTTCCGTCTTGTCAGAAGATAGTAATTGTGCTTTGAAAAGGTATGCAATTACAGTCCATGACGGTAACGAATGTGACTCGTAAGACCAATCCGGGAAGAGGAGCATCTTCCACAGTGAGTGCAAGAAAAATCAGGACTGTTTGCGGCATCGCATGATGTGACGTGTCTTCTCAAACTCTGAGTCTTTAGCCTATCAGCAATCAGTATCTCCTTTGATTGTATTCCATGCTTAATCATGCCCCTCCATGTAACTCGATCCATGGCGTCCTGTTCCCATGATTCTAAATCGATGCTTGCGTCATTCATATCCCGCTTGCATACATCCTTGTACCGAAGTAGTGGCCGGCCCGAGACTTTTTCCCCAACCGTAATTCCCTATAGATAAGATATTTTTGTATTCTGCCATCATCCAATCTACGAATGTGTCCCAGCCAGCGGAGCCTTCGAAGACTAAGCATGGAAAAGATTGTGACAGTGCCTGTTCTCCCCAACACTTCAGCGTTGGTGATCTTGTCTTGCCACCCAACGCCCAGGATTCTGCGCAGGCACCTCATGTGATAGCTGTGTATATTACTACCAAGATATATGATTGATTCCAGAATTGGCGAGAACAATATTAGAATGAAAGAAAAGGAAAGGGACCTAGGGGTTATAATAGATCGTACAGGTAAAATGAGTGAGCAAGACTAGGTAGAAGTGAAAAAGGCAAATACAATGTGAGGTATGATTAACAGAAATATTAAACATAGGAGCAAGGAAGTGATAGTCAAACTGTATAAAGCATTAGTTAGACCTAGATTGGAGTAATGTGTACCTGTGTGGAGTCCTTATCATAGAGGGGATACAAACATGCAAAGCTGATAGTGGGATTCTAGAATTACAGTTATGAGGAATGACTCATAAAAACCGGCCTACAGTGTCTAGAAAAGAGAAGAATTCGAGGTGACAATACAGGTTTATAAGATAATCAAAGAAACGGATTATTTAAACTATAACAAGCTTTTCAAAAGACAACCACCTACAAAAACAAGAGGGCATAGCTACAAATTACCTAAAGAAAGATCTAGATTATATATTAGGAAATATTTTTTTAATCAGAGAGGGGCGAATGTTTGGAATGCATTGCCACAGGAAGTAGTGGGCGCAGGGACAATTAATGCATTTAAGAATAGATTGGATGCACATAGCTTTTAAAGAAAGGAGATGTAAACGAAACTGATTGTTTACAGACTCTGCAGAGTCTTCTAGACCAGTATAAAAACGTCAAGTCAAGTTAAGGTATTCCACATCTTGAGTATTGTGTCTCCCAGCACAATATGATTGTTGTTAGGTGCATTTATTATAATTTTCTTTGGAGTTTTTTCTCTGCGTTTCTCAATTTTTATGACCATTCATCGAGTATACTTATTTTATTTAGCATTTGTTGGTGGCTGTGAGACAAAAGATCCTCGTCATTAATAAAGTGCACATTATCATGTCGTTTTGTCAAATGCCATTGAATTCCATTTTCTGTTGATTGAAGTTGAGTTCTTCATAACATGATCAAAAGTGGTGTTAAAGGACATCTCTGTCGTACAGAAGCTCTTATCTCAAAGGGCTCAGAAAGCTGACCATTATGTCTGAATATTTTCTCAATTATGTTAGCGAAATACAGGGGCACTCAATAGTGTCTGAACAACTTCCATAGTGATTCCCTGTCCTAACTGTCAAATATCTGTGTCTGAGCAATTTCTAGAGTGATTCCCTGTTTAAAATTTCAAATATAATGTGTCTGGGCAACTTCCAGAGTGGTTCCATGTTTATACTATGAAATACTTGTGTCTGAGCTATTTCCAGAGTGGTTCCCTGTCTACATGTCAAATATCTGTGAGCAACTTCCAGAATGGTTCCCTGTCTAAGCTGTCAATTATCTGTGTCTGGGCAACTTCCAGAGTGGTTCCTTGTCTATACTATAAATTATGTGTCTGGGTAACTTATAGAGTGATACCCTGCTTAAAATGTCAAATATCTTTTAACAATCCACGATACCAATATAAAGTTATGAGATTCGACCGAAGTAGACAAAATTTCACATGAAGAAAGTACCCATTATCTTCTTCCTTTTGTAGCTTCTTACGGCGTTTGCTTTAAAAAATAAATATGATACTGATTAACCCTTTCGCTGCAAGTGAACCATAGTACCACCACTAAAATTGGCCTCATTACAGGAAGCCTGTATCCAAATATTTAAATCAATCAATAGCAATTGTTTTACATGACGTGGTTGCTAGCCCTATGCACAACCTTCTTTACTCAGTTAACGACATGCTTGAGAGATTATAGTGACTCTATTATTTGTAACCACTTTAAAAGATCATCAGCATATTAGTCAAATAACAAAACTCATAAACAATAGCAAAGGTAACAAATAATTGTGTACTGAACAGACAATAGTTCTCGTGTACTCACGTAAATAAGGTCGTGTTTATATCTCCTTTCTATACAGTCTGTGATTGTGTCAAGGGTCAACTCCTGTAGTTTCGCCAAATCATGCATGTGCAATGGGTCGTTTTCTATGAAAGATGACGTTTTTAAAATAGAAACCAAACCACTCGGACGTGATCGTCGCGATGAAGGACCGACAGACCTCATTTCTACACCAGCCGTTAATTCTTTGTTTATGTTCCTACTAGTTGATGGATTTAGCCTGGAATCTGATTGGCTCGACATTGAAGAGCCTCTGTTTCCTAGGATGTGTGTATCCCCCATTCTTTTCTTGAACTGTATTTTAGTGTCACTGTTAACGTCTGCGTCAGAATCAGAATCTGGCGGCCCGACGCTATCTCCATCATCCGCTTCAGGAACACTCTCCATGAGCTGCAAGCGATTATCTTTCTTGTTTTTCATTGTTGTCAACGATAATGAATCATTCCAATCTTCTTTTGAAAACTTTTCGTTAAATGTGTTCATTATTGTGTCTTTTTCTTCTTCATCGTCTCTGTCACTCTCTTCATCGTCTTGGCTGTGTTCGTTACTTTGACCGATATCTTCTTCTGATTCTTCTTCCTCAATACCATCGTCTATATGAACAGCATCGAACCCCTCGTAAGGAAACTCTGCGTCCTCAACATCTTCCTTTCTGTCTTCATCGTCGCCCAAGTCGTCTTTTTTGGCAATGCTGAACAGAGACCTGTCAATATAGAAAAACATGCTATATGTTATTGTAAGTTTATTGATTATATTACGTGTACATGCCCTAGTGTTACAAGAGCCCGAATGGGGAGCTAAGAATAGAAGCAGCGTAACTTGTAAATGACTACTGAGCAGTGGCGTATATTCAATATGTCCAAGGTGTACGCAGAACGCCCATGTCAACATAAAACAATAAATTTCAAGTTATGAGAGTAGTTTTATTAATTAAAAGATGCATTATTTTACAATTTATCCTAAAATTTTGATGCTGTCCATTTTGTCCCCTCCTTCTTATTGTATTCTTCTTCTTGTCCTCCCTCTCTTACAGTGCACTCCCTCTTATTGTTCTCTCATTCTTATCCTCGTCCTCTTACTGTTCTCCTCTCTTTGTCCTCTCCATTTTTTTGTACTATCTCTCTTATTGTTATCTCCTTCTTGTTGTCTATCTCTTATTGTTCTGGCCCTCTTATTGTTTTCTCTATATTCAATTGTTCTGGCATTCTTATTGTCCTCTCTTTTATTGTTCTGGCCCTCTTACTATTCTCTCTCTCTCTCTCTCTCTCTCTCTCTCTTTCTATCTTATTGTTATCTCCTTCTTGTCTTCTCTCTCTTATTGTTCTGGCTCTCTAATTGTCCCTCTCTCTGATTGTTCTGGCCCTCTTTTTGTCCCCTATCTCTGATTGTTCTGGCGCTCTTATTGTCCCCTATCTCTGATTGTTCTGGCCCTCTCATTGTCCCCTCTCTCTGACTGTTCTGGCCCTCTTATTGTCCCTCTCTCTGATTGTTCTGGCCCTCTCATTGTCCCCTCTCTCTGATTGTTCCGGCCCTCTTATTGTCCCCTATCTATGATTGTTCTGGCCCTCTTATTGTCCCCTCTCTGTGACTGTTCTGGTCCTGTTATTGGGAAATGGCAGACAGATAACCTCGAGGCAAAATTTGGTGAATGCAGACAGCTGTCAGGGCCCAATTATCTTGTTTTAGTACAACAATTTCTGGAAGCAGAGAAGAAATTGAAAATTTATTATGTTATTCTTGCGTTCATCAAGCTGTGGCGAAATTCTTATTTCTGACATGTCAGCAGTATTCATCACAGCTGAAACTGACAGTGACATAGAAGATACAATCTCTAGTAAGCCCATGTTCAGTCATTCATCGTTCATAGTTAATGTGGAAGATTGTGACATTCTTGTTCCAGATGGAACAGTGCACGTACTGATATACATAAGTGAACTTGTTGCTTTTAGAGTGTCTAGGAAACTGACGTGTTCTACCTGCTGTACATTGTTGCGACAGGACACCTATTTAAATGTAGATATTGAACCTGACCTCCCCATTGTTTCATGGCTTGACTACACTGTGTTGCTCGACCGAGGAGGTTCAAAGTATCCGTCACAGTCATTAACAATTGTGAGTCCAATAGCCTATCTGGCAGTACAAACATTGATCTCGCCAGATTATGAACATAAGTTTCTGACTGCCTCCAATCACAAAGAAATTGTAATACACACTGTGACTGTCAGCTTTCTTAATTACTTCAAGGAAGATAAAACTGTTTGTACAGTCTGGGGTTGCTCAACAGTAGATGTTTTGGCGAGGGCCATCCCAACGCTGGCAAATATATTTTTGAACAGCTACAGAAAAACCAAAAATTAAATAGAGAAAGTTCAACAAGCTGACACATCAAAGAACAGAAAATTAGGAACATTTAAATAGCTTGAAAGTTATGCAGAAGAATAAGCATGGAAAATATTACGTTTTTATTCTGAGAAATATATGTGGTGTAAGTACTTAGTAGCCTAGGTAATGACCCGAGAATTATGGGCAACAGAATTCGTAACAGAACTATAATCAGATAATATAAATTCAGTGCTTATTGGAAAATGTTTGTGTACGTGATTTCTGCCAATACACTAGGACGTTGTAAACAATGCATAAACAGCATTAGAAAAGGTAAGATTCTTTAATTTTAATGTTAATTCATTAGAATTTGAATTTTTCTTATTAATAGATACAATATGTCTACAGTAAAATCAGTTAATACTTCCGATATTATGCCATTTTAGACGCTCGTGAGGAGCGCGTGGCCGAATGGTTTCGAGGCCTGCCTGACGACAAGGAGGGCAGCGGTTCGAATCCCCGGTATGGCGTATGTTGTTTTTTTCTGTTGGGGTGAAATAAACAAACATAGCCAGCACACGACGTAGCGACAGCAGTAGCGAAGCGGTATGTAGCCCTCAGCCTTTAAAACCCCTTGACTACCCCAGCAATGGGAAAAATGTCGTATGACAATTTTTATTTCTTTCAATTTTTTAGACGGTCGTACTGTTAAACAGTGTTGGATCAGATAGGACGGAAATTGTGTCGTCAGCAGGCAAAATGGCGGCCAGCTCGGAGGCCTTTAATTAAAGATGTCCGTGGTCGAGAAAAAGGCCGCTATCAGCCACTATTATTATCATTATTATTATTACTGTATTAATATTATTACTGTAATATCATTATTGATGTATCATTATTATTATTGCTGTATTATTATTAGTATTGCTGCTGTATTATTACTATTATAATTATTATTACTTTATTATTATTAATATTATCATTTTAATTTTTTAATTTATATTTATTCTTACTAATATTATATTCATTACTATTCTTGACACTGATATCTCTCCTGACCTGCCGCACAGTTCAACATTATGTACTGTATCACACAATTTCAATCCCTCGGGTCGAACAAAGCTTTTTATTTTTATAGAACATTGTTCGATGTAGTTTTTGCTGCTTCTAGCTTTACATAGCCGTACTACAGGACACACTTTACAGTGGCTTCCATAAGTTTCCCAGTGCAATGAGAACTTCTCTTGGTTCTTGTATTCCTAATTGGATATGTGTGTCTCCACCTCCCCCTGAGTCTATCATAATCTCTTACTGAAGTTGAAAAGTCGAAATAATTGTATGTCAAGTAGCTCGAATCTGAGTTCTTCACTCTTTATGACATTTCTGTGGCACCTGTATTTTTTTTTTTTTACATCCCTGAAGGTACTGGACCTTTTCGTTGAAGTGCAAGGCAATACTTCTCAGTAAGTTATTCACTATGGGGTACTCATTGCCAATCAATCACCTCCTTGGACATGTTGCTATAACAGTCTGTATTCAGGTTCATGGCGAGAACGAGTCTTGTTAAAAATGTTTTACTTAGTGCATAGCATATTAACCACCTCTTTCTCCCTCTCTCTCTCTCTCTCCCCTCTCTCTTCGCTTTTATCAGCTTAAGGAGCATAGCACGTTAAGCAACTCTCTCTCTTTCTTTCTCTCTCTCTCTCTCTCTCTCTCTCTCTTCGCCTTTATCCTCTTTGTCATATGTAACATCCAAAACATAGACCTTCATCAACAGCAGTCTAGGCCACATGTAGTTAAACGTATCACATCCAGAGATAGACCTTCACCAACAGCAGTCTAGGTCACATGTAGTTAAACGTATTACATCCAGAGATAGACCTTCACCAACAGCAGTCTAGGTCACATGTAGTTAAACGTATCACATCTAGAGATAGATCTTCACTAATAGATGTCTCCGTCGCAAACTTCATATTAAATGGTAGGATGGAACAACGAACGTAAATCTGTGACAGCATACACGAGAACAACAAATATCTTAGAGAGAGAGAGACAGCTAAGGTAACTGGAACACATCATCATACACAAACTCAACATTATAACCAGACATTCATTGAATTGGAATCCATACAACAAATTTAGAATGGGGTGATAATTGAACACCTGACGAATGTCATAGAAAAATTCAAGGCAACTAAAGAATCATGGACAAATCTCAAGATAATCGATCAAATTGTGAATCGGCTTGAGGAAAATAAAAATAACATTATGTCTCTGGTATGAAACAGTTGTTACATTAGTACAGAAACAATAGCAACATATGGTGTGGCCAAAATGTCTTCAACTATATCTAATGGAAACACGAATGACAAATAGCTTACTAATTCTAATAATAATACTGCTCGCTTAGGTGTCTAAGGCCCGTTGCGTCGGTCGGTCACATCCATGACACACTGCTACGGCGTGGTTCCAGGTCTCGTCCAGGGCGGACGTGGAGGTTGATATCTACTGAAGTCATACCATACGGGGTGGGCCTCTTCTGCGCCTCCATCCGGTCGGGGGAAGTCTTTTGGTGCTGAGGAACGACTTGTGTGCCGGGGTTTCCGGGTCCAGCCGTACAACATGACGGAACAAAGAAACTCGACGGCGGTCAAGTGCCACCCAGCCGAATTCTGGCGCCGGTGTGCTTGTGTAGCTCCTTGATCAGGTTTAACAAGGGCGCGGGGTACCTATTCTCTGAAGGGCTTTCTATAGAGTCGACCGATCGACCGAGTCGATAGCGGACTTCAAGTCCACGTATGCAGCGCACAAGGGGCGACTGAAGGCCCGGTGCAATTCGGCGAGGAAGCGCAGAGCAAGGATAACGTCGGTTGTAGAACGACCCGGGATGAAGCCAGACTGTTGTGATAATGTGCCGTATTCTAGTTGTAGTCTAACTTTAGGCATATCGTCCCCTATTCCCGATAACGTGTGAGTGCACAATCGATGTCTATGCAGCAAAAATGCACACGTACTCTCGAGGCCCCTTGCTGACATTTAGATCGGAGGTGTGAATGGGTCACTCGTTGCCACTCTAGGTGACAAGACGTCTTGCCTACCTCGGAGTCCTTGTCAGTGAAAGACCCAAACAAACGTACGGAAAGAAAAGGGGCAGGAGAGGTGGTAAAAGAAAAAGTAGGAAGCCAAGAACAGGGAAAGCTTTTTTTAGATTTGTCCTGCCCTGCTCAAGCCCAGCCAGCTAAAAAGGAAAGTTGTCATCAGGCTACCACAACAGCAAATGTGCTGAATAGTGCTGAACCGCACAGAACACGGCGAGGCACTTGAGCAGCCGTGGTCATCCACTGCACCCTAGTCCACATCCAGTCGTCCTGACTTGTCTTGCCACTGGTTAACGTTGGACTCGGACGAGAGAGTGAGGTCGACGAACAGCGCAACCCTTCCTCACTTAAATCAAATTCATCGGGCAAGTCATTCTCTGTTCATTTATCCAGTACTAACACAGTCGAGTGACGACGGGCGAGAGGCGAAGCGCAGAGAGTAAGTCCGCTGACAAGCTAAACTACAGTAAATAAAACTGCATCAGTTGCGGGACTCCTGGCTGAGCAATAAAGCGGATGAGATCCATGGATTTGCTGACAATCATGATCACCGTCTGGCCAAGCGAACTTTCCATGCTTTCACTGCCTGCAAGTATGCAGATCCCAAACCGGACTCATCAGCCATCTCCGCACCCACCCACAAGACGGAATTACAGTATACTCGACCGGAAGGACTGGCTAGGTGAAAAAAGAAAAGGTCCTCATCCGTCGTCATGGACGAGCAACAACAACAGGCCAAACGAGAAATGATCAACATGATGACATAAAAACATAAATATAATCAAATGTGTACAGATAAGTGAGTACAAAATTCGCATTTTACATGAACTGAGAAGTACACGCACTAACATGTACAACCATATGTACATAATAAAATACATAATTCATACAGGAAACGCCCAAAATCAAGATACCACAGATTAGAGTTTCGTCTTCTTCATCTTCCTCTTTTGTCCTACTGGTCTTGTGTTGTGGCGTCGCAGATGGCGGAATGCAAATATCTCTTGTTATCGCCAATTGGAAGGGTTGTGATGTCGTTTGTGTAACTTCCTGATAGTGTCAGAGATATCCTCGATCCCCGACGTCGAGGTCGGCCTCTTGCAATAGCACGTTTACATTATTTGAGTGTAAGTGGTTCACGCTAAATTAATTAACGTATTTCCAGAAAAATCAAGTAAAACCCAGATTTGACCTACATTAGCCAACAATTAACATGATGAGATAGACAGTGCACACGTCCTAGACACCTGGCAGGTGTGTTTAGATTTCCCGTAGAGCTGTGAACCATGTTGCGTAAACGTGGTCAAATTTCTGTCGCTACTGTGGGGAATGAAATGTTAGAAACATCATTGCACGGAATTGTCTTTTAGCAGGGATCCGCAAACAATTTTTTGTCTAAAGGGCCAAATAGTAAATGAATTAAGCTCTGCGAGTCAAGAGGCAAACTCGAGGATATTTTTTTGAAAGGCCTACTTAAATAACAAGAAAAAAAAATCCCATGTCGAGTACTTCGTTCAGTTGTATTGTCAGCTTCTCTTTGACCTTCATTGAGGGGTCCATGTCATGGCGGTTCAGTTGATGGTGTCATGTTCTCTTTTTAGGTCGGTCGATCCAATTCCCCCAAAATGGCGAAGCCACATATTATTATGGTTCATATACACGGGATAGCACAAAAGAAAGTGAAGCAACCAGGCGGCAATCCGGATTCGAACCACACACATCAGGAGATAAATGCGCATTGTTGAAATGAAAGACATTATCTAGGGTATTAGAATTACTAGACACTTCAATTTGTCTAATTTTATATAATTAGTAATCCTAAAATCCTAACTTATGTCACTTCTCGCAGCAAGGCACATTGGTCAACTGAAGATCTATGGATCGAACTTGGATTGCCCATCTCAACGATCTGTTCTATTATTTGCTGTGTTTTAGTTGTCCTAATGCTTATAGTACTCTGATTGTTGCAGTTGTTGTCTACAAACGTGTTTATTGACTGGCTAATTGAGTTCCCATTTGTTTCGCAACTGATGAAAAAGTGAACTATTCATATCACTATGTAACAGAATTGTGAACGTATTAAATTACAAAAATACACGTGTCACCACTGACGCCTTAGATGTGTCAATCTTATCAGTGTGCTCTCTAGTAAGTGAAATACCTTTTCGTACAGTGATTCCAAAAATGGCGGTCATAACCAGGCCTTGAAAAAAAGCGCTCGTCTGCTAGTCTGTGACGAGTAAATATTTTTGCTCTAAGAGTGAAAAAAATCAGTTTTTTTAGTCGTTACTACATAATGAACGGATTGAATAGATTGTACATGTTAGTGAATCTAAATGGACCTTCACTACCACAATTTAAAGCTACTAAAGCCATTGATAAATATTATTTCAGTGCTAAAAGTAAACCTACTTTATATCTACAAAGTCGTCATCAGCGACAAAAAAATAAATGAAGCCACTTGATCAACAACGGGAGCGGATTAAACAACGGACACAAAAGGAAATGCGGTAGCCATTAACTAGTGAATAGTCAAAAATGTGCCAATAAAGGCATGCCGGTTAGGATAGAGTATGTTAAATAATAAATTATTACTTTCATGTCACGGAAATATAAAATGCCTACAGATGAATAAGTTCATACATACACACAAATGTAAATATGTATAATACACGAAACAATGATTACCGACACTTTCACATATCACTACACGTACATAAACGTATATATATAAATATATATATATATATATATATATATATATATATATATATATATATATATATATATATATATATTTAGAGAGAGAGAGAGAGAGAGAGAGAGAGAGAAAGAGATACTCACGTTTGCAAGGACACAGAAATGAATGCATAAACATAATAATGATAATAAGAAACAGAGGCATATAAAAAGGAGTGAAAGAGAAAAGGCAGAAAGAAAGAGATAAGAGAGAGAGAGAGAGAGAGAGAGAGAGAGAGAGAGAGAGAGAGCGAGCGAGAAAATGAAACAAATGTAGAAAGAATGTTATTAGAGAAATAGTGTCCCAGCAGGATTTACTCCTATATCAGGTACAACCGAGGGGGATTAGCTATAGCTTAGAGATAAAGATGCTGGGCTTTCAAGAAGCAAAAGATCGAAAAAGTGGGATTTCGAAATACAGAGAGATCCCTTGTACATGATATGCAAGTAAAATAGCCTATAATTTGTAAAGAGCCGAAGACGCAATGAACGAGACGACAACAATCAGCGACGCATAGCTAACTGATTGCGTCAGCGAACCGGAACTGTTACAGATCCTACTCGGCTCCCAAGCGGCTGTCCTGGAACCAGAATGCATCCGTACAGTATGGCCGAGATAATAGGAATCGAAGAGGGAAGATAGATCTGGTATCAAATATATGTCGTGCTGAAAGTTTGATGCGTTGGACCAAAGGCGTAGATATCGCAGCATTGCTGTAAATTAAGATAACATTACAAAACGTACTTTTCAGGACGAACGAAGGGGAGGAGGAAATAAAAGTAGTATAACGATAACGTGAAAATTGGTCACCATAGTGAAGAATGTTTTACAGACAGGAGAGTTATAATAGATCTTGCCACTGGTCTCTTTCGTGATGGACCTTTCAGAGACAGCATCGTTTTTAAGAAATCATGCCACTGACCTCCGTTGTGAAGGACCTTTCAGAGTCAAGCCAGTTTTAAAAGATCGCGTCACTGACCTCCGATGTGAAGGACCTTTCAGAGTTAAGCCAGTATTATAAGATCGCGTCACTGACCTCCGTTGTGAAGGACCTTTCAGAGTTAAGCCAGTTTTATAAGATCGCGTCACTGACCTCCGTTGTGAAGGACCTTTCAGAGTTAAGCCAGTTTTATAAGATCGCGTCACTGACCTCCGTTGTGAAGGACCTTTCAGAGTTAAGCCAGTTTTATAAGATCGCGTCACTGACCTCCGTTGTGAAGGACCTTTCAGAGTTAAGCCAGTTTTATAAGATCGCGTCACTGACCTCCGTTGTGAAGGACCTTTCAGAGTCTTACTTACTTACTTACTTAGTCGCTCCTCTTCTACCGTGAGGTGTAGAGGTTTGCCAAAAAGAACACCACACTGCTCTATCCGCCGTATTTTTCCTGGCCTCTTTCCAATCCAGCCCTCTATCACATAGGGACTGCCATATGTTGTCTTCCCAACGTACTTTGGGACGTCCTGGGGGTCTGCGTCCTTGACTTTTTATCTCCCATGACCGCTTTGGTATCCGATCTTCTTCCATTCTACAGACATGGCCAAACCACTGTAGTTGGGACTGCTCCACTCGTGTCTGCAGGGGTTGAACTTCAAGATTGCTACATATTGTCTGGTTACGGATCTTGTCCCTTTTCGTCACCTGAACCGCCTTTCTTAGGTACCTCATTTCTGAAGTTTGTAATTGCCTTTCTTGGGCTGTAGTCATTGCCCATG
This sequence comes from Ariolimax columbianus, assembly GCA_036924085.1. Lineage (NCBI taxonomy): Eukaryota > Metazoa > Mollusca > Gastropoda > Stylommatophora > Arionidae > Ariolimax > Ariolimax columbianus. Next base: position 20,876,186 of record JAVGWX010000014.1, on the reverse strand, counting down.
ACTCACATCCATATGCCAGGACAGGCACATATGTCGAGCAGTATACATCCATCTTTGTTTTCCTGCTTATTTCTCTTCTACTGAGGAAACCTCTGTTTATTTAATGGAAAAGTCTCCCTGCTGCTGCCCTTCGTGCAGTTAACTCCTCTTTGATACCTACCCTGCTGTCTATTAGCACTCCTAGATATTTAAAGTTGCTGACCTGCTCCAGTGCTCGTGTTCCCAGGGTTATCTGATCTCTCTTTTCATCTCTGGCGATCACCATGGTTTTTGTTTTGGAGTTGCTGATATGCATTCCTCTCTTCTTCAACTCTTCTTCCCAGACCTGCAAGTTGATCTGGAGATGTGCTTCGGATTTCGTGATCAGGGTCACATCATCTGCAAACGCTAGTTCCGATATGTAACTTGGTCTCATCTTCCAGTACCCTACTTCATACTTTTTTGTCCGTTCCTTGCAGGCTTTGATGACTTCATCCACGAGGAGTGTGAAAAGGTACGGTGATAGAATGTCCCCCTGTCTTACCCCGCTAGTGGTCTTGAACTCTCCTGACTTTTGATTTGATGTCCGCACGTAATTTCTGCACGTTTTATAGAAACTCTGTATGGCAGAGACCGGGGTCCTGTGATGTTTTTCCTTGTCAGGCACTCCCAGAGTTTGTCCCAAGGAACTTTATTCCTTCCAGAGTCAAGCTAGTAATACAAGATCGCGTTAATTTACCTCCGTTGTGAAGGACCTTTCAGAGTCAAGCCAGTAAAAGAAATTCGCGTCACTGACTCCGTTGTGAAGGACCTTTCAGAGTCAAGCCAGTAATAGAAGATCGTGTCACTGACTCCGTTGTGAAGGACCTTCCAGAGTCAAGCCAGTAAATAAGATCGCATCACTGACCTCAGCTGTTAATGATATTTAAGACATGGGCAAGTAAATCATATTATATTTATTTGAATGACTCAAGATTTAAACCCTATCCAACCCCTGAATAAACAGGACCGTTGTGTTCCCGTAGTCTTTTTTCTTCTCCAATAACCAGTGCGGCGTGGTAAAGCTAGTCATGACAACAAGACCAGTCAAAATAGCTCACAGAATCAATCATGATGGTACGCAAGTTGTCCAACTACGTAGAATTGAAACACCTGGGACGGAAATGCTAAGGTTGTATTTCCTCAAAGGATTTGCTATATTAACAACTAGGCTTGATGGACAGTTTCCTCGATAATTCTGTGTGGGACAGAGATCAAGATTGTACCACTGCCATGCCGAAAGCATGTCGTAAGAAACGGCTAACAGCTCAGTCAACCCCCCCCCCCCCCCCGCCCCATCCCTCTTTCCCTAACCTCAATGTGCGGTCTAGCTTCTCTCAGGTAGAAGACTGTCTATAGGTGACATGGACGAGAATATGATTTGATACTTGGTAAAGGTAGCTTTATACCCCCAATTGGATACTTAGTGTGACAGTTCCAGCCGGAACATGGGCGTTTAGGGCAGGGGAGATTGGGCTGGCGACTGTGTTCGCTAAGAATTAAAGGTTGCCTGAATGCGTTTCTTCTTCTTTTTGCGTTTGACAAGCGTAGGTCACGCCAGGGTCAAGCTCCGTTTCGACACTATGTCGACGAGGAAACGAGGGGTTAGACACGGTAGGTAGAAGACTTTGTCTGGTGCAGGGGTGGGTGTCAGAACTGACCAACCCGACGTCAGACTTGACAAGGATGGTTGTTGATGACGATCTGATACTTACACGACGGGCTACCACATTTGGAAGGACAGTGGCTCAGGGATAGACAGCCAATAGCATTTTAAATGGGATGGTTCCAAATTGGAGTGATGGGTGGGTCAACCAGCCCACAGAAGACCATTGTACAAACCATGTTGTTATTTGACACTATAAAATACACTGCAGAGATAAACTAGAGAGACTGACTGGGAAACTAGCAGGAAGACTAGGGGGGAATCTGGAAGGGAGATAGTTTACAGGGAGGTTGTACCACCATGCACCTACGTTTGGCCAGTCGCGCTCAATAGGTGCTTATGAAGGACACCCTGGGAACAGTAGGAGATCTGAATATGTGTTGTATGTACAGGACACACGGTGAACGATGTATGTCCTGAATTGTTACACGACTGGACAGATCGCATAAGGACGAGATCTGAATGTGAGTTGTATGTGCAGGACACCTTGTGAACGATGAGTGTTCTGATTATGTGTCAGCGTACAGATACGCCTGAGTATGTGAAGTGATCTGATTATATGCGAATGCACAGATCACCTGATTATATGTGATCTGATTATATGTGAATGCACAGCTCGTCCTATTATACGTGATCTGATTATATGTGAATGCACAGATCGACTAAGTACGTGTTCTAATCGCGAGGACGAGTTTGTTATTGTGTGTTGAGGGTGCAGGTAGAGGACGGCGTGCTTACTGGAGCCATTAAGTTTGGGATAGATAATTCTTGCGGTTGTGAAGTTTTATTGTTGCAAGGTATAGACTTAGAACCTGGGTTTGTGGTATCAACAGCAATTGCTTATATGTTCTGTGGTAGTTAAATATATATTATGATTATTTAGTTTATAAGTTCTTTTCTTTTATTGATATTGTGCAACAATGATTCTTGTTAATAAATGATATTATTTTGTTACATGGTCAGCGATAGTGTTTACGGTGTTTCACTGTTGTAACAGTTCCCGCCGGAGCAAGGGGAGTTTAGGATGCCTGAACATGTTAAAGCTTAAAGCTACCTGAATGCCTGTCAAGGTCACTCACCGTCTCAGCAAAGGAGAACAGAGTTGGGTTAAGGAATGTGGACAGGTAGAAAATGACCACTGGCCTTCCGATTTTGGTAGGGGGAGATTGATTGACAGACGAAATTGGCAGCGGGGCTTGCTGCGAGAGAATGAGAGACAGGTGTGCAAAGTGTTTCGTTCCAATTGGGATTGAAGATGACCATATCTGAGATCGATTGGTCAAGCTCTGGCCTTGCTTGAGGATATATAACTCGAGACAAAGTTTAGCTCGAGAGGCTGGAGGAGAGAGAGAGAGGCTGTATGGAGGAGAGTGAGAGAGAGAGAGACTGAATGTAGATAGTATGTTTTACTCACCGACTTAGATAGAGGAGCGATTGATAGACTGTTGGACGAATGTTTAGTGATAGAACAGGGTCGCTCAAATAGGTGTGTGAGTTTTGCATTAATAGATAATCTGAAAGTGTGTTTGTAAGCAAGGACACATTGTGAACGAGTATGTCGAGATCGCCCGCCTGAGGGGATTTCAGTGAGGAAGAGTATTTGATAAGGTGTGTTGAAGACGCAGTTAAGGCGATGTGTGTGTGATGTAATTGCAAGGCAATAGAACTGGGTTTTTAGATAGTTGGGAATTCCATTAATAGCTAATGCTTACAATTCCCGTTTTAGTAGAATGTTTAGTTAAGATATGTATTATATTGTGTTTGTAATTTCTCTACTCATTCTATGATATGAGTATGATATAATAAATATGCCACCTGCTGTGTGATATGTCATTTACTGAGTATGGTCATGATGATGTGGATGAGTGTGAGAATGTTCTAAGTGAGATCACGACAGCAGAGGGTCTGCTACACTGTGTTGAAGTCGTGTCGGGGTGCAGATATATGTTGTAACTCTTTGATAAGATAATTACTCAACAATAACCTTAAAGCATACGCTGCCACTTTGGTAAAGGTAGCTTCACATCCCAAATTTGATTCTTGGTAAAGGTAGCTTCATAGCGGGGATATTACATTTTGCTAGGCATTCGTTTTTTTAATGATGTGTGGTGGGCCGTTCCTTTCCTCGATGCTCTTACTAAAACAATAGTCAGGTATGCATATACAATTGGGTCGACTGGAGTGTGTCGATAACGGGGGATTGAATCTGGTACCTTGACCGGAAAAAACCGTGGAAGGGCTGCGGTAGCGCAGTGGTTAGTGCACTGACTTCTCAGTCAGGCGATCAGGGTTCAATGTGCCGTGGGTTACAAAATAATATGGGCCTAACACCATATTTACTATTCGCCGCATGGCGTGACCGGATCTTTACTTTTTTTTAAAGTCAGCTTGGTAACTTAACAACAATTGATGAATAGTTTATTTGTACCAACAGTCACCAATACTTAAACATCCCGATGTCATCTCTGGAACTCAGCAACAACTGATGAATAGTTTATTTGTACCAACTGTAGCCAATACTTAAACATCCCGATGTCAGATTTGGAACTCGGCAACAACTGATGAATAGTTTATTTGTACCAACAGTCGCCAATACTTAAATATCCCGATGTCAGCTTTGGAACTCAATAACAACTGATGAATAGTTTATTTGTACCAACAGTAAAGTAAAGATCCCGTTTGACTCCGTGCGGCGTATGGGAGAAAGGGTGTTAGGCCCGTATTATTTGGGGACCCACGGCACATAATGGTGATGTGGTTAGCATTATGTCGGCCTCTTTTACTTCCGAGTTTTGTTTCTATAAACAATTTTATTTCAGTTTTTGTGACACAAGTGTCGGTTTGGGATCGGAAAAAAATTATGCATCAACTAGGGATTGAGCCCTGGTCGTTTGGCTACTGTCGCAACTACTTTATATCCTACTGAGCTTAATGACTTAAGAGCAGCACTCTGCAAACTCTGCCAGCAGTCCGCACCAAAAAGGGTAGTGGTACAGTGGGTTCCGTCACACTGCAACATCCAAGGCAACGAGGAGGCAGACAGACTGGCAAAAGAAGGTGCAAGACTACCACAAACAGATACCAGTATGACGTACGAAGAGTCAAAACGGCTTATCAAAGCCAGATACATGACCAAATTGGAAACCGAACATACTGGTTACACCAAAAACGATGCCTATTACCAGTTGAACCGAAGAGAGCAGGTCGTTGTCTTCAGACTTCGCACTGGCCACAACAGACTGAGGTACCACCTATTCAACAAATTGAAGATAGGGTGTACCGACGAATGCCCGTGCGGTACTGGTAAAATGACCGCTGAACATCTGCTGCAGAACTGCCCGACATACGAGGATCAGAGAGAGCAGATGTGGCCATTACCAGTGGAACTGCAAGACAAGCTCTATGGCAGTGGCGAGAGCCTCAGGATGACCGCCGCTTTTTTCGAAAAAATAATGGTTACTGTCTGACTGCGTACGAAGAAGAAGAAGAAGATATCCTACTGTCAATTTGGGAACTTAACGACAAATGGTAAACATCAATTATATGCAAAAAAGAATAAATATCGTTGCATACTTGGCAGATGCATAGGTGCTCTGTCCCTTTCAATGAATGGAGAAAAGTATGGCTATTGACAGGTTCAATAATTCGTTAGTTAAACAGACTCAGGCAGATATTCATGCATGGCGACCTTCTGATTTCACGCTCCAAGTCATCTATGGTTAGCTGACTAATCAATTAAAGTGTTGACGTAGAAGATGTTTGTGCTGAATTCTTCGCTGTTGACGGTGTTTCTCTGGTAGCAGGTCACAGTGACTCTTCTTATATTCCAAGGTCGTACTGAAGTTGAGGTGATCGCTGTCATGTCCGCAGTACAATGCTAGGTTAATGGGTTGGCTCACCACTTTAGGGTTCAAAATGTTGATCCCCAACCTTATCGGCAAGGCTTCTAAAACACATTCTGTTTTGGTCAGTATGTTTCACCGGACCCTAACGTGATGTGGAATCTTGGTTAGTATATTTAATCTGACTTCGACGTCAGATGGAATTTAGGTTAGTATGTTTCATCTTACCACGATGTGAGGTGATATATTTGTCAGTATGATTCACCTGGTCACGATGTGAGGTGATATCTTGGTCAATAGGATTCACCTGACCACGATGTGTGGTGATATCTTGGTCAGTATGATTCACCTAACCATGACGTTAAAGTTCGTACACTTGATTTAAGTGTCATCATATAACACGTAGTCACGGATGCTTTGTCGCTTATAACAGGGTGTGGTATAACATACCGACTGAAAGCCCTCCTCGTGTCCAATCTAATCCCCATACTGAAGAACCTGCTGAATAGCTTAGCGTTGCATTACAAGCTTGAGAGACCATTACCGCCTTCTTCAGTTCGTCCCTGGATGTAAGATGACACGGCAAAAGCCCGCTATCGGAGAACATTTGTCAATAGTGAAGAACTAAGCAAGGGGTAGCTTTGGACAATCTGAGTAGTCGGCCTTTGATTGATACGCCAAAGAAAAATAAAAAGCTCATTTGTGATAATTATCACTGATGATTAAAACATCAGAAAATCAGATGAGAAGCTAAACACCTGATAAACACCAGAGATTCAGTAGAGAAGAGAAACTAAACAACTGATAAACACCAGAGAATCAGATGAGAAGAGAAGCTAAACACCTAATAAACACCAGAGAATCAGCCGAGAACAGAAACTAAACAGCTGATAAATACCAGAGAATCAGATGAGAAGAGAAGCTAAACACCTGATAAACACCAGAGAATCAGTAGAGAAGAGAAACTAAACAACTGATAAACACCAGAGAATCAGATGAGAAGCTAATCAGCAACTGATAATGTGTTTAAATCATCTGTCTCTAGCCAGTCGCAGACTTGGCCGATGTCTCCATCGAGAAAAACATCATTGCACAAAATAACATGCGTTAGAAAAGTAATTATAGTGAGTAGGTAAAATCATATTAGAATTGATGTTCTCAAGATATTTGATATATATACATGCACACACTGGTCAGATCAGTAGATAAACCAATCCAGCGATTAGTGAAAACTATTTAAGCTTCATGAGGACTTTAGATCTTCAACAAATACACGCTGAGATAACCAATGTTCACCTGCCTTTATCTTTTAACGTTTTTTTGTGGCTTAAAGTGTGTGCATGATACGTAGCCAGACCCATGCTTGACCCACTTAGTCGCCTCATACGACAGGCTTGACAGTGTTACTAATTTTTGCTTCCTTTTCGAGCCCGGTAAAACTCAGTACAATTGAAGTTTTTCACGGCCTACAATAACCAAAGTAAAACACTCGGTTCAAGACATTTTTTGTGTTTTTGTTTTTGCGTTCGCCTTATTTCTCTATTCCCCAAGGCGGTGTGCGTTGCAGTACGGTTTTTATTTTGCGCCTGTCGGCCCAGTGCATCCGACTTCGGCATGCATTTTATATAAGGGTCTGCTTCCTCCTGCATTTTCTAAGAGTTTGCTTCCCCGGGGTAACGGCCAGTGCTGTGATGGGGATCGAAGCCAGCACCTTCGAGTTGTGAGCCGTGTCACTTTAACCACTAGCCCACACCATCCCCTAGGTTCAAGAAATGAAACATGGAGCACTTCTAGAAGTTTAGTTTAGTTTAGTCGAAGAATCAACTTCAATGCAAACGATTTAACCCATAAGTACTCCATATAGTTCTTCTCCGTAGTTTTGGACAATCTCAGCACAATGGACGAATTCCGTGGTGCCGTCGAGATCCCGTAATAGATTGGGTAGATCTTACAAATAATGTTGAATCTTTGCCTGGGCAGAGGCCGTTAAGTCTACTATTTTTGAATTCCAACTGCCGAGGGATTTTCAACTCCTTTCTGAGACCGACAGAAGTATACATGGCATAGCAGAAATCCTTCATAAACACAAGTCAGATCCTTGGTTCAAGAGATGAAACTTAGCTCCTTACGGAATAGAGTAGACCGAGGCAGATATATAGTTAAGAAGTCGGGCTCGGGTGGTGGAGGTCGTGGGTTCAAATCACGGCGGAGACCGGTATTTTTTCATTTGGACTATCTGGTATTTCCCCTGATCTTTGGGTAGTAGAGATCGGGCGCATGTGTGCAGTGTCGCGCACGTTAAAAAAATCCCTCGGCAGTTCGAAATCGAAAATAGTAGACTTAACTGCCGGTGCACTGGCAAAATTCATAATTATGTTACAAATCTACCCAATCTATAACGGGAGCCTCGCCTGCTACGGAGTTCGTGCATTGTGATAAGATGCTCAAAAAATATGAAAAAGAACAGAACACATGGGTTAAATCGTGTGAAATGACGTTGATTCCTCGGCTAAACTAAACTAAATGGTTAATTGACTAACATAAATAGTACTGGAACACCGGGCTACAGCAACCAAAGCAAAACACTTGGTTCAAGGGAAGTAACTTCACATTCTCTCCATGACTCATCAAACAAATGACGACATATAACTCTCTCATAAACATGCCAGTCTGTCCCAGACTTCTAACAGCACATACAGTTTATCCCTCAAATATTCACATCCCATCGTAAACCCCGTAGTCTGTCTCAGGCTTCCCTCGTCAATATTCATTTATCGTAGAAAAGGTCACGCTGCACCTCTGCCGAACCGTTATTAAAATGATAATAAAAACACGACAATAAAACGACAATTAGTTTCACAAGGACATTTATCCACTTACTTGGACATATCTGCCGCAATTGTGCGAGGGATCCATGCCTTTTGCTTTTCTTGTTTTACTGCCTTAGTTTCATTCTTCACAACCTCGTCCAGAAGATTATCGTGGTTATCCATTCCTGGGCGGGATGGTCATGGGCGGAGCAAGAAACAGTTTTGTTTTTATCACAGGTCTTAGTGCAGAGGCGTTACTGTGAGGATCATGATATAACGATAATGGAGGGATCATACATACAGTTGATAATCAACAAATAGGCTGACACATATACATACAGATATACAAGTAAATATAGGTAGACAGGCAAGCAGATAAATATACATTTTCCATGTAGACGTACAGTCAGACAGAAAAACAGACACAAACAGAAATATAGATACAGACAGATAGATAGATAGATAAATAGACAGACAGACATACAGCCTTCTTCTTCTTCTTCTTCTTCTTCTTCGTTCGTTCTCAATCTCCCGCTACCAAACCCTGAAAGGGCTTAAGTAGCAGAATGTAGTGCAGAGAACGGAATGCGTTGTGTCGTAGTTTACAGCTTGACTGCGATATTTGCACCTTTCGGTCCAACACATCCGATTTCAGCAATAATTTTTTGAGTACCGGGTTAGCATTCCCTCTTCGATCCCTTTTCCTGAGCCAGTCTGCCCTGCTGCAGCCTGTTATCCAGGATACCGCGTGGAGGTGTAGAAGGGTCTTGGCAGCTCTGGTTCGCTGGCCCTGATGCTAGCAGTCAGCTATGGGTCGCTGACCACTGCAGCTCATGCGCTGCTCAGCGTCTTGATCCCTGAGAAGGAACTACGATTAAATGATTACACCTGGAGAGAGGCAGAAAGAGCGGACAAGGACCGTGTGTACCAAAAGATGTTGTCAATGACCTATGCACCGAGAGGAACGACTGGCTTTGGTTGGTTGTTTAAAGTACGTTTTGAATTCAATAACTATGTCATCTCCATATTGATTATTTTGAAAGCTAATGCATTTTTCTTCTCGCCAAGAAGAGATCTTCTTCTTCTTCTTCTTCTTCTTCTTCTTCTTCTTCTTCTTCGTACGCAGTCAGACAGTAACCATTATTTTTTCGAAAAAAGCGGCGGTCATCCTGAGGCTGTCGCCACTGCCATAGAGCTTGTCTTGCAGTTCCACTGGTGATGGCCACATCTGCTCTCTCTGATCCTCGTATGTCGGGCAGTTCTGCAGCAGATGTTCAGCGGTCATTTTACCAGTACCGCACGGGCATTCGTCGGTACCACCTATCTTCAATTTGTTGAATAGGTGGTACCTCAGTCTATTGTGGCCAGTGCGAAGTCTGAAGACAACGGCCTGCTCTCTTCGGTTCAACTGGTAATAGGCATCGTTTTTGGTGTAACCAGTATGTTCGGTTTCCCATTTGGTCATGTTTCTGGCTTTGATAAGCCGTTTTGACTCTTCGTACGTCATACTAGTATCTGTTTGTGGTAGTCTTGCACCTTCTTTTGCCAGTCTGTCTGCCTCCTCGTTGCCTTGGATGTTGCAGTGTGATGGGACCCACTGTACCACTACCCTTTTTGGTGCGGACTGCTGGCACAGTTTGCAGAGTGCTGCTCTTAAGTCATTAAGCTCAGTGTTTTTCTGGCTTTTTAGCGCTGTGACTACGGCGAGAGCATCTGTAAGCAGGACTATATGGCTTTCATTTTCATTGTGTGTCACCATTTCTTCCACTGCCGCCCTCAGTGCCTCTGCCTCCGCTCTGAAATTGCTTGTGTACTTACCAGTAGCGAATGACAGTGTTATTTGTCTGCCATTTGGTAGGTTCAGGAATGCTCCTGCCCCTCCGTTCTGTGTAGTGTTTGTTACAGAACCGTCGGTGTATGCATGGGTCCAGTCCATGCTTGGGTAGCTTTTCGATATGAAGCTTAGGGTAGTATCTCTCCTTTCTTTTTCAGTCTGGCAGTTTTTGTTTCCAATACCTGGTATATTTTCTACCACCTCTGGAAATATATCCTGCCTCCAGGTAGGTTTTCGTACAGTAAGGATGGGTTTTGGTGTTGTTAGTGCGTTTATGGGATCAAGAAGAGATCAAGTTACTATATTTAGACTAGGATCAGGTGGAGGAAACGTGAAAAATCATTTGTTCAGCAAAACAAAAATGGGCACACAAACATGTACCCACGTGGGCAGAACAGACAAACAGTGGAACATGTTCTACGGGCCTGGCTGCTCCACAAGAGGAGCGGAGTCACAACATGGGCCTACCCAACCCAAGTGCACAATAAAATGTGTGGCTGTGAGAGACGGCTGTTGGGACCAAACATTTATGTGAGAGGTGGGTGCGATTATCTGAGAGCCAGCCACGAAGATCAAGTTTATTTTGAACACTTAAGCTCCAGTTTACTACGAGTATTTTTGCTTATTTGCTAAAAAAAGAAGCGTGCAAATTGATTGTTCAAGTTGATTCTGGAGACTGTGGCAAAGTAGTTGTTTACTTGGTTTACTACTTGAACGTCTCTCATTTGATTCCCGTCGTGCTCAGTTTGACGGAACGGACTTTTTTCATTGAATGACCGCTTTTTGTGGTCGACCCAGCCGTAAATTGGTACCTGACTATGTGAGGGGACAATTTCGGTGCCGTCGCGGAAGCTACATAGCTCGTGCTCTGCAATGAAAGGTCCTGAGCATATATTAGGGCCCTCATGTGCCATGTAGCCGGTTCTGTGAGTCATTTTCCATTTAGTTAATTAGCATTTAAAATTTGAATTGTATTTCTTACATTTGCCTTTCAATGATATGTTTAGAATGAAAAACTGGTTAAAGTCACCCAAAACGTGTGAACTGATCATTGTATTCAATTATGGCGAAAGACGTTCTAAATTAGATTTTATTTTATTAAAATATTAAAACCGTAACTAAATTTATTTTCTAGACATGATACTAGCGTCTTACGGTTGTTTCTATTTCAGAATGATTTTCAGAGCAGCTATGCAAGATGAAAGCTTACCTGTGCAAAACACACATCCATTAGCGAAACTGTACAAAAACAACGCGAAGTAAGAGCTGTTTTACAATTACATCAGTTTTACAAAATCTGTATCGATGATTGATTGGTTTGTTCTTAGTCATTCTGTACACTGCAGCATGAACTGCATATATTTTATTTGTAATCAAAGTACGTAGCCTACTTTTTAAATTAATTAAAAACACTGTACACTGCAGCATGAACTGCATATATTTTATTTGTAATCAAAGTACGTAGCCTACTTTTTAAATTAATTAAAAACACTGTACACTGCAGCATGAACTGCATATATTTTATTTGTAATCAAAGTACGTAGCCTACTTTTTAAATTAATTAAAAACAAATTAAAGACAATAACTTTTTTGTTTAAAACAAAATAAAATATTATAGTATAAATTGACAATTGACGTATACACACAAGGGTAAAAGAGGAGTGAATAAGAATTGACAATTGCATTCGATAGCAGTGAAAGAGTACATATATTAGATTTATATAGTTATATTTTACCAGAAACAAAACATTAAGCAAAGAAAACGTGGATAATTAGGTAAATATAAGACTTGATGGAAGAAAGAAGGACGTGCAAGCAGGATAAATCAGACTACGACAAGCTGAATGAAGAGATAACACACATCTGCAGGAAGGCGTAAGAAACGTAATTAGACCAGAAATACATAGAGCTCGAAGCGCAACATAAATCAGACACAAACTCCATGTACAAATAATAAAAGAATTAACATGCGGACGACCACACACAATCACTGAATGTTTGAAAGCACATAAAGGAGAGAGAGATACTGATGGGGGAAGGACAAAATAATCGACAAATGGACAGAATACACCAGCGACAGCAAACCAGACTTGAATGAGCAAGTCGATTGCGAAGGACTATCATTATTGACGAGAAGGTAAAAGACGATATACAACATACAAGAAAACGAAAAGCACCAAGGCCAGATCACATAACAATTATGCCGAAGTCGGATGTGTAGGACCGAAAGGTGCAAATATCGCAGTCAAGCTGTAAAATAGCGACACAACGCATTCCGTTCTCTGGACTACATCCTGCTATTTGCAAAGCTCTGTTCAGGCCTTAGTAGTGGGAGATTGAGAACGAACGAAGAAGAAGAAGACATAACAATTGAGGAAATTGCGACTACGGGAAATTTTGGATTAAAAGTTGTAGCAAAATAACTAAACAACATATATGATCAAAAGAAAAAGATGATTAAATTAATGACAGAGCTTCCAACACAAATACAAGATGACTATCATAACATAAGTAGGCAAGAGCAGATTGTCATACTGCGCCTCAGAACGGGACACAACCGATTCCACGGCCACATGTGCACAACATGTAGCATTGGCAGCTCAAGTATGTGTACATGTGGACAGGCACCCCAGACTGCGGAGCATATATTTCAGGACTGTCCAGAGTATGAGATACTGAGGCGAACATAATGGCCAACAGAAAAAAAAACACTAGTAGGGAAACTATATGGACCTATGTGTGACCTGCAGAAGACAGTGAGGTTCGTACAAGAAACAACTTTGCAGATGTAGACATACTACAAGCGGCAGAAGGCAGTGAGGTTCATACAAGAGACAACTTTGCAGATGTAGACATACTACAAGCGGCAGAAGACAGTGAGGTTCATACAAGAGACAACTTTGCAGATGTAGACATACTACAAGCGGCAGAAGACAGTGAGGTTCATACAAGAGACACCTTTGCAGATGTAGACATACTCCAAGCGAGCGAAAGAAGAAGAAGAAGAACTGATTACTTCCCGGAAAGCTTTATGAAGTCAATATTCGTAGCTCTGCCTAAGAAACCAGGAGCCATTGAATGTATAGCGACCACCAGACTATTAGCATTATAAGTCACCCGGCTAAGCTACATCTAGGAATCATCATCATAAGAGTGAGGAATCAAATCAGACCCGACATTGACAGTGAGTAATGCAGGTTTATGGAAGTCAAGGGTACAAACACCGCCATATACATATATTGAGAACAATAATCGAGAGTTACCGAAATGAAAACATATTTATATCTGTACTTCATAGACTATACCAAGACATTCGACAGGGTAAAGCACAGGAAAACTATCCAAATGTTAAGTTAAGTTAAGTTAAGTTAAGACCTCGTCGATGCAAAGTAATAATAAATTTCGCTTAGGCGTTTGAGGCCCGTCGGGTCGGTCGGCCTCATCCATGACTCACTGCTGCAGCGTGATTCCAGGCCTAGTCCAGAGCTGAGCTTAAGGTTGCTATCCCCTGGAGCCATACTGTGTGGGGGACGGCGTCTTCTGCGCCTCCAGCCGGTCGGCGAAAGCCTTTTGGCGCTGAGGAACGACTTGTGTAGTAGTATCTTGTTGGCCGGGGTTTCATAGCCAAACCGTACAACATGACCGAACAAAGAAACTCGGCGGCGGTCAAGTGTTTCTGATACTAAGGACCTGACAAATTATTCTAGACATGTGCTGTGGACAGACTCATTATCATCATCATCGTCATCGTCATCGTCATCATCATCATCATGTGTCATGTCCTTGGCAGAACGTCGCTCTCATCCCATCCATTCGATAGTAGTCTCGATCAGCAGTCAATCTACCAGCCTGGTGCATGTTCGTGTTTAGGGTGTCCTTGATGTCTCGATCAGCAGTCACTCTACCAGCCTGGTGCATGTTCGTGTTTAGGGTGTCCTTGATGTCTCGATCAGCAGTCAATCTACCAGCCTGGTGCATGTTCGTGTTTAGGGTGTCCTTGATGTCTCGATCAGCAGTCAATCTACCAGCCTGGTGCATGTTCGTGTTTAGGGTGTCCTTGATGTCTCGATCAGCAGTCAATCTACCAGCCTGGTGCATGTTCGTGTTTAGGGTGTCCTTGATGTCTCGATCAGCAGTCAATCTACCAGCCTGGTGCATGTTCGTGTTTAGGGTGTCCTTGATGTCTCGATCAGCAGTCAATCTACCAGCCTGGTGCATGTTCGTGTTTAGGGTGTCCTTGATGTCTCGATCAGCAGTCAATCTACCAGCCTGGTGCATGTTCGTGTTTAGGGTGTCCTTGATGTCTCGATCAGCAGTCAATCTACCAGCCTGGTGCATGTTCGTGTTTAGGGTGTCCTTGATGTCTCGATCAGCAGTCAGTTTACTCACCTGCTCCATGTTCGTGTTTAGGGTGTCCTTGATGTCTCGATCAGCAGTCAGTCTACCAGCCTGGTGCATGTTCGTGTTTAGGGTGTCCTTGATGTCTCGATCAGCAGTCAGTTTACTCACCTGCTCCATGTTCGTGTTTAGGGTGTCCTGGATGTCTTGTGTCCATCTATGTCTTGGTCGGCCTTTACCTCGTCTTCCTGGAACAATGCCTCCACAACTACTTTTTCCAGTCCATCATGTCGCTTGATGTGACCGAAGAACCTCAGTTTCCGAGACATAACGTAATTTATAAGCCAGGTCTTTTCGACACTCAGATCTTGCAGGATGGCTTTATTTGTTATTGTCTTTACCCAAAGTATTTTAAGGATTCTTCTGTAGCATTTTGTCTCGAAAGCCTCGATCTTCTTTCTTAATATTTGTGTGATGGTCCATGTCCCGCATCCGTACACTGCCACCCGAAATACGCATGTTCTGAGAAACTTTAATTGTAATTCTTTGTTATTATTGTGATTTTGTATACTATTCAGTTTTTGCATCGCTATGGACAATCGTCTCCTTATTTCCTCTACACAGTCCCATCGTTTGTTATCAAAGAGCCAATGTATTCAAAGTGATCCACGTGTTCAGTTTCTTCATTACCAATAGTGATCTCGGCTTGGGGTATGTGTGTGCCAATGGACATTATCTAATTGTTTTAATATTCAGGAAAAGAAAAAGACTACAGCTGTACAATTAGATAACAAATTAGGAAACTTCAGGCAGTTAAAACTGGCGCGAGGTAGGTATGTGTGCTGTTTCCTTAACTGTTCTTTCTGTATAGCGAATTTATCCTGCGATCCATACGTGCAATACCATGAATATCAATTGGCGGACAGAACAAAAACAACTTGCGTTATGCCGATGACACCGTGTTAATAGCGCAGAATGAGTCTAACTTACCAGAATTGTATATATTCAAAGCGAAAGTAAAGGCCTCAGCTTAAATAAAAAGAAATAAAATGTAATGGTAGTAACTAGGAAACACATATCTTCAAATTGCTGTATAAAAGTGATCGAGGTGGAACTAAAACAAGTACACACATTTCAATACTTGGACACTCACATACGATCTGATGGGAAACGCACTTATGAAATAAATAGCAGAATAGCCCAAGCAAAATCATTCTTCCAGTAAATTTTGGACATTTTGTGCAATTAAGGAGGAGAGTTTTTAGATGCTATGTGGAACCAGTACTGACATGCGGCAGTGACTCATGGACAGTCAGCAGGTAAGCACATGGGTCGTTGGAGGAAACGGAAATGTGGTTTTACAGAAGAATGTTCAAAGTTTCATAACTGCAAATAAAGCTAATAAGGTGGTACTCGAATAGACATACAGAGAAGCGTATGGAAGAAACAAGGACAAGACAGTCGTCCTTGACATTCCTGCATGTCGCGAGAAGAGGCAGGTTTGAACGCATGGTGACAACGGGCGGAATCGCAGGGTAGAGAAACACAGAGAGCGAGAGAGAGAGAGAGAGAGAGAGAGAGAGAGAGAGAGAGAGAGAGAGAAAGAGAGAGAAAAAACGTTGGGCATCTTGAAGGAATGGCATGGGGAATGATCAACGGTGGAAATGATAAACGACACAAGCGATAGGACGAAGTGGGGATCCGTGATGGCCAACGTCAATCGGCAGGGCACTTGATCATGATGATATATCAACATATAGAAACAATTTATTAGATTTATATAGGTATATATTCATTGTAATACTGTAGCCATGGTACTCACGTTTTACAGTTTTCTTTATTTCAGAATACTTTTCGGACAACTTCGTCAGAAGGAGTGAAATTGGATAATGGATCATAGAACCAACGTCATTGGGAGAAAAGGGGGGGGGGGGAGGGGGCAGTGTGCTCAGTCATTTTCATTGCTTTAGTGCCGATGACCTTCGTAGCTCCCCCGGCAGTTTGAAATTTTCATCTGCCTTTGCCAATAGTAATTTCAGCTGGGTCGACTTCGAGTAGTGGTCAACCATAAAATAAGTTCACATGCCCCGTCTGGGCACATGATTTGAACCGGGTACGTAAGGATTCTAAGTAAAGCTCCCAATCCCTGGGCCACACGTAACATAACAAGAAGTTCTAGTCTTAAGTCTTAAGTCTTAAGTGTAAGTCTTAGTCTTAGTCTTAGATTTTAGTCTGAGGTCTTCGTCTGAGGTCTTAATCTGAGGTCTTAGTCTTAGGTCTTAGTCTGAGGTCTTAGTATGAGGTCTTAGTCTGATGTCTTAGTCTGATGTCTTAGTCTGATGTCCTAGTCTGATGTCTTAGTCTGAGGTCTTAGTCTGAGGTCTTAGTCTGATGTCTTAGTCTGAGGTCTTAGTCTGATGTCTTAGTCTGAGGTCTTAGTCTGAGGTCTTCGTCTTAGGTCTTAGTCTGAGGTCTTGGTCTGATGTCTTAGTCTGATGTCTTAGTCTGAAGTCTTAGTCTGATGTC